>CALNVZ010003431.1:10644719-10705136 GCA_940671915.1 Paracentrotus lividus | reverse complement strand
TATTACCTGATTGAGTTGATATTATTATTATTACCTGATTGAGTTGCCTATTCCACTGCTAGGGGATGGTTTGATATTATTATTATTACCTGTTTGAGTTGCCTATTCCACTGCTAGAGGATGGTTTGATATTATTATTATTACCTGATTGAGTACCTATATTCCACTGCTAGGGGATGGTTTGATATCATTATTATTACCTGATTGAGTTGCCTATTCCACTGCTAGGGGATGGTTTGTGTAATAAATGTGTAATGCAGTCTGCATACCCAAACTAGCAGCCCCCTAGTAACAAGATAACATTCCATCTCTGTGAGATGCCCAATCATATACCAGTAGTGCCAGAGTAGATACTTCGTTATTATGTAACATGCCCCTGTGAGGAACCATAGTACACCCCTCACAACATGAACAATAGGATGCCTATATTCCATGAGATGCTAATCATCAACTCTCTTGCTACTGAGAGTTGATTCAATAAACATCCTAAACTACAAATCTCGTCTCTCGCTTCCTTTGTGATCTGCCTGTTAACAGAACCCACAAATATTACATGGTGTCAGAATAACTTCATGCAGGCAAGATGCAAGTTTTAAAACCACCAGGAGAGTTGGTCACAGCAAGAAATCCAGCAGAAAACTGGAAAAGTTGGAAGCAACAATTTGAAATTTATAAAATAGCAAGTAGATATATGAGCGACATTTGTTTCATACGTGTGTACAATCACCAGAAAAACGCTTTGATGACTTTGTGACAGATTTAAGACGACTGGCGTCATCATGCGAGTTCGAAAATCTGGAAGACAGTTTGATTCAAGATAGAATCATTATCGGGATACGTGACATGTCGTTAAGATCAAAACTTTTGGAGAAGAGAGACTTAGACTTGACGAAGACGATCGATGCCTGTCGAACAGCAGAAATCACTACCAGCCAAGTCAACAGGTTGAATAATACAGCCATGCCGACACAAATAGGCCTACAAGAAGTGAACTTTGTGAAAAGAAATACACAAAAATCAAAAAGGACTCAAAGTCAAGCGTACAACATGCACAAGTCTCCAACAAGAATAAAGAAAAATTATTCAGTTGCAAGAAGTGTGGTAACACTCACAGTACAAGGAATTGCCCTGCATTCAACAGGACATGTGTAAAGTGCAAAAAGTTGAACCATTTCGTTAAAATGTGCAGGAGCATGAACCAGTCACTACATCATCTCGCTGAGGAGGATTCTAGCAACCAGCAGCAAAGCTCTGAGGAAGACTTTCTGATGGATGAATTGACGACACCAAAGAAGAAAGAGTGGAACGTGCATCTGGACATTCACCAGAACAAAGTAAATTCAAGGTGGACACCGGGGCACAATGTAACGTCATATCAGCAGAGAAATTCGAAAGACTGGCAAGTAACAACAGAGAGACAAAACTGAAACCAAGTAAGATAACCTTAACTTCTTTTAGTGGCCATACGATCAGACCAAGTAGGAAAGTGTACATTGCTATGTGAGTACAAAATAAGTTCCATTTATTGACTTTCAGGTAGTCAAGGGCAATAGGGAACTGAAATCATAGTCTGAATACTTGTGAAGCCCTAAGTTTAATCAACATGCATGAAAATGTGACTTAAAGGTTAAAAAAAAAACATCAAAAAGTCGTAGCTAATGCATGTATTGAAAAGAATAAAGCTAAAGGTTGAAAAGAAACCACAAAATAAAGCTAAAGGTTTAAAAGAAACCGTAAGTACAAAATATTGCTATAGCAAAAGGTTGAAAAGATACCAAAATATTGCTATTGTTGAAAGTTATAAAAAATAAAAAAAACTATTGTTGAAAATAAACAAAACATTTCAGAAGGAGCTATTTGTATAAGGTTGAAAAGATACCAAGATGATAGCGAAATGAAAAGCTATGAAAAAAAGTTTATCGTTGAAAAGGAACGATGAAACAGCTCATCGTTGAAAAGACACGAAATTAAGAGTTAAATAATTGAAAAGAAATCAAGAAAATAGTTTGAACAATGAATGGCACAATAGCCAATTCTGTGATATCCTAGAGAGTTGTACAGTAGTTACAATTCTGCAGAGATAAAAATAATAACAGTAATGATATTATGTGAAAAATTAGTAAATCTGAAAAAAAATAAAGGTTTACAAGTTTGAGAGTCATTTAACTTCAAAGTCTTCATAAGGTTATTGTTAAATGAAAGAAAATTAGATCACATTGATATTGTAAGAAATAATTCCAAGTAAGAGTACAAATTATTGAAGCTTGAAAAGAAAGGCAGAATTACCCAGAGGGTAAAAGACTACACAAGTGGAAGAAATATAATAAAAATAGAATTTGAAAATGCTCTTTCAGAGAAGGACAAGAACTACTCTACCAACGTCTTGAATATGGTTGGTTCCAAAAAGTGGTAAAAAATGCTAAACAAACTTTGGAAAGATGCAAAAGTAGTTAAGAAAACTATGTTACCTAGAAGTTATGTAGAATGTGATGGAAAACAGTACCGTCGAAACAGAACCAATCTACGAAAAGGTACTGATCACAAACCAAAAAAAATAGTAATACCGTATCAAATGACAACTCATATTCGACAACAAGATCTGGTCGAAGATATACATCAAATTGATATATAATAAACTTGTCATATTACACTGTAATTGAACATTGATCTGACTTGGAACGAAATGACTATGATCTTGGATATGATTTAATGTAATAGTTGTAGAATACTTATATGTACAGGTATTTAGTTATCAGTGAAACATGAATTTATATGTTTCCTTCATTTTAATTTTAAACACAGGAATCTCAAAATGTTTTATTGTTTTGGATCATTTTTAAATACAACGTTAACAAATACCAAACAGCTTTCAGGTGTAAGTTGTAAAGAGCTAAATATTTGAATCTCTAACTTGATGATAAATTGTAAGCCATAGAATCTTCATAATTTTAAGTTACATGAATTACATCAATCACTGTAAATTTGATATACTATATTGGATTCTTAATTAATATTATATCTCAGTTAATATGTATGTTAATAAATGTTATGCAAATCATATTTTATCACTTCTGTAAATCTAAACTGGCACTGTAAATGATTCACCAAAATCAATTTGTGGAACTGAAACTTTTATGTTTTCCAAAAAAAGGGAGATGTAATAAATGTGTAATGCAGTCTGCATACCCAGACTAGCAGCCCCCTAGTAACAAGATAACATTCCATCTCTGTGAGATGCCAAATCATATACCAGTAGCGCCAGAGTAGATACTTCGTTATTATGTAACATGCCCCTGTGAGGAACCATAGTACACCCCTCACAACATGAACAATAGGATGCCTATATTCCATGAGATGCTAATCATCAACTCTCTTGCTACTGAGAGTTGATTCAATAAACAACCTAAACTATACAAACCTCGTCTCTCGCTTCCTTTGTGATCTGCCTGTTAACAGACCCCACAAATATTACAGTTTGATATTATTATTATTACCTGATTGAGTTGCCTATTCCACTGCTAGGTGATGTCTTTATGTATGATGATGGTTGAGGGTAAGAACTATACCCAGGCATTCCTCCTATTGATCGGTTGATCTCCTGAAAGAAACAAAAAAATAAAAGAGATATTAGAGAACTCATCAACATTAAACAAAGTCTGTTCGAACAATGTATATTTTGAGCCACATGATCATGAGTCTACATTTTGTTTTAGTTGCTTTTGATCCATTGGAATTAAGTATTGATCAATTCATTTGCATGTACTTTTTTAAATGTATCAATGAGATGAATACTGCACTTTCGTCTGTTTCGTAAACTTGGCAACAAAAAAGGAATTGGCACAAAACCGATCAAATGTGGTTACATGTTGTCCACATTGCACTAAAAGATATGTGCGAGAGATCTTGCGACATTCCTTTCATTATTTCCGATGAATTTCATTGAAAATTTTTGAATGAAGCGTAATTCAACTGCCATTTAGACCTCTGCTGAGACGTTTGCACGCCGGAGGTTAAGGCGTGAATTAGTGCGAAGATCTGTGTGTAACACCCACACAAGAGAATCCCCATTGGTTTTCGAAGTGAGCACTAACCTGAGACGGGTCCCCGTCTTATCTTTTTTATACTTATATTATGAAATAAAAACACTAAAACAAGATTTAAAGTACTATGATTTGCTTTATTATTGTTACTGGATTCAATCTTTCATAAGTTATCTAAATGTGAATCCAAATTATTTTTTCTTTCTCCCGAAACTATACACCACCTTTAAGCTTGTAATCTCTCACTAGTTTCTCTAAGGCAAACCTTTGTTTTGAGAGCATATATCAATAAGATGAATCCTATACTTCGGTCTTTCTGTTTCTCAAGCCTGTACTCTAGGACTAGTTTCTCCAAGTCTTTGTTTGAGAGAGTATAAATATGAGGAATACTGTACCTACATCTTTCTGTTTCTCTAGTCTGTATCTCTGGGCCCGTATTCCATGAACTATACCTAAGCTTAAGTGTAAGTATTTTTTCTAAGATTTTTTCCACAAAAAAAAATTCTTAGCCTTTATTCCAAACATGTAAAGCAGTATGTCTGAGCTCAGAAAGCATTGAGCAAAAGTCTTTATTTTGTTAATATTGTCATGTTTAATCTGTGGCCTGAAATGAGCTTGCCATATAATCAACATCCAAGTTAAGTTTCTCTAGTCTGTATCCCTGGACTAGTTTCTTTTAGGTAAATCTCTATTTTCAGATGAATACTGTATTTACGTCTTTCTGTTTCTCGAAGGCAAATTTTAATTTGAGAGTATATCAATTAGATGAATACTGTACTTACATCTTTCTGTCTTTCTAGCCTGTACCACCGGACTTGTTTCTCCAAGGACAATCTCTGTTTTGAGATGAATGCTGTACTAATACGTCTTTCTGTTTATCTAGCCTGTATTCCCGGAATAGTTTCTCTTAGGCCAATCTCTATTTTGAGATGAATACTGTACTTACGTCTTTCTGTATCTCTAGCCTGTACCACAGGACTTGTTTCTCCAAAGACAATCTCTGTCTTGAGATGAATGCTGTACTTACGTCTTTCTGTTTCTCTAGCCTGTATTCCCGTACTAGTTTCTCTGAAAGTCAATCTCTATTTTGAGATGAATACTGTACTTACGTCTTTCTGTTTCTCTAGCCTGTATTCTCGGACAAGTTTCTCCAAGGCCGATCTCTGTTTTGAAAGTGTATCGATGCGCTCCTGCAGCATGGCGTTCTCCCGTTCAAGAAACTTGATCCTGTAGTCCTGAGTTCCAATCTCACGACTCTGATCCCTTACCATCTCTTCCAACTCAGTGAATCTGCAATGACAATGACGATCACAAGGACATGGACAATGACAATGACAAGGACGATTGCAAAGACACTAACAAAGTCAATGACAATGTCACTTACAATGACAGTTCACACTGACAAGAAACCAGCAAATAAATTGGGGCTTTTCTCAATATTTCTACAATTTCTCTACATTTCTTAATTTCTCTACATTAGAGAAGGATAAAAACAAGAAATGATCATGAGATACAACATAAGATCTTCATGTAGTTGGAGGTCTACAATCACCCTCAGCTGTGTATGTTTTGAATACTGGCTCCTCATATTACTGACATACATCTACATGTACATGTTGTACATTATAGAATACAATCATACAAACAATCATAACTTGGACTACTCAAGTAATTCCCATAACATTGAAAGTATACTGCTCATCAAAAACAAGAAAATCAAGTAAACAGAACATTGAACAAATAATGAAAGTAATAAATTAGAATCATAAAACTTAATTTAATACCAAATATGATAACTGTAATTATTACCTGATTAAAACTAAATTTTTAATTTTGGGAGATGGTTTTCAGTTACAGAATAAAAGGAAGAGTGTAACTAATAAGCCAACCAGAATTCCACTTTACTTGCAACAAACCAGTGCCCCAAAGATGTCAGTCTATGGTAAACTGTGGGTACTAAGAGTTACATGTACAATCTATTGTAAGACTGATTTTATCTCTTTTATGTTACCGAACCCAAGTTATTTCTTCCAATGCAGATCTAGAAGGCAAAACATGAATCAATTTGTCCTTTATTAGCCACACAAATGATGCATTACAATGCTGAATATCAAATACCCCAAATATGAAATGAAACTAAGCTTTACAAATAATAATAGAATACTCTTTTAAATAACCACCAAGTACCAGAGAATCTTGGAACCCCTATCACTCCAAACCAATGTGACAAGTACCGGTGATATGGGGTTATCATTGAATTGAGTTGAATTGAATTGATATATTTATAGTCCATTTCGAAATAGAAATGGATATTCCTGAAAAGAATATGATGTTATACAGCCTGTGCAAAAAAAAAATGGTACAGTCGGGGGAAAAATAATTAAGGTGTGAAATATTTTCAAATAATGTGTGTATGTGGTGCCAAATTAAAGCCAAAAGATTTTCCTTGCTGATCTTTGTTCTGTATAATTTGCTTTCCTAAAACAAAAGTTATGTTAAATTGTGTGTGACGAGGAAAAAATCGAAATTGCGCACTTCTATTGTTCTGGAGCGCTGAATTCATGGCCATTATGCGAAACATACACAAAGGCATGGGACAGCATGCAAAAATTTGATTTTTCTTGATTGTTGAAAACTAGTCATATCTCAAAAATTACAGCACCAAATGTGATGGAAAAAATGCAGAAGAAAGTCTGATTTTCATGCTTTATGAAAATACCAAACAATACCAGGTTGTGATGAATCTTCATTCTATTAAAAAATGTTTTCCACTTGTACCATTTTATTTGACAGATTGTATATGACTAGTATTCGGTTCTGTTCTCTGTGCATTATTATATTAGACTTACTTGGTGAGATGTTCTCTGTGTTCTGCCAGCAATGTTTGATGTTTGTTATCCACGGAAGACTGAGAATCACTAGTCTTCTTCAGTTCAGACCTTGTAGCATTCAATTCTTCTTGTAACTTCATTAATGAATCTCCCAACATGCCCTTTTGTTTGGCAAACAGATCCCTACAAATTGAGAAAAGAGAAAGGAATGAATTAAGTATCTCTATATATCTTTTTATCACCAAAATCAATTAGGTAAGCAAACAATTCCCCCCCCCCCCTCCGAACAAGATAAATAGAGTTAGAGGTAGTCTCATAAACAGTACATAGCTGGGGGGCTTCCAATGGGCTATCTGCCAATCAGCAATGAGCTAGGTGCGCATATGTTCATTTTCTCTTGTTACGCATTCTAGAAGCCCCATTCATGGACCCCATAAGACAAAATAACACCCAAACTGAATTGGTCTACATATGACAACATATTTTTATATCTCTCTCTTAGGTGCTCTGCTCAAGGGCAGGTCCACACACCAGAGCCTTCTTCAGTTCTTTCTCCACTCTACTCTGTCTTGGGACTTCCTCTTCATTGTGTGATATGATTCTTCACCCTTCACTTCAGACACCATCCCAATTCTTGGTCTACCTCTTCCTCTTTTTCCTTTCATCTTTCCTTCCAGCACATCTCTAAGCATGCTATTCCCCCTTAGGATGTGTCTCCTGATTGTCTCCCGTAGGGTTCTTTCTTCATTTACTCGGTTTTATATAGAAAAGAAATAAATAAATTTGAATTCAATTTACCTTGCTTGCTGCATCTTGATCTTGGTGTTGTTCTTGTGATCTTGATATTTGCGTATCTGAGCGTCCAACTGGGTTGAGATACGTGCTAGTTCTTGACTCAGATTGTCCCTCTCCGCTTGAAGGTTGCCAACTTGCTGAAGCAGCGAGGATCTGCTCTGCTCCGACAGGTTATGCTGCAAATATGTTCAATTCGGATTGTTTTATTATAATATGCTTGGTATTCTAGTATGAAAATCCCAAGCATGTTGTAATCTGCAAAGATATTCAATTCAATTTGTTAATTACAGCATGCTTGGTATTATAGTATGAAAATCCCAAGCATGTTGTAATCTGCAAAGATATTCAATTCAGTTTGTTAATTACAATATGCTTGTAATTATAGTATGAGAAGATCAGAAATGATTAGGGGATAACCAATTAATGAAAACCCCCCCAAAAAATGATTGGAATATCATACCTTTCACATACATGTATAAAAAAATATGATCACATTTATTGTTGCTTCAAATTAAACAGTCTTTTGAAATACATCTGTACTTGACGATACTAATAGTAGCAGTCATTTTAATTTGTTTTTCTTAATGCAGCTCTAAAAGTACATGTAGAATAGCTAAACTATACAATTATACTTGGCAAAATTTAACTACATGTAGCTAAATGTTGCTTTCCGTACATTGCTGCACTTTCCCATGTCATCAAGTTTTCATATGTCAATTTTGCATTATATTTCACTGGAAACTAATAGGTACACCCTGTAAATTCATTGGCCGGTATTCTTGAAGGGTAACTAAAGTTAGTAGGCCTACTAAATACATAGTAGACCTACTAACTACAGTCACCCTTCAAGAATACTGGCTATTAACCCATTGTATACTGAGAACTTTTTTACAAATGAATGTTTTGTGAATGAATTGTGAGTGTCAAGCATGCTTGCAAGAAATTCTTTGCATTTACAGATGAAACAAAGACATCTTTAAATAGATCAATGTCAGATCATTTAAATTATGTAAGGTCTTTATATGTTTATGCAATCATGAGTGAAATAAACGGTCGATAAGAGGGATGTTCTATGTTTCTTCAGCCTGCATATATGCGGGCTTAGTATGCAATGAGTTAACTCTATTTTCCCATAAAATGTAGATATAATTGATGGCATTGTGAGATACCTTATCGCTAACACTTCTACTTGTATCTTCTGCATAATGGAGCTTAGACTGGATTCCTAAGAGCTGGTCTTTCAAATCCTGGTTCTCTTTCCTCAGTTGGTCTTCAATCTCTCTAGATGCCTTGCACTGCTGACGGAGGTCATCTATTTGCTGGTTCATGACAGATCTAAGAGAAAAAGTACAATTGATCGTCATCATCGTAATCATAATATTGATTATCATCTTCATCATTCCTTAGCTAGTCTTTAATCTCTCTTATGACAATCTAACTATTTAGTATTTCTCTAAGTTAATCTCGTTAGATATTTTCCGAGTCACAGTTGAATAATTGCCAATGCGGAAAATATAGCAAATAGTCACCTTTTGGTGTCGGGTGACGAGACAAACTATCACTTCCTCTGCAATCCTAATATCACGCTATATGTCAATCAAGCTACATGTACACATTTCCAGATCGCACTTTGAAGTGACAGTTGTTCCCATCATCTAAACCAACTAGGATTATTTCCTTACTACATGTAAGATTACCTAGATTTTTCAATAACATTTCCTAACCTTTGCAACTTATCATCTTGGATCTGTGATTTCAATCTGACGACCTCGTCACGCCTGTCCTGGAGTTCAACCCTGAGGGCGCCGTAATCTTTTAACTGTACCTCAGTAGCCTGGAGTCTAAGTGACGTCTGGTCTAACTCAGTTTGAAGCTCAGGAATCTGTGTAGAGAGAGAGAAAAAAAAATCTAATAATAGCGGACTCAGGAACAACTCACATACATTTGTACATATATCTGTCATATGTGACATCTTTTCTGGTGCTTTATTATAATGTCCAGTATTAATAAATTGTGCTACACTACCAATTTCCTCACCTGGGTTGAGTGTGAAAGATGGCACAACATGATATATACACAACATATAATTGGCATTTTAATCAGTAAACATGCACCAAACAAACTCAATCAGCATTTCAAGAAAATAAAATTCCCTGATTTTTCCCTGATGAAGTCTAAATTTTCCCTGATAATTATTTAAACCCATTTCGAGTTTTGCACGTTTTCTCTGTTGTCGCAATGACCTATTTGCAGTATAAAATACTAGTCTGACTGACTACCGTACTTTTGATTTTTGGGTCAATCAAAATTCCCTGACTTTTCCCTGATTTGTGGCATTTCTATCAAATTCCCCAACTTTTCCCTAACTTGAAAAAAGTAAAATAATTTTCCCTGATTTCCCTGATGGGCTAGGAACCCTGTTAATAGAGATATAATACATGTTTAAATTGCTTGCATATATATCAAGAAAGGTGAAGTACCTATATTCAGGAACATCTGCAAAGGAATATCAATTATTTTCTAATTCTACAAAGATCATATCTTTAATTGCAAACAGTTCCAAGATAATGAAGAAAACATTAAATAAGATACTTATATCTCTTTCTTTAAAAAAAATGTTGGTCAACATGTACACATAAAAGGCTTAGCACTTCCAAATGAGTACAGAACAAAATTTTAAAAAACATTGCCATGCCCTATATGCAAAAAATTGAGAGCATCAGGATATAATTTGTAAACAAAAAAACAAATAAAATGTAAAAGAAATATAAATATCTAAGGTTGGATCAGAAAAATTCCACATACAAAAATGTCCATGTATAAATATTCATGAATACAGACATAAGCAAAGCAAGCTTTTGGCCAACACAGCACAAATTTATTTTCACACCTTCATGAGAGAGAGAGAGAGCATGAGACATACAAACTTCATACCAACTAACAAACAGTACGAGAGAGAGATACATGTAGAGACACTAATACATATATGCAGAGAGAGAGAGAGAGAGAGAGAGAGAGGGGGCAGAGAGAGAGAGAGAAAGAGAAAGAGAAAGACAGAGAGAAAGAGAGAGAGAGAGAGAGAGAGAGAGAGAAAAGAAGATAAATATAAATTTTTACATAGTTTAAATAACATTAGCTGAGGAATCGCATTTATTCTGAAATGCCAGCACACATTAAGATCACTGCACAGCAAGAATAAAACAACACAAAAAACAAAAACAGAGCCAAGATCTGCAAAGCAAGCTGGGTTTATTATTAACCTTCCTCTCTGCAGCCTGAGCTCGCTGTTGAACTTTACTCAGGGTCGTTGTCACGGCAACTGTCTCCGCATGATGTATATCCTTCTCGGCTTCTTGATGACGATACTGATTGGTTAGCTGCGTAGGGGTTAAAATTGATTAACCAATGAGGGATGGTGTTGTGTAATATTGGTTTACATGCAATGGATTAACCAATGAGAGGTGGCCTTATATAATGATATTTTTTACATGCAAAATGAATGTTAATGTATGATGGGATATCCTATTTCAGAATTTTTCTGTGGAATAGATGTGATGCATCATATCAAAATCAGACAATATCGCCGAGCAAAGAGTCGAGGAAATCAGCAAAATAATCAATATTCAAATAATTTCGTTTTCACTATTTTTTTTTTTTACAGAGGACACAAGAAGCATTCAAGATTCAGAAAATGAAAGTTTTTTCCCCCAAAATCTGACATCTTTCTTTTTTGCCGATTTCCTCGACTCTTTCTGACTCTTTGCTCGGTTACTTTTGTCTCATTTAGATATAATGAATCACATATGCCCAAAGTGATGTCAAAGGTCCTGCATGCAGAATTATGAAATATCTACATGCAATTTAAAGACATCTCTATAAACCTCCAAATTTTATTTATTACCTCAATTACCTGACTAAATAAACTGATAAATTATAACCGTTTAGACTTTCGCAGAATATTCTAAGCATACATGTAGCTAATAACATGCATTATATCCTTTACAACAAAATTGTAAAAGGAAATACAATACTACTGTTCCTCTTTCCCATTGAAATAAATTTGTCATAAAAACACAGAACAATTTGAAATATTGCAATAAGAGCTACATAAAATCATAAAACACATTCTTTATTAACTTTTCTGAGTGTGTCTTCTTTTTAATTTGTAAGGGTAAATACTCAAATTTTTTCAATAAAAAGTGGGGAGGTGTTGTTAAAAGATATTATTTGGAAATGAGAGTCATTACAGGGTGTTAGATGAGGTTATAATGGCTGGATTTTCTGGGAAGAAGTCAGCAGAATAGGATATGGCAACGGGGCAGAGTTAATTGTATGGGAAAAGCGTTAACAGACAAAAAAAGTCAAATCAAAGGTTTGATTCATAAGGTTCTCTTCCATAAATTTCCAGAAGTCATATTTTCTTTCATTCCAACTCCTTTAGAAAAAAAGGTCAATTTATTTCCATCATTTTCATAATGACTGAAACTTACCAAATTTAATAGAAAAAAAAAAGTAGATTTCTCACAAAAAGGGGCGATGATAAAAAGTTATTTACATTGCCAATTTAGAGATTTTAGTGATTACTTCAAGTCAAAGAAATATTTTTTATGGTTGAGTTAATGTGCACGTTCATCAAATTCAAAGGAATAGACTCAATATTGTGTCAGGAAGTTCAGGGGGGTGTTTCACAAAGAGTTAAGTAGACTTAAAAATCGCACTTAACTCGTTATTTTTGTGCGTTATATTACGCGTCACCTTATTGGTCAGACCATGCTTAGGGGATGCGCGCCATTGTGAAATCTATGAATTAAATTACGCGTTATAAAACAAGATGCGCGTAGAAATTAAGTGCGACTTTAAGTCTACTTACCTCTTTGTGAAACACCCCCCAGGTCTTTCTGATGTGTAATATTCCTTGATTATAATATAATTCAAGAACGTTGCAGAAGGGAGATCTTTACATGTAATATGCATTCAAAAGGAATGCTGTACAGTCTGTGTCAAATAAAATGGTACAGTCGGGGAATAAATATTTTAGGTGTGAAATCTTTTCAAATAATGTGTGTATGTGGTACCAAATTAAAGCCAGAAGATTTTCCTTGCTGATGCACTTTGTTCTGTATAATTTGCTTTTGTCAAACAAAAGTTATGCTAAATTTTGTGCGACGAGGAACAAATTGAAATTATGCATGTCTATTGTTCCATTATGCGAAACCTACACAAACGCATAGACGTTGTGCAAAAATGGATTTTTCTTGACTGTAGAAAACTGGTCATATCTCAAAAATTACAGCACCAAATGTGATGAAAAAAATTGCAGAAGAAAGTCCGATTATCCTGCTTTACGAAAATGCCAAACAATACCAGATTCTATTTAATATTCATACAATAAAAAAATGTTTTCCGACTGTACCATTTATTTTTACACAGACTGTAGATATAATGTAGAGAAATGACGGTTGTAGAAGGGATACATGAAAATATGAGGTAGGGTGAGGGGGCATGAATTTAACAAAGATGAACTGATTAGCACACCCTGCTTACCCGTGTTAGTTCTGATTCCAATTCATGCTTAGCTTTCTCTGCCTCTGACAACCGATCCATCATGCCCTTCATTTGGCCCCAAAGCTAGATATATCAGGAAAAATTTCACATTACATAATATATATATTCATATACAGTACCACCCTAAAGTTAATGTTTCCTGTTTACACACTCAGACAAACCTTACACACAAAGCGAATGGTAGGTTTCAGGGAGTGTGTAAACAGGTAACATTAACTTTAGGGCGGTACTGTATGTTCAGCTTTTGACAATATGAAGTTATGCTTCCAGCACAGATTGATACATACATTCTACATGTACAAGAGGTCATTCACAAAGAGTTAAGTAGACTTAAAGTCGCACTTAAATTCCTATTACGCATCAACTCATGGGTCTCAGGGGATATGTGCCGTGGAGAAGTCTATCAATAATATTACGCTTTAAATACAGAATATGCTTAGAGTCTAAGTGCGGCTCTAAGTCTAATTTAGGCTCTTTGTGAAACATCCCCAGGTTATATAATACATTTTTTCCTGAAAATGCAAAAGTAAAAGAGAAGAACATGAAGAAGAAATATGGAAGAACTGGGGGGTGTTTCACAAAGAGTTAAGTAGACTTAAAGTCGCACTTTACTAACTTCTACGCACATCTTGTTTTATAACGCGCAATTTAATTGATAGATTTCACAATGGCGCGCATCCCATGAGCATGGTCAATCAAATGAGGTGATGCGTAATATAACGCACAAAACTAACGATTTAAGTGCGATTTTTAAGTCTACTTAACTCTTTGTGAAACACCCCCCAGGAGTACCTACATGTACATATATACTAGAAGAAGGAGGTGATCAACAAACAAAGAGAAAGGGAAAGTATGAAGAAGAATAAAGAGAAGGGGCAGGATGAGAAAAGGTATTGAAAACAGGAGAAAAAAAGGAAAAGAGAAAGTTATGTGTGTTCCAATGATGAGGAAGATATTAAAGAATTAAAACATACAAAAGAAAGATGAGATGGCAGATATCATGAAGGAGATATTAAGACAGTACGATAAGATGGAAGATATTATGAAGGAGATAGTAAGACATTACGATGAGATGGCAGATATGAAGGAGATAGTAAGACATTACGATGAGATGGCAGGAATCCATGACATATGCTCCGGCGACAATTGCTCCGCTATAAATTCCATACACTAATCGAATGACTAACATCAACCAGGGACTTTACACTATACCCTACCATAAACCTAACCCTAAACCTAATATAAATCCGTATTACAACCCTAACCCTAACCCTATATCTTAGACGAAATAAAGCCCGGAGCAATTGTCGCAGGAGCAAATGTCGGGTCACCGATGGCAGATATGAAGGAGATAGTAAGACATTACGATGAGATGGCAGATATCGTGAAGGAGATAGTAAGACAGTACGCTGAGATGGAAGATATTATGAAGGAGATACTAAGACAGTACGATGAAATGGAAGATATCATGAAGGAGATAGTAAGACAATACGATGAGATGGAAGATATTATGAAGGAGATAGCATGACAGTACGATGACAAGAAAGATATTATGAAGGAGATAGTAAGACAGTACGATGAGACGGAAGATATTATGAAGGAGATAGTAAGACAGTACGATGACAAGAAAGATATTATGAAGGAGATAGTAAGACAGTACGATGAGATGGAAGATATTATGAAGGAGATAGTAAGACAGTATGATGAGATGGAAGATATTATGAAGGAGATAGTAAGACAGTACGATGACAAGAAAGATATTATGAAGGAGATAGTAAAATTTTTACCTTAGTAGTCTCTTCTTCCAGGACCTTGTTCCTAGTCTCAATATCAGACCTTCGTTTGGCTTCTTCGTTCACCTTCTCACCCGCTCTGTTTCCATCTAGTGAAAGCCGCCCGACTTCTCGCCTTAGCTGAGTGATCTCCTATTAATAACAGAAATTATGATGTGAAGTTATAATTACATGATTTGGTTTAAAGCTAACTTATTGTTGTGGTCATGGGATTGAATTATGGAAGAAGCTGTCTCAAAGTGATTGGGAAAGGTTGTCAACAATGCACCTAAGAATCCTTGCATACTGTGAGGTTTTGGAATCAATGAAATGATAAGTAATTAACACAATTCTGCTGAGAGTAAAATGCTCTGCACACAAAACTGCATGTATGGGACTACACATAAATGTTTGACCCAAAAATTTCAACTGTTTTTTGTCATATTGTGACTATGATGGAATGCTCTATGCCCCTCTTGTTAAACGCCAAACAGGGAACCAGCAAGTACCATTTTTAACGTAATTTGGTATGACGCGGCCGGGGATCGAACCTACGACCTCCCGGTTATGGGGCGGACGCTCTATCCACTGAGCCAACACCTATCCCTCGGCCCCCATTGTATAAAACCTGCAACATCATCGTAAGTATGCTATCAGTGGTAACTTCTGTCAAATACTGTGATTTCATTGGCTGTTGACTCACGGAAGCTACCATTGATGGCAAAGTTACTATAATCTTACCCTAAAATAAATGCAATGGCACCCTTGTCAATGTATTTCAAGTGAGCACAAACTCCTCTCCTAATGTATCTGGCTACAATTAGAACCATTCTCACTTTCCCTTCTACAAACCCCACAGATACATGTCGATTTAATGTCTTGACAAAGGATGTTATTGAAGTGGAGGGGATCAATCAGCAAACCTAGTGATTGGCAGTCCCTGAATTACCCATGAGAACACAATATCTCCAATTACAAGAATAAGAATATGTTATTATTATTATTATTACTATTGTATAAAATGGCTCTGTGATTTTACGCATCGTGGTTGGTCAAAACGTGTCACGTGTGATGCTGTATTTTCAATACAAAGGCTCTGGGTGCATGAAACTGCGCAAAAAAAGGTCATAATGCAATTTGGGGCTGGGCCTATACTTTCTTGATGGATGGTCATGATTGAATAAAGTAGCTCAAGATCTACTTTGTAGACCTTTAGGCCTATAGTCTAGAGCTAGCAAAATGTCGCAATTTTATAAAAGTGATCACACACTTCCCTGTATTGTGCGATGAAACGTAAATGCAGTGATCGCTCGATGCTTCAGACTGGGGCGTTGCAGCGCGACCCCTATCTAAAGCTATCCCGCAGTGCACTGCATTTACCTCTAACGCACGCTCGGAAGTATGTTATTGTTATAACAACATAAATAAAATTGGACCCAAACTTTTTATATAAAAAAAAACAGCACAATGCCCTCTGGACAGAAAGACAATCATGACACCTAAAACTGGTAGAAAAAATTTATATATGAACTAGTAGATAAACAGTTATATTTATTAGGTACATCTAAGGTAGATGTTAAACTACTATTTTAGCATAATATCTGCGATTTCAAACCGTGCTAACAGGATTCACAAAAAATTGATTGATATACATTCACAAAAAATATTCCACTCTTACAGTACATAAGAAATAATACAGTACATAAGAAATAATATCTCTATAAATCTTGATTCTTATTTCAGAGATGCCACTCATTATCTTTCAAAAATACTGAAAAAGTGTGCGTATGTGGCAAAAGAGCTGAAAATACATAAAAACGTGGTAATTTTTTGTAATAAGATTACTCAATTCAAGAAATTTCCTGGAAAATGGCATCTCTGTTATTGTTACCTCATTTTTGTTGCTGAGACTCATCTCAAGATCCTTGAGTCGTAATTCATCTCTCTCTAGAGTTCGGTTCAGATCACTCTTATCTCTAGCTGCTAGGGCCTTCTCCATTTCCAATTCTCTTCTCACAGCAAGAAGTTCTACTTCTAGTTTATTCTGTAGAACCAACATGATTTGTTGAGAGAAATACTGTATAACTGTGGTTTTTTTTTTGTGTGTACAGATATTTTTATGGTTTCATTATGTTTCATTATGCCACGATTATTTCACCTGATATTAATGAATGGTTGGCAAATTTCAGTTTGTGCCCAAATGAAGTCTTTTGTTTAACCCTAAAAAAAAAGAAAAAAAGAGGGGCTGATTCAGCCCCCCCCCCCACCATGTTTCATGATATATCTATGTATAACGTGAAAAGCTCTGGCCACATCGTTTCATGACTTCTTCCTATTAGGTCTTGATCAAATTTTAAAACGAAATTTGCTACGCCGGGTATACAGTTCCGAAACCATGCAAAAGTTTGTGCAATGTAGGTGCATGTCAGACCCCAAAAAATTATTATTACTTTTTTTTTTTTTTCCATGGAGAAATTCAATGCAAATTTCTAGCTGAAATCCTTAAATGAATCGTTTTGTTTCTTTCACTGAATAAATGTACAGGTAATAGATAATCAATGAAAAATACCTGTCCCTCTCTTGTGCTGTCATATTGTTTGAATAGCTCCACAGACTTTCTTCCTAACTCATTCTGAAGCTCATCACCAGACTGCTCTGACATCTTCAATCTTGATGCTAGGTCTGGCAAGGTTTTAAAAAGAATCATTTATTACGAATGATGTCATATTGTTTGAATAGTTCCACTCATTCTGATTTCCTTCCCAACTCATTCTAAAGTTCATCACCCGACTGCTCTGACATCTTCAATTTTAATGCTAGGTCTGGCAAAGTACAAAGAAATAATCATCATTTATTCATAAATACATTTTATCTATGAATAGTCTAATCATAATCTTTGTAAAAAAAACACCAAAAAACAAACATGTTTTTAAAATTGTTCTGAAAAACTCAAGATTAAGATATGGTTGAATTCATGCTCCTTCAAACCAATGACTTTAAAAATTGCAGTCAGTAGGATTATGTTATATCTCTCATAATCATTTGTAATAATTAATGACATCTGTCGTAAATTCCATTTATAGTTGTAAATATTCACTGTGCTCTTTACAAATCTACATGTATATTTGTAATTGTTTTCTTTAAAAGTTAATACATATAATTTATTTACCTTTACTTTTGCGCTTCTCTATTTCCAACTCTTGTTGCAAGTAGGTTTGCTTGCTTAGACTTGATTCCAGCTGTTTAAACAGAAAAAAGAACATGAACAATATCATACTTTTCATGTAAACACATATATATCACATGCAGTACCAGTTCAAAATATCCACATTTAAGTTATATGTATTTAAATATCTGAAATGTCCTCTCTATATGTACATGTACATGTAGCACTTTGATATGCCTTTTTGAAGCTTGGATATTATTTTGGATAATCATTTGCAAAAACAGACACATGGGTTTTAACGGGTAACTTTATATAATAATATATAAAATGGGTGGTATGAGAGAAGGCTTCTGATTGGTCAATTGCCCTATTTTGCAATGCCGTAATTCGGTATAGTGCACCGCGTGCACTATACCGGCAATTTCTGCACTGCCTTGTTGCGCAAGTAAAAAAAATGGTGCGCACAACAATAGATACGCGGAGCAACAATATACGTCACAATAGCTTAATTAGCACCAAAAGTTTGGCAAACATATTGGCAAAGATAAAACCAGATTAGGCAAGGTCAAATATCTAGGGGTCTATTTACTATAATAAATACTGCATGCATCTATTAATGCAACATTACTGACTATGTGAACTCCAAATACTAAATAGAGCTACTAAATAGAACTAAATACTTCAAGAGCTGAAGAGAGGATTCATCATAGACTAGTTCACGCGTTACATTTAACTTTCAAGGTTTAAAAACTCTCCTGTTTTTACGTGTTAAGGGATTTTCAAGTCTTCTTGGAGAGAGGATTCATCATATAAATAGTAAGGTAAGTTCAGATATACTTTGATACAATTTTCTGTTCCCATCTAATATAACATATAGCACATGCTTATTGTCGTTCAATATACAATATCATTCGTGTCCATAAATTTCAAATTTCTCTTGTGCGTTTATATTTAAACTCGGCCTACGGCCTCGTTGAAATATAAACGCACGCGAGAAATTTGAAATTTATGGACACTCATATTATGGTATATTGCACTCGCTAGCATGCACTATTTGTATAATATTAGTATAACATTTAACCTTTAATATACAACATGTAACAAAAGGTACACGCACATGTAGCAAAGTTTTTAAAAATGTTCATATTCCCAAAATTCTATATCACTATGCAATATGCATATAACAAAGTTTTTAGAAAATGTTTATATTCCCAAAATTCCAGATCACTATGCAATATGCAAAACAACTATTTATTCTTAATGCATGTGTTTACCAGTAGTCTATCGACTGCAGATATATATTATGAGATATGCTATTGCAGAAGATGAAAAAGTTTTTTAAAAAGATGTTTTTTAAAGATGTTTAGAGAGTAAGCAGTTTACGCTTTTTCAAAGTGGAGAACTTTTGAAGAAATGTTCTATAATGATAATATTTCAATTACAAATGAGGTCTGTCTGTACTGAATTTTAACCTTAAATAAAAATAAAGGCCTGATTTAAGCTTTTTAGTAGAGAATCAGATACATGAGATGATTATTTTTGATTGATTATAATTCATAGAAAATTTGGTAGAAAGGTACATGTATTTTTAGTAGAGATTGAGTAAACATGTATGTTTCAAAGCCTAAGGAAAATGAATACATGTACATGTATGTAAATGTACTTGGTTTGAGGGAAGAAAACAGAGTAAATATAATATACAATTTACACCAATAATTCAAAGATACAAGACATGCATAATACGTAATCTTATACTAAGAATGAGTTTTTATACCTATATTAAAAGTGATGAATATAATGACAGAGTACATGTACATTTCCAGTATTACCATGTGATGAATATTCAACTTTTTCAAGCACAAGACCACTAAACTTGATAAAGCATGCATGACAATGAAGAGAGAAAAGTGTACACGAGAAATATGAGACCAAAACTATACCAGTGCTCCACAGGACTAAAAGTCATTGGAAACCAAAGTAAGTACATATACATGATAAATGAAGATAAACAGAGAAAAATAATTCAAAAGGAAATGAAAGGTCAGTGATTATGTGAACAGAAAGTGAGATAACTGAAAAATTGAAATGTGACTATTTGATACAACTTGTAAAAGGCTTACAAACTGAAACAGGAAAACCCTCTCCTTCACAACTATTAACTAAGATCTGCAATAAATGAGTTGTAAATTTGCAAAAAAATTATGTATTTTAAAATCCAAATTGTTTCATTGTATTTCCCAAAAAAATGTCAACGTTCTGGCAGTTAACTTTTTAAACTTAGAATTGAAAGGCTTAGGAATGAGAGACCGGGTATAGACTTGTTAATTTGAGCAACTACATGTTCATGTATTGCTATTGAATATGCACTATTTGTATTGAATATTAAAAAGAAAAAAAAGGATCTATGTGTATAATTTATGTACAGTAGGTATAAGTTGGTAGTAAATTTGAAACCTGAAAATCATTTACTGTTTTCAATCAAACCATCAGTAGGTTTTAAACATGCGCAATACCCATACAACATCTGTCCTTATTCATTAATACATAATTTTTAAACTAAATTCCTTTAAAAACACACATGGACCATGCAAGGAACACTGAAAATAAAGAAAAGTAGAATAATTGAGCAAGATGTACACAAAATATGGAAACAGAACAAGTAGGATTGTTCTCACTAGACGCTGCAGAAAACACTTAAAATGAAGAAAAGTGTGATTGAGCTACATGTACACGTAATATAGAAACAGAACAAGCAGGTATGTTCTCACTGTTTGGATAGATGGTGACGTTGATCTAAACCTTGAAGATAAGAACTTTGCTCCTTTCTAAATAAAATATGAAGGTAAAATTATTTCAATGTTAATACAACGATATGAAAGTATCCTTTTTCACAAGAAATAGGCTTATTCTATATAGTAAATGAACCATTTGGCTTAAATGTAATCACAATAGTGCATCTGCAATTGGCTATTCTTTTAGATTAAAATGCGCTCTGTATGTATTGAAAATGGATTGTGACTTGAGTCGAACTTGGCAGCTGAATATTCCGCATGTCGAAGGAAGCGTGCAAATTGCTAAACCAATAGATGATAAATGTAGATTAAAGCATCTTCTGCTTTATGACAACAATTTTTCAAATTCTTACCAGTTTACCAATGTTCATTTCAAGACAAACAAATGTCAATTTTAAAACATATAATGTGTATTTACCAGAGAGAAGATTTGAGCATTCTCCAAAGACACAATGAAAAAATAAATATTCAGCAGGATCAAAAACATGTATGAACAAGTAGACAGTAAAGATAGTCCAAGAGGAAAAGTGATATCATTTTCTTAAATGATTCAAAGACACTCATCTCAGACATGATATCTCATCAATCATTAACAGAAATGCTGCTTGATTCATCTCTTTATAATAATTATGAGATGAAAGTTCATTTCATCTAAGAATTCTTTTCTAAAGAGTGCCAATAATATCATTAATGATTAACAAAGGAACATATAGACAACTTTCGTAGAGTAGATGAAGATGAAATTTCATCTCATCTAGGCATACTAACTTTAAGAGTACAAATAATTTCATTGATGATTAACAGAGGAACATATGGACAACTTTTACCTCCAAGTGGACAATATATATATTTAATTCAATTTAGAAGATGAAGACGGAAGTTCATCTCATTCAGGCATTCTTACTTTAGGAGTATAACCAAGTCACATGTAATAGGAGCTAAGCCAATTCATATTTATCAAGACAGCTATTAAACTTCATAGAAGCATGAAGCAAATGTGTTGACTCAGTAGAGAGAATGTCCATCTCATAATCGGGAGGGTGTGGGTTCGATCCCCAGCCGTTACATACCAGATGAGAGTTGCTGCTACCCTTTTTTGTGTTCAACAAGAAAGGAATAGAGCAACATTGATCTGCTGCTGCTCAGTGGCTGCAGGTCTCACGATCAATTGGGCAAAAAGAATATTTGTTTCACCTTTTTCCAGACAATAAAATTTGGAGCAGATGGAAATACAGAGTTTCATCAACCTTGCCAACACCAAGGATAGCAATCTACAGAAGTCCTTTTAACAACCAAAATTGATGTGTCTTTACACTTACAATTGTAGCTTGGATGGAAAAGGAGCTGAGCCTAATGGTACTGTATATTAAGCGGTTATTTTTGCGTTGATTTTATTTTCGTGAATTTTACAAGACCATCTTTGTGAAAATTTGCACTCAACATAAGGCTTTTATAATAGCATTAAGCAATGAAAACATCGTAATAATGGTGAAATTATCCACTGGTGAATTTCCTAAACAAGTCCAAAATCTTGAAAATATCTGCACTAAAAAATATTGGCTTATAGATTACTTTAAAATGTAAATAGTGAGAATGGAAATACACCACATAACATTTTTTTCAATAAAGCCTATACTTACCCAGGAGCATTTAGCACAGAGCAGATCGGATGATGCAGGGTCCACGTTCAGATAGCAACATGATTCTCCTTCCCCAATACACACAGCCATCTCAAAATATATGCAGGACTAAGAATGAAAACAGAATGCAACAAAGATGGCTACCAAGAGAGCCACCAACCAATCAAAGACTAGAACTCCTAGAATTAAATTTAAAGCTTTCACACGTTATTCACAAAGTAGTTCGTTTTCAGAGTTTTTTAGAGTAAGAATACACCTGCAGTCAGTTTCCTGTTGATTGTGTCTCTTATGAGATGGAGAGGCTGGACTTACAATGTGAGAGAATTGTCACTTTACTTGATCAGAAAACACCTGCACGTTCCTCTGCTTAATGGATGGATATTTCACATCTCTTTCTCTGTTTTTCTCCTTCCTTTCTTTCGCTCTCACTTTCTCTCTCTATCTCAATATCCAAATCTGTGTTTCTTGTTTTTTTCTTTCATTCTCTGTTTGCGTCTCTCCAAGATAATCATTGTGAATGTGTTTCATTTGTCTTCCTCTCTCTCTCCCCTCACCTTCCAACTTCTCTTTTTTGTCTTCTTTTGCTGCAGCATCTTCTCCTTCTCACTAGTTTCTATACTTTGACTCAATGAATTATTCATTATGTATTCTTTCATTGCTTCTTATTTGTCTCTCCCTCCTTCTTCCTGTCTCCCTACCCCCTCTTTCTCCCTACCTCTCTCTTTCTCCCTACCTCTCTCTTTTCATCTCTCTCTCTCTCTCTCTCTCTCTATCTCTCTCACTCTCTTCTCTTTTCATCCCTCTCCCTCTCTCTCTTGCCATCTCACTCTCTCCATCTATCTTCCACTTCTCTTTCTTTCTTCTCTTTTCCATCTTTCTCTCTCTCTCTCTCCTCTTGCCATCTCACTCTCTCCATCTATCTTCCCCTTCTCTTTCTCTCTTCTCTTTCCATCTTTCTCTCTCTCTCTCTCTCTCTTGCCATCTCACTCTCTCCATCTATCTTCCCTTCTCTTCTCCTCTTCTCTTCCATCTTTCTTCTCTCTCTCTCTCTCTCCTCTCTCTCTCTCTCTCTCTCTCTCTCTCTCTTGCATCTCACTCTCTCCATCTATCTTCCCCTTCTCTTCTCTCTTCTCTTTCCATCTTTCTCTCTCTCTCTCTCTCTCTCTCTCTCTGCCATCTCACTCTCTCCATCTATCTTCCCCTTCTCTTTCTCTCTTCTCTTTCCATCTTTCTCTCTCTCTCTCTCTCTTGCCATCTCACTCTCTCCATCTATCTTCCCCTTCTCTTTCCATCTTCTCTCTCTCTCTCTCTCTCTCTCTTGCCATCTCACTCTCTCCCATCTATCTTCCCCTTCTCTTTCTCTCTTCTCTTTCCATCTTTCTTTCTCTCTCTCTCCCTCTCTCTTCTATTTCCATTTCTTCTCTCTCCCTATCTCCTATCTTGCCATATCTCTCTCTTTCTCTCTCTCTCTCGCCATCTCTCTCTTTCCTTCTATCTCTGTTACTCTCATTTCAGCCTCCATATTCCTCTCACCTTCGCGATGACATCACGTCTCGCAACCGTTTCCATTCCTTTATTTCACACTCCATTTACACACTAACTCCCACTGCTCTTACTTGGACGTTATTCTCAGCAGAACATTTATACGTTCATCCACCCTGAAATATTGAATGTTCTTCATGGATATCAAGGTCATCCTAACATCAAACACCGGAAGATTTCCGCTCATGAGCGAACAATCATGTTCATCCTCAATGGAAACGTTCTGGCGGTTATTACATCTCACATCAAACCGCTCCTACTACAACCTATCGCAGCTGAACATTCCAAGGTTGTGTTTCACCAAGCCATTCTTAAAGTTACGAATGACTTTACAAACGACTGGAACATGTTCTTGGGTGCTATACTAATCACATGCTTTATAAGTTATTGCAAGAATTGATCAGCGGTCGTTCGTAAAGTCATTTGTAACTTACGAACGACTAGGTGAAACACAGCCTGGTGTTGATTCATCCCGGAAGATAGAATGTTCTATGAGTGTCAAGGCCTCCCTTTATTCCTACTTCAAACACTATGGAAGGTTACAAATGAGGAATGATCCATCAAATCTATCTTCAATGGAGGAGTAAATACAAACAAAACATGGTAAGTCTTATTATATTTTCCTTCAAACATAGATTAATTATAAAGCCCTGCTGTGTTTGTTGAAATAATATATTTGGTGAACTTGTGTAAACTGTGTAAGGTTATTCATATAAACCAGTTTTTAGTTTGTAGGGCTGTATCTCCACAAATGAAAACAAAAATAAAAACATAAAAACTATCTGAATTTAATGACTGTAGTGGCCTGGCAGCTATATGTATAATCAAATTTATGCAAAAAATGCAGAAATTATATTGTTTTCCATGCAAATAAACAAAGTATACTTTTTTCAACTGATCAGATAAATTATTTAATATTTCTGTCCAAAAAAAAAAAATAAATTGTCCTACCTTACTGATTAAAAAACAAAGTTATTAGACAGACAAAACACCTCAACAAAATCCACCACAATATTGTTAAAAAATGCAGGAAATCAAATATATGTGAATAGTCTCCTCGTGAATAATAATAACAAGAGCAAAGCGTTGCACAATGTCTCACTGAGAACTGATACTAGATGTAAGCAAACTATTGAGATGACTGCAACAGAAGCAGAGAGGATTCTGTATAAATGACTTAAAAACAAAGCTATTAGTCTCAGATCAATGCACTCTCTTATTTACTTCCCTCACTGAGAGACAGACGAGCAATAGCCCATATCCTTGAATACATACATGTATGCACTTCTAACCAGACTTGTAGTTACAATACATCTTGTATAACATCTTTGGGATTTATCTTGTATGAATTCAGACTATAATAGCAATAAGGCCATTAGTCCATATCCTTTCATGCACATCTAATGCCTTTGTGGCTATAAACCAAAGACTGGTATCTACAAAAATTCTTGTATAAGATCTTTGGTGTTTATCTTGTATGAATTCAGACTATAATAGCAATAAGGCCATTAGTCCATATCCTTTCATGCACATCTACTGCCTTTGTGGCTATAAACCAACGACTGGTATCTACAATAATTCTTGTATAAGATCTTTGGTGTTTATCTTTGTATGAATTCAGACTATAATAGCAAGAAGGCCATTAGCCAATATCTTTTCATGCAGATCTAATGCCTTTGTTGCTATAAACCAACGACTAGTATCTACAAAAATTCTTGTATAAGATCTTTGGTGTTTATCTTGTATGAATTCAGACTGTAAGAGCAAGAAGGCCATTATAGCTCATATCCTTTCATGCACATCTAATGCCTTTGTTGCTATAAACCAATGACCTGTGTTTACAAAAAGTCTTGTATAACATCTTTGGTGTTTATCTTGTATGAATTCAGATAGATAATAGCAAGAAGACCATTAGCCAATATTATTCATGAAGATCTAATGCCTTTGTGGCTCTAAACCAATGACTTGTACATTTAAATACAAAACTTCTTGTGTACGATCTGTGGTGTTTATCTTGTATACGATCTGTGGTGTTTATCTTGTATGAATTCCAACTATAATAGCAAGAAGGTCATTAGCCAATGTTATTCATGCAGATCTAATTACTTTGTTGCTCTAAACCAATGACTTGTGTTTACAATAACTTTAGTGTTTATCTTGTATGAATTCAAACGGTAATAGCAAGAAGGTCATTAGCCGACATCCTTTCATGCACATCTAATGCCTTTGTGGCTATAAAAACGACTTGTATTTACAATACTTCTTGTATAAATCTTTGGTGTTTATCTTGTATGAATTCAGACTAAAATGACAAGAAAGCCATTAGCCAATATCCTTTCATGCACATCTAATGTCTTTGTGGCTCTAAAACAATGACTGGTAGTGACAATCATTCTTGTATATGATCTTTGGTGTTCATCCTTGATGAATTCAGACTACAATAGCAAGAAGGTCATTACGCGACATTTCATGCAGATCTTCGTGGCTTTAAACCAATGGCTAACATTCCCTCTCCTGCTCAATCACACTCTGATTTTCAATAATATTTGTTCTGTTAAATTGTATTCATTATTGTTAGAATGTATTTCCGACACATTGTTATCACGTGTTGATGTCAAATTCAATTCAATTCAATTCATTGAAATATTATTAGTTATGTAGAGCTGTATTAGTCTAAAGCCAATGGAAGCCCAATGTTTTTAACATGTAGAATGGAAGAAAAGCTGAATCTTGAATTTGTAATGCATCATATTAAAATGAGACACACAAGTCGCCAAGCAAAGAGTTGATAAAATCGGCAAAATCATTGATTTCTAAAGTCTTTTCCATTACTGTTTTAACACACTTTTTTTAAAGAGCACAATTGAAACATTAAAGATTCAGAAAATCACAAGTATTTCCCCTCAAATTTGATAGTTTTTATGATTTTTCCTTTTTCCATGACTCTTTTTTTTTTTTTTTTTTTTTTACTTTTTGATAGGTGACTTGTGTCTCATTTTGATGTGATGCATCACATTTGTTTACTATGAGAGAAACTTACTAAGAACAGTTCCAAGATGCAATATTTCACTGAATCGTCAATATCATTTAATCCTAGAACAAGTGTATTCCTTATGGCTCTCCTATAAATGTAGCTTCCCATGACTGACATCATGCCACATCAATTCAAGCAATGATATTGACAGAGAGACTGGATACACACAAGAGGCACAACCTTCCCCAATCCAGTGCAGTCACAACGACTTCAAAACAAATTAGATTTACTTGAATGCATCCAATCTAGTTAGATCTTTGTTTCTTTACCAGATAAAATGGTGAAGCCAATCTCTTACAGACAACAGTAAATTAAGATTCAGGAGAGAGACATCTTAAAAAGTATCTGTGTCTATATAACATGAAAATCAACCACTAGGTTCTAATACTAGAACCAGTGTGTTCCTTAGCTTCTCATGATTGACATCATGTCACATCAATTCAAGCAATGATATGGACATAGAGACTGGATACACACATGAGGCACAACCTTCCCCAATCCAGTGCAGTCACAACGACTTCAAAACAAATTAGATTTACTTGAATGCATCCAATCTAGTTAAATCTTTATTTCTTTACCAGATGAAATGGTGAAGCTTATCTCTTACATACAGACAACAGTGAAGATTCACGGGATAGACATCTTAAAAAGTATCTGCGTCTATATAACATGAAAACCAACCATTAGGTTCTAATACTAGAACCAGTGTGTTCCTTAGCTTCTCAATGCTGACATCATGTGACATCAATTCAAGCAATGATAATGACATAGAGACTGGATACACACAAGAGGCACAACCTTCCCCAATCCAGTGCAGTCATAACGACTTCAAAACAAATTAGATTTACTTAAATGCATCCAATCTCTTACATACAGACAACAGTGAAGATTCAGGAGAGACATCTTACAAGGTATCTGTGTCCATACGACATGAAAACCAACCATTAGGTCTGCTTGAGTGCACCCTCTTATCTATATCTTCTATCAAGATTTTTGTTGCTTTATAAAGAGATAGAGTAGCCCTTTTCCTCTATAGGTTTATATACAAACTTGAATCATAATCGAGGAGAGACATGGAGAGAAAAGAACCTATAAATTACATGTATATACATGTATTTCTACATGGCATGAAAACAAAACTATTAGATTCACTTCGATGCATACAATGTATCCAAGCTAGTTAAAAATATTTTGTCATTTGCAACATAAAGCGATGAAGCTTTTCTCCCCTATACATTTAATATACTTCTATGACCAATACTTATCATTTCTTTGGATTCACAGGTAAACTAAATGTAAGTACTATGTATTATTGGTCCAACAGCTGTTACACAAAAAACAAACCCTTTCAAATAGGGTATCAAATCAGAGATCTATGTACAATGTACCGGCCTGAACCCTGGCATTCTTTAAAGAAATGCTGATTTGATTCTAAAACAACCAATCAAAAGACGTCAAACCTCAATTTGTTGATAATCAGGCCTGGACCTTATGATCTGGAGCTCAACAACCAATAAGCAAAAGAGGCCAATCTTATGACCCACACAAGACCAACCTTATCAGCTAGCTCCCTGTTTCCCCCTCTCCACTACATTCAAGGAGCCCATCTTATCATCCACATAAGACCTATGTTATTAGCTAGCTCCCTGTTCTCTTTCTCCAGTACATCTAGGGAGCCCATCCACTCCTTATGTTTCTGGTCCTTCCTGATCATAGCTTGCGGCTAATGACCTGGAGCCATAGCTAAAATACACAGGAGACCTACCTTATCAGCTAGCTCCCTGTTCTCTTTCTCCAGTACATCCAAGGAGCCCATCCACTCCTTATGTTTAGCTCCTTGGTGATCATAGCCTGCAGCTAATTACCTGGAGCCATAGCTAAAATACACAGGAGACCTACCATATCAGCTAGCTCCCTGTTCTCTTTCTCCAGTACATCCAGGGAGCCCATCCACTCCTTATGTTTCTGGTCCTTCCTGATCATAGCTTGCGGCTAATGACCTGGAGCCAAAGTTAAAATACACAAGAGCGCAAGGACCTATCTTATCAGCTAGCTCCCTGTTCTCCCTCTCCAAGGAGCCCGTCCACTTCTTATGTTTCAGCTCTTTCCTGGTCATAACCTGCGGCTAATGAACTGGAGCCATAGATACAATATACAGGAGCCAAAGAAGCTACTTGTTCTCTTTCTCCAATACATTCAAGGAGCCAATCTTATAATCTACACTGGACCTACCTTATCAGCTAGCTCCCTATTTTCTTTCTGCAGTACATCCAGGGAGCCCATCCACTCCTTATGTTTCTGTTCTTTGCTGATCATGGCCTGTAGCTCGTGGGCCAGTACATCCCGGTCTTTCTTTAGACCTTCCACCAGACGTTCTAGCTCCCCTATGGTCTCCCTGTGACGATCCACCTCCTTGTTCAGGATGCTCTGCTCCAGCTGAAGCTGTTCATGTAGCTTGTCCTTCGCCGAGTTTGAGCTGCTCAAAACCTGATAACAAAAGAAAAAGTAAGTCTGAGCTTTGGATCCTAGCAGAATCTTTGTCAGAGACAGTAATAAACACTTACATGTAAATGCAGAAAAGGCATGGAGATTCTACATGTATTAACATTACCCCCAAAAAAGTAAAAATTTGTGATTGTAGCTCTTTCAATCCACTGTTACTTCCCTTGCATCAATGAAAATGTAATAACTTGTCCTTCTCTGAATTTGAGCTGGTCAAAACCTGATAACATAAGAAAAGAAATAAGCCTGATCTTTTGATCCTAGCAGAATTTTTGTCAGAGACAGTGACACACATAAACACTAAAGTATAGAAAAGGCAAGGAGATCCTAGGATAACCTTAAAAAATATAATAAAATGTACGGTACAATTGTAGTTCCTTCAATCCTGTTATTTCCCTTAAAACAATAAAAATGATAAAATAATAATAATAAGAAGAAGACGGAAAAGGAATATGGGACGATAACATAGCATTGTCGTTAGAGCGTCAATGCAATAAGATACTTATTGATGTCTACATTTGTACATAGTGCAATCATAAGAAAACTATCAGTTTGATGGGATTTGTATATAATAATTAATTAACATCAACTGTTATTAAATATATTGAATTGATTCAAATACTATAAGTATACAAAAGTTATTTACAAATTCATGTCTAGTCATGGCTAATACAAAGAGCTTCAATGAATATTATATATTGTGAAGGTACTTAACAAATGGCCATTATTACGCAAATATACTAGGTACAATGTATGTAAAACATTTAACTTTATATTGTATCTTTTAATCAGTGTATTAATCCATTGTATATTGTCTGGAATTAAAACAATTGTTTTCTATGAATTAAAATCAATCTTCTCTAACCTACCCTCTTGTTCTCAGCTTGTAGTTTGATAATATCTAGTTGACTATTGGACAGCTGTGTCTTAGATCCATCCAGTTCATGACTCAAAATATCCAGCTGTGAAAGATACACAGGAAGCTGTTATGTTCCAGGTCTAACTGGTTATAAACCCAGTCAAGGTGGTTCACGTATCTCATCGTCTTTGAAACATCTCCAACTCTCAAAGACGGCTTCGAGATGGAAAGAATCTCATAGATATGAACATGTTAGATTTTCCCAGGACTCAAAAGACGTTGCAGAGACTCAGGAGAGGTTTCTGCAACTAGTCTCAAACCGTCGCAAAGATTTATAATGTAAAGCGCTGTGATACTCTAGTAATGAGCGCTATATAAATGCAGATATTGTATTGTATTGTATTGTACAGTCTGTGTCAAATAAAATGGTACAAGTGGAAAACATTTTTTTATGGTATGAAGATTAATCACAGCCTGCTATTGTTTGGTATTTTCAAAAAGCAGGAAGATCAGGCTTTCACCTGCAATTTTTTTCATCACATTTGGTGTTGTAATTTTTGAAATATGACTAGTTTTCTACAATCAAGAAAAATCCATTTTTCGCACGCCGTCCCATGCCTTCGTGTATAGGTTTCGCATAATGGCCATGAAGTGCTCAATTTCGATTTGTTCCTCGTCACACAAAATTTAGCATAACTTTTGTTTCACGAAAGCAAATTATACAGAACAAAGCGCATCAGGAAGAAAAATTAGTTGGCTTTATTTTGGTACCACATACACACAATATTTGAAAATATTTCACACCTAAATATTTTTTTTCCGACTGTACCATTTTTTTGGACACAGACTGTATAGGTGAGATTCCAGCATAGGATAGTGGCGAATTTCCCTTTGTTCTTTATGTCCTTAAGGTTTATCTCTTGTCCAATGATTGCATTTTGTGTACCGTAACCCTGCCATTTCACTTTTGACTAATAAAATATTGTCCATTGGCCAGATTGTTCATGTAGCCCCTACCCTACGGACCACAATGAACATTTTTAATTGAATCAGTTACAAATTTGTTTTTATTAAAGGATTGCTTTAATAAATGTATCAAAGGCAACCAATAACTAATATTTTTTAATGTAAAAGTATTTTAGAAGAGTGACATGTAAGACTATAACCTAATGGAACCACATCACAGCACCATAACAATTCTCATCACTGCAAAACAATGCTTTTTTTTTTTAACCTTGACCAATTTTGACTCAAATTCTTGCATCTCATCATGTCCTTTCAAATCATGTTTTATAGCACTATTACTCTCCTCATTACTACTTGTAACAATGTGCCTTGTTCTACCAACACCAATACACAGTAGTGCATTTCACTCCACTGAACCAGAGTTCATGAAAATAGTGAATAAAATTAGTCCATTACCAATAAAATACATTGGCACAACAATTCTCACCTTTAGAATATTCTCTCTTCCCGGAAATCCAATTTGAAATTCCTTACAATGAAAATATTATTTTAAAAGACTCTATTGGGATGAATTGAGCTTTGTTGAGTTGTAAACATATACACATCCTCATGTAGTGTCCAACAATGTACAATACTGTTAATGAAAATCTTGTTTCAAAATGCAAAAAAAATATGCTCTAAGTCTTTGGAGGGTATCATTGAATGACTTAAAATAGATGCCCAATAAAATATCACTGTACCTCATTACATCATTCTATTCATTTTTCCACAGTGCCTTGTAACACAAAGAGTTACCATAATTACAAATTTATATCAACCATTCTGATCGATTCACAGTGAGATTTTTATACGAAAAGCTCATGCAACCAGATCCTGATTGGCTACTATCGATTTGTAATTGATCGCAACTCTTTATCTTACAGGGCACAGATTATGACAATTTGTTCTCACAATGTTTACTATTATGGGGGGGCACAATAAAATTAAGGGCAGTTGCTGTTAAAAGCATGTATTACCTTGTTATTAAGTTGCTTCTCATTGTCCCTGTACCTCTTGACAACAAGCTCCCATTTCTCCTCCGTGGTGGAGAGCTTTCTCTCCAGCTCCCTGCATTTCATCTTTTCACTTTCCAGGGAGATCATGGTCTCCTCCAGACGACTCACGCACGTCTCGTTCTGCTTCTGGAGCCTCTTGATCTCCTCCTGGAGCTTGAAGGAGCTTATATCCCCAGTAGGTTCAGGCTCCTGCAAGATAAAGATAAATATTGTATGATATAACACATAATGTATAATGGCTACGCCTCGTTGAATAGAGCATCTTTCACCTCATGCGAAATCTTGTACCATGGCACTCACACCTATTCGATATTTGTTTAATAACACATGGTTCCTGTGGAAGCTGGGAACCCTTATACATGCAGGCTCCTGGTATATACAAAGTATAACAATGTTTGGGTTTGAATTTGAAAGCCAGTTTAGGCTCTTTGTAAAAGAACATGAATAACATGAAGTCTCAATCTTGATTAAATCCTGAGGAATTTTGATGCCATATTGCAGTGACGTCACAGCAATCTTGCAGTTTGTTGTGATTGGAGGCATATTTGGACTTTACTTCAAATTAAAAGCTCGAGTTGAACAAAATCTTGATTTCATTATTCCTTTATATGTTTGAAACCTCACATAAGGTAACTTTAGATGTTTCAAATGTCACCATTAATGCAAAATGCCAGTTTTCCGAAAATCTTATCGCAGCAGATAGCAAAGTGTGAAGCGGGCATTAGATAGTACTTCTCAATAAAATCTTAGCAGAGAGAGGGAAACCGCATCCAGTCTTAAAATGACAGTTGTAAACAATATGATCATCAACTTACTGTCTTTCTCACTGCTTGTATTTCCTGGGTTGTGAAGTCCTTAACATCTTTCTTCAAGTGCTCAAACTTTTGTTCCAAAGATTTCTTCTCAGCACTCAATGCCTCTTTCTCCTCCTGTTAAACAAACCAACAACAATTATGCAGAATATGAAGAATGTGTACTGGTTCAGTTCAGTAGCGGATCCAGACTCAGTTCACATAAAATATTGTATTGGTTCATGCACAAGCAACAATAATTACGCACACTGTTAATAGTGTGTACTGGTTCAGTTCGGTAATGGATCCAGCCTCAGTTCACATATAATATTGTATTGGCCCATGCACAAACCAACAATAATTATGCAGAATGTGAAGAGTGTGTACTGGTTCAGTTCAGTAGCAGATCCAGACTCAGTTCATATAAAATATTGTATCAGTCCATGCACATAGCAAACAATAATTATGCACACTGTTAATAGCCCATGCCCAAACAAAATAGAGCCACTATAGTCCCTAAACAATTGGGCCCTCACAATGTTTTGTGAAGGCAAATGCAGGATCTGTGCCTACAGTTTCTAAAGAATCTTTCTGCTTTTTGTGAACTCTGTATCATTTCATTTGATTATCCTCTAATATCACATACATGTACATGTAAGTTAGCTGCTTTAGCATATAAACATGAACACTCGTCCACTGGTGGTCAGTTACAGTAAACCAAAATCCTTATGGCATTTTTTGTGGAACAAGACGTTTTGATTAGACTAAATTGTGTGCCTGCCAAGACAGGAATGTTATATCTCACTCAAGCTAGACAAAAATCATTCTGTGGTTTTGACATATTGAAACATTAATTAGGCTACATTGTGAGGCAGACAATAACAGGGGATGTTAACTGTCTCAATGACTATAATCATGTTTAGCCAGGCTTGTATATTCTTTAAGCGAACATTAAAAAATCAATGAGTAATCCTTTTCAAGTACGCCTCTCCTGCAGTGAAGCCATAGTGTCTGTGTCATTTCAAACACCTCCCTTGTCAAAATGTCCCATCTTATTATTTGTATGCGACTTATTCTTGATCAGGGAGAGGGAATATCGCAGGGCTCATTTAGAAGCAAAAATTTTGGGGTAAAGCCAAGGTATTTTTTGCTTTTGGAAGAGGCAGGGATATGCACTGGGGCTTATTTTCTAGCAAATTTATGATGTTTTCATTTTGCCTTGAATAAATGTAAAACCCTCACAAAAATTTTAGCGTCCCCATTGCATATGCTCAATGGTTTCATCACATGTACCCTGTTGAAAGACTGCAAAATATTCTGATACGCTTGTCCACTAACTACATGTACATGTAGAAGGCAGAAGAGAATTCCAATGCCGTAATATTTGCTCTCCATGATTTCACTAATATCATGATACATGCCTACATCGTATCAGGACAACTACCCCCCCCCCCCCCCCCCCCACACTGAGAAATAGGGTTAAGGTTGGGCGTAGGGTTAGTGTGTAGATTTTTGGTGGGGGTAATTGTCCAGGGGTAATTGTCAACATGTATATCACAAAGTATTCTGGAATTGTAAATTACCTCGATTGTTGAGATGGTTTTGCGATTGGTATCTAGCAGGTGTTTGAGCTTGATGATCGTTCCTTCATAAGATGATCGTCTCTTCCTCTCCGTATCCAAGCTCTCTGTGAGCTCCTTCACCTGGTGGAGGGTGAATGGGAGAAGATGGAGAGATAGAAGGAAAGAGGAAAGAGATATAGAGGAAGAGAGAGAGAGAGAGGGGGGGGAGATAGGGAAATACGAAAGAGAGGGAGATAGGGAAAAGAGGAATGAGAGAGAGATATGGAGAAAGTGGAAAGAGAGAGGAGAGATAGAAAGAGGAAGAGGAGATAAAAGGGAGATGGAGACACAGGAAAAGAGAAAAAGAGAAAGAGAGAAATGAGATGACATATGGAGGGATAGAAAGAGAATGATATAGGAAGATATAAACAAGAGAAAAGGAGAGAAAGGAGGAAAGTGAAAGGGAAACAATAAGAGAAAAATAAATAGAAAGAGATATATTATAAACTACATGTAGAGTCAAAATCTTAATAAAAAGGTTCATCATAATGTGAGTTTGAATTTACAACATACATTTAAATAGCTAAAATTTGAAGCACATTACATGACATATACATACATAAATGAACAATAATTTTATATGAGATTATATGCACACATTACCAGCTGAAAAACAAACTGTGACACCCTTTACTAGATGCAATGGGTGACAATCAATATAATTATCATCTAATGTGCCTATAAACCCTTCAATAGTAACACATGGATACTGCACGAATGCTAAAAAAACTCTGAAATCAACATCATTGCACAAGTATGCAGTGTTACGTCTGCCACACCCCCTAAATGCTCAAAATATTACAATGTTCTGTATTAGAATAAAATGATATTAGTACACGCATGAATAATTAAAACATTAATTACGCCCGATAGAAATAATTTAAGTGGTCAGATGAGAATTCATGATGATGCATACATGTATGCTCTTGGTTAACTAAGTAACAAGTATGACAAAATGACTGCTAGATACAAGCTACATAATGATCTTGATTAGCTCAAAATGGCTACATGTGCATGTATATGAAATAAACATGATCTATCATATGTACAAGTACATATGTCCCCCTTCCAGAATAAAAAATAAAGAAAGAAATAAAACATAGGACAAATGCTTGCTCATATAAGAATTTTATAATCACAATGTAAATATAGTATAGTGTAAATAATTACATGAGCATGAAAATTCTTGACAGACAGCGATCTTGCACACGAGATATCACCGATTCTCAGACCTAATATCACCATCATACATGGACAGTATAATACAACATCAAATTATGCTCAAAACATACCAGTACAGTACATACCAGTCCTAGAATAATAAGTCACTCTTCTTACATCTATGACACAAGTACTATTGTACCACTCTTCAATGAGGATGAAATATTTTAGATGGATATAAAGCACCTAAATCGAGCACCACGGAATAACAGCTACATACATGAATAGGAAAGCTATCACTCATAAAGTGGAAGTCAACTGTGATATTGATTTCTGTCTCAAACCAAGCGTACCATATAACAATGTCAACACACGCTCCGACTGCATCGATTTGAATCAAGGCCCGTAGCTAAACCACTATTCAGTCATGTACCTCAATTAAACAATGCCAAGCCCAGGTAAAAAGCTCAAGCTCACAATATAATCCTTGTTCGTCTTCTTGTTATTAAACCTTTCATCATATTCATCAATCCCTTGAACAATTGATATTTTCACCTAATAGCACAATGCCGAGACGTACTTAAGGGTTCCAAATGGGTAACTTCTTTTGATATGAATTCCCAAAGAGCGTGATCTATTTCTCAAAATTTATGTTTTGAGACGTGCATGCCTGGTTAGCCAGTAAAAATGCTTGGATAGACATTTAATCCATTATCAGTAAACTGTCAATTTTGGGTAAGTGAAGATACCCTACAGTCAACGCATTCAAGTCAATTCTCAATACAGTGCAATCAACCTTTAAAATTAGGTTGTATTGTACATCGTTTTTTGATTGAGTACACGTACATTGGATGTTATATCATATTTATATAATTGTAGTAGAAATTGCCTGGAAATGTAGTTGCATTTTTCTTATGGATGCGTGCCGTGGGACGGATACTAATAGTGCGCTTCGTTGCTCTCAAGCGCGCATGCCCCATTGCTGAGACTGAATCTACCGCGGAGATCGCGACGACTGGAGATCCCTGATGGATAAGCACGTATTCTTCCTCACGATGTACGCACTTGATAACAAAATGAGTGTATATATATGGAACCAAGTGAAACTGTAGAGATAATAAAACGAGCGCTGCTTAATGACCGCCCGATATTCGAGCCGAAAGAAAAGCGCAAATAATTGGGAAACCCTTCCGACATACCGAATCGAGTGAATTACCTCCGCTCGCCTACACGGCACTGACATCACAGCATAGCATTGCGTGTAACAGTGTTTTGCAAGTTTGAGTTTGACACTCGTAGCCTCATAAGACTTTAATGACATGTATGCCGTTTGCTGTTAGAGAATTATCGAACCAAAAAAAAGGCGCGTGGCACTACCACACCCCTACATTGAAAAAGTCCCCCCCCCGGAGCGTCCCCCCACGCCTTGCCTGGAGTAAGAGGTAGCATCTGTCGCACAGAGCCACAAGACCGTGTACCTTTTTCAGTTGAACTGGGAGAGACGTGACCGCTTGTGTGGGTGGCTCAGGGTTGTGCGTGTGTTTCTTTTGTATTGCTAACGTTGTGGCGTTGCTTAATACTGCACATCTTCTACTGACTTCAATTTTTGTGTACGTCTTTGGAAAGTTTTGAGGCATTGCCCTTACTTACTATATTCATATTAACTACCTAGTGTAGATTCTCACTTGGAAATAATTTTCTGCTCTCGTGTAACCCGAGTGACATGAGTAAATAATTCTATTAGTTGTTACATAGTCTGTGTTGTGTGATATGTGTAGAGTTGGGGTGCCCTATGGCGCTCCTTCAGCTTATTCAAAATGTAAATTTCTACTTTTGACTGTTTTATGTCAGTCATATCATTTTAAGATTATCACTTTAGTCAGGTGGTTCTTAGGCTATGAATCTTATCTTGGCGATTTTTGTAGGGCTGTGAGAGGTTTCGTGGCGTACAGGTCCTGCCTAGTTGTTATTGAATAGTTTAGTCGTACTATTGTAAAACAAATCATTCTTCTTTGCCAATTGCCCTTGATCGGTTTAGATTTTACTACATGAGAGTCTGTTATCTGATTGCTGATTAACTTAATTGTAATTAGAGTTTTGCGTCTTCTGTTACCAAGATATGTGAAGCTTCTTAAAAAAAAAAAAAAAAAAAAGAGAAAGGAGGAAGTGCAGTGTTGGAATAATTTTGGACGCGGTCGGATTTTAGCAATTTTTGGCCATTCAATAGTAATTGATTTTTTTAGTATCAAAATTGAATCGCATGTAATAATTGAATCGCTTTGATGTGATTAATATTAGATTTTATTTGTCATTCTAAGCTTAGATTACTATGAATCGCTTTGTATACTCATCATATAGATGGTTCATAATTTAACTTGGGACTGTTAGTTGATACATACATTTAATCTTCGAATCGGGATTGATTAGAATCTTATATTTGTATGTTCACAAAATAGTGATTATGATTCATAGAATATAGTCAATATCAAGTTTTGATATGCCATACAGCGAGTGTTGATCAATTAGATTTGTCTTATATTTTATTTTTTTCTATTCACAAAGCGCCAGTTAATTTCAATTTTTGTTGATTAACATATATCAATACATACATAATTAATGCTGAGTTGTTGTTGTAATGCAATAAAAATTTTGAACAGATATTTATTTGTTCCTTATCTATATCCACTCGCTTCTATTATTCCTTTCTTTGAGTATCAAGGTTGAATTATATGTTGATTGGTGGTGGAAATTGGTTGATTTTTCTGTCATTACAGGGCAAGTGAATTGGATTTATTAACTTTAGCATCATAATCGAATTCATGATTCACCGGGTATTGGAGGGATTATTGTTTCATATTGGATTCTGATATAATCTTATTCTTCTTATAATATTCTTACGTGTGCAAGTGACTTATTGGATATTTATCTCAATATCTCAATTCTTCTGATTGTTTGTAACCAGCTTGGCGTTTATGATTCAATTAATATTATATTCTCGAACTACTTTATGAATGTATCTAGTTCACCTTTCACATATTTGACTATGATTACATAAGTATACAATATACATTTCACTTTTGTACATTTCTAAACTTTAGATCGTGAATCTAGTTTTAGCGTCATATATGGATTATATTTTTATTTTGTGTTATCATCTCAAGAGTTCTGATTTCATATATATCAAATGAGATTATAATCAATTCGCCTGGTGGATCCTCATATATTATTAGTTATCTCACTCTCATCACTATACGAAGTAGATGTATTTTAGTGATTATCAAACTAAAAGCGCTAAGCGACTATCAACTTAGTGACCTGTTTCGATAACCAGGTATTCGAGTCGCTTGTATTAAAATCAACTTTTCATGTATCCTGTATCGCTCAGCATGATTTTTGATTTTTCTCGTGTTACATCTCAAAATATCTCATATTGTTAGCAGTATTTCTCTACAGAGATCTCGGTACATATAGATTGATTTCTTTCATTCATGTGCAAGTCGTGATTGGATTTTTTAATCATCAGGATTCTTATCGCCACAATTAATTGGGTGCTTCGCGAATATAAACGCTTCATATATGTCTTTCCGTAGTTGTTATAAGTCAAATCTCAACCTGATTTTTCATTCTTTATATGATGATTGTCGATTTAAAGGACTCCTGTTGAGGGTGACATGTACATTTGTAGTTTATTTTCATATGAGAGGTAATCTTCACAGTACTTATAATTATTCAGGAGTTGATCTGAATATACAACCTAGTCGTAGATTAGTTAATACCGAACTCTCTGATAAAATAGCAAATATAACGAAAGAGTTGTGAGAATCACAGTAGTGCGAGACTTAGACATTTCTACTTACACTTATCAATCCAGCATTTATTGATTCGCTTGGTTGAGCTCACAAATAAATAAAGTTGATTGTTATATTGTTCATTATTAATACAAACCTCAAAAACAAATACACTTTTGACTTTTAATTTTCCGCCCGGCTAAGGTGGGGTCAATCAAGTGAGTCGTATATTTTAATTCTTCCTTGTGATAAGTTCATTCGGTTCTTGTATATATTATATTCTTTGTAGGTATGGACGCCCTGTTAGTGTTTGAAATTTGCAAGGATGAATTTGTTACTATCAGCTGAATCATTGATTTTAATTTGTTTCAATTTGTCATGCTTGATGAGTTGTGTATGTAATGCTTTACTTTGCACGGAACGATTCGTATCCAATTAACTTGTGAGCTTAAAATCCCTAAATATAAGTGTTGATTAGTACTCTCTAACTATTTAAGGTTGTGTAATGTGTTTCGGGTACTTACGTATTGTCTTTTCAATTTATTGAAATTAAAACAAAACAACCTTTGATTCATTATGGCACTGTGCAATTCATACTTAGTCGCTTACATCATTGGATACTTAGTCATACTCCTCTCTCACTCAGGCAACTCTTCTTACTTTTATGGAGACTTCAGAATTTATTGTTAAATGGTTCATAGATAAGAATATTGTTCTTTAGTTTAGAGTGTCAACCATGACTGGGGTTGTGCTTCTATAGCAGAATAATAGATATTTGGTGACGTTCCATATAGTGTCTTTACGTTAACAAGTTTTGTACTGGAACAAACTTACTGACCTGGTTTCAATCGGGCTGTGATTGTACTTCATTAAATGGAATCTGCATGACGAGTTGAGCGTATTTAAGTGTTATAGAAGAAATATTGGAATTTAATATATCTAATATAAGCACAATTTCTCATTGACTTAGCTAATGCGTTTTGGATCATGATCCTATTGCTTTGGACCAAAAATTCAATTTATGCTGATTCTTTCAGGAACCTAACTCTCTTTATCTAGAATACTTACATATAATCTGTCATTTAACCGAGTGCTAGATGTCCGTTGCATCAATAATCTTTTGATTTCTGTTATTATCTATGCTCTCAGTGTGATATTGTATCAATATATAAGACAACATTTCGATTGCTTGAATAACTATTGTCCTTGTGTGTACTTTTGGCTCTAATTCATATTTAAAATAAATTCTCTAGTGGGTGCTCTATTTCTTGGTTGAACGAATCAGATTGTTGACTTATAATTTAGGTTGAATCCAATTATTTTGGTGAAGAATCCCTTTTTAGGGTTGATGCATACAATCGATACTCGAATGTCACCTCATCCTTCCATCTACGCGACAGTCCATCGTACCTACTTTCGTGCATCCCCTCAAGGCTCTGCCCCATTGGCAAGCGTCTGAGGTCCTACGTTTTGTCCATTCGCACCAGTAGGTGATGCGCCTTACTTGTGGGAAGCAGATTATCGACCGCGCCTTGCCTCATTTCCTACCACCTGGCTTGTTCTATTTGAATGGTAAGACGCCTGATGCACTAGTCGTCTCCTATCCTCTCCACCCACGCCGGCAGCGCCTAAGTTGAGTCGGAGTCTTCTTTATGTCCGTCGGACATCAAGTGCGCTTGCGCCAATTGCGGAGGTCATGCAGTTTCTTCCCTGCCATATCATCTGGTAAGCCCACCTTCACTATTCCTGTCAACCTATGGGGTGCAGCCCGCTGCAAACCGTGGAATCACAAATGGCATTCTCTCCTACGTTCTCACTCGCGCTGTCATTTTGTTGTTCTGCTCGGTACCAATGGGCGTAGAACATTCCCTTTTGCTGCTCGTCGCCACCCTCTGTCTTCACCTCACAGGTTCCCATGTGTCGACATATCTGGGTTGACATTAGCTTGCTACCCCCTGCTCAGGGTATCGCATTACACGAGAATAGCATAGGCCTCTTATCCTTCTTATCCAGGCAACAACCCTACGGCACTACAGTGGAATCCCCTTTTGACACTGGTATACTGTAATTCAAATATCACTCCTTAGAGACCCTGGTACAGGACTTTACATAATAGAAGTATTTTTAATATTATATACAATAAAAAAAAAAACTGTCGTACCCACACTCACCCTCCGGGATTCCTTTATAGGACTTTATAGGGCTCGTCCAATCCCTTCTTCATCTCTAGCATCCTGTGAGACTCAAGACGTATTAGCAGAGCAGGTTGTTCCTTCAACAGTACAGCAGGATATTCTCCTCTCTCTAATTCTAGTGGCAGTACACTCCCTAATCAGTCGAGTGGATAATAATCGTATAGGTTCGACCCTATATTTTGCTTCTGATCCGGTTTCAGTATTAAATATCGTCGCTTAATAAACTTTCTTAGTTGCAAATGCATATTAAATTAGGTTTTTGTGCTTTACTTGATATAAATAGAATTCAATATATTTTCTCAATCCTCAAACAAGGATTTTTTACTTCAGTCGATATAAAATTGAAGTTGAATCAAATTTTGACATAGTACCAAACTCTATGAGTGCTACGCATCTTTGGATATTCGTCCTGGGTTCTTCAGCTTCCTTTCAAATGCCAGATGAAGGCTCTAATCCAGGAGCCAGAGGACGATGGCCTGGAGTACTTTGTACAGATATGTAAAAATGTGGAGGTTTAAAAAAGTGAGTTCAGGAGCAACAAGGAAGGATATATGAATCTTGATGGCAAGAGGAACGAGATGGAGACTGAATAGCCATGCAAGAGAGAACCGGCAAGGATCAATCTAATATTCTTGATGTAAGATATGATGTATGGTTCAATTTGGAGATTAATACGCCGCATGAACCTTTAGCGCAACAATAGTCCGCGATATTATGATAGATGAGTAGATGAGATGAGGACCGACTCCGTGCATTTCGTCAGTGCCAAAACCATGAAGGATAGAAAAGAAAGTTTGCGTTCGTTGAGTCTAGAAGAAATCGCGGTATTCATGAATGGCTGAGTTAACATGGAGTCTAAACGAGATTGAACTCGCCTTGGTGGATAAAATTTTTTAAGAGCAGGGTGAATTGAAATATCAATGATACTTGCCAAGTGCTCGATAGAGGCTTAAAGTGCAAGTACACAAAGGGTACAATAGACACTGCTGATACAGCGGAGATAAGGAACTAAGAAGGTTCAGCATTGGCAGTAAGAATCGCAGAGTCCTACACGAATATGGAGACACGAGACACTGTGCTATTTTCTAGCAATCAGTGGTTGCCGGATAAAGAGAGGATATCTCAGAGATCCTCCAAGGTAACGGAGCTATATGAAAAATCGTGAACAGAGCTATGTCTCGAACTAAAGCGTAGTGGACTACAGTAGATGTGGCAATGCCAAATGGAGGTGGACTAGATTGAGGTCGCAATACTCAGAGTTCCTAGGAGCTAGATGGTTCTCTTAGAGACATAGAATGTCAGTGACTGACTAAAGACGGCGGGATGCAGTGCATTACATATGAGAAAACACTGACCGGTGAAGGCATCTAGATAGTCTGAGAAGTGTGAAGATGGATGCCCTTCGTCATATGACTCCTCGTAGCCTGAAAGCGTAGGAGCTCAGAGTTTCACCTACATAGGTACCCACAATAAATAGCAACATGGGGAGAATACGTGCAGCGGGTCGGACTGCCAGGGCTACTTCCGATCCGAATTGCAGTAGGCCCTGCAGACCCATACACACAGCCACAAGCGGTATTCCTACGCCTAATGACAGCTTGGCCCAAGCGGCCGTGCTCAGGGAAGAGCGAGCCCGATACTGACTACATCTGCCAAGTTCTGTGGAAGATGGTTAAGGTACAAGACTGAGCTTCAAGGAGACCCTTATGCATCAGTCGGCTTGATGTGCGACACCTCCCATTCAGTTTTGAACACTGAATGGTTACGAACAGGAGTGGGGTAGTATTTGTGTAATGGGTGATAGTTCTTTTTCTCTGCGGCTGCCCAGCCGTTCTTCTTCTCTTGGGTGTTTTGTTTAGTTTGTGACCATCTGTCTGATTGAGTTTTAACCTTAAATGCAATGGTCACATTTACTATTTTATGGGATGTTCAGTTCATTGCGAGAAAATGGAATCAAGTTGACCTTGCCTTTAGGGATATACAAATGTAAGTTGGTTTAGTTTTTATTTATCATTATTCCAGAGCACTGGATAACGCAGAGTCGTTCGTATTGAAAAAAAGTATTCTGATTCCAAGTTGAATATCTATCATTTTTTTTTGATATATGTTTCATATGTGTTAAAGAAAACCATAAATTAATTTTGCATGGAGACCAGACCAAACATGGACGCTGGAGATGAAGCTGTGCTGATCATTTTATTCTTTAAATCCAAGTATAAACATAGAGTCGTATTGGGACCTGTTAACAACTTTGCTATGATGATAATTGTTCCTTGTTTAAGCTATATCAAGGATAATTGGTTTTATATACCTATACAGGTTAAACCAAGAGTTATTTCCGCAGTATGGAGTTTCATCGCTGTTTTATTATTTTGGATGTGTTCTATATGCCATCTGGGGACCAGAGGCAGCAGATACACTTACAATTATGTCCAGTGTTTTCCGATCTTTCATTCCAGGTCTCATGAATATTCATTCTGGGAATGCAGAAGCAAGGGGTAAAACTAATGCTGTGTGTGACTTTTTTATTATCTGCATTTTATGTTTTCTTGGACGATGGATCATATGAGAAATAATGAACACTTGTATAATGCAACTGCTGGAACAGACGGGCATAGGGATAAATAATTTTGGTTTTTCAATAAATAGCTGAACAAAAGCTCGAAATCATAATCTGACTCAATAGTCCCGGAGCGGAGGCACAAGCAATGTCCTTGCATTGTCATGTAAATATTCTTAGGAGCAAGCGGGTTTTCGTTTGTTTATTTGTATTTTAATCTTTAATAGTTTGTATAGAGTTAACATTGCTATAATTGTGGCTATCCCAAGGTGTTGAATCTATTTATTTTATTATGAGGAAAAATTGGTTCAAACAAATATATCGGCCAACAGTTATGGCTACTTAAAGAATACATTGTAGTTTTGCAATTGCGGCCAGAGAAAAATATATAATCCAAGTAAAGGTATGCCCCAGATTCCGTTCATTATTATAGGGCCCAAACAGAACTGTTTTTTTTGACTTTGAAGTTAAATTTTGTATTACCAATCATTAGGAGCACAAGAATAGAAGTTTGTGGGGATAGGAGCCTATTTTGTAAGTTAGCGTAGGTCCCATCTGTCGAGAAGAGCAAAGGACTGTTTGATTTAATTATGAAATAATACGGCAAGAACAGAAGCCCATTATCTCCTCTAAATCAGAGAGGGACCCTTAATAGAATGGGGGGAGAAATGTAGTAGAAATTGCCTGGAATGTAGTTGCATTTCTACTGGTGCGTTGCGTGCGTGCGCTCTGTTGCTTCCAGAAGCGCGCGCATCTCCCTTGCCTGAGGAGCTGACTTCTGACCGCCGGTTAGCGTAGATTCGTGACATGTCGTATACTTAGACCTTGATTGAATAATGCACGTATTCTTCTACATTACGACTTTCGATTATCTGCACCATTTTATCGTAATTGAAGACAATTAAAATGACTGTTCTGTGTGAATAAATATAATATATTATAATTGCTAACCAAGTCGAAACTACAAGATAAAGTTTATAATAAAACGAGAGCGACATAGACACTAATATATTAAATAATATAGAATGGAATAATGAGCGAGAATTACCTGCGTATCATTTCTCCAAACAAGTCTCATATTGCCTCGAGTCGAAGACGAGGGCAATATGGGTCTTGTGAGGGAAATATAGGAGGTATCCCCCGAAGGTAAAGCCAGTCAATATTATTATTATTACCTGTTAACCTCAATTAGCCCCATTTTAAAGAGAATAAAATAAGTTTACTTCATTTAAACTGGGCATTCGTCTTGGGATTTTTTTCTTTTCTTTGTTTCTTCAGCATTCTGAGTTGAACCATTGTGACGCACTAATGCTTCTGTGCGTATCCATTGTCTTACTCTTTGTTAACGTGCATCATTACAATTACGCGTAGGACCTCCGACCAGACAAAATATGGATATTACGGACCGGCAATTTTGTACACAAACCCAATAGAGAATCACGGAGGAGGGGAGTATGGATATTACGGCCCGTTGTGGTACAACTTATCCATTGTGACGTATTTTTCGTTGACCGGATCAATTAGGCAGACAAAATATGCGCTATATCTTGTCTCCAAAAAGCCTCATACAGGTAATAATGTATGATATTTCTATATGCTTGAATTTTTTTGAACATGCATTTATGTTTTTTCTTATCTTAATTACTGTAAATTAATTATTGAGAAATATTGTAGCTTAATATCTCTGGTCATTACTGTAATTGCATCTAATTTCATATTTTTTAAAACTTAACCATAAAGAATAATTTATTTATTATTTTATTTCACTAGGTGCTATACAAGTGAATTTATTATTATTCATAATTGCAAATTTAGTCATATTAGGACCGGAAACATAGGGGAAAATTATGTATTCATTAAATATGTTTTTTTTTAGTGTTATTAATAATAAATCTTTTATTCACAGATCTTTATTATGACAGGCACGACAGAAACATTATCACTTTTAGAGTGAGAAAACCTTGATTAAATTTCAGTTTCAACCAAACACATTTATACCATATTCCGTGTGGTTTAATCACTGTAAAGTAAAAGCACACTTACCTTTCTAGCTAAAAGCTTTTCCAAAAATCCCAATATCCAATTAATCAGTCTATATTATTCCAAATTATAAATCCAGTTTGATGAAACAGTGTATTGTCAAGTCAATGATAGAGTGTTATATCCTCACATGAGCATTTCACAAGCTAGTCTGTATCCCCTAAGTAACTACTTGAAGAACTACCCAAACAAATTGCAGATAGACTTTACACCTAGACTTTCTGGAACTCAACCCAAGCAGGTCCAAACTCCATTCAAGCATTGCAGACTTGAGCCCAAGAAGACAAAAAAGAGCTTTAAACAAACACAGGTAGTCTTTTATGCTTTCACAAAAGCTAACACAAACTGGGCTAGCCATGCTTGTCTATGGCTAAACACTTGCAAGCTTTCATTGAAATACAGACCAATTAAGGGGCTTTAATCTTTATCCTTAAATTGTTTTCAAGTGAAAAGAGTTGGGCCAAGCAGGCTGCATTAAGTTTCTTGCTGTCTTGACAACAAAGCTCCCTCTTTTATGATTATGTATCTTCCAAATTTTCTTTTAACAAAATAAACTTTTTTTCAACTCATGAAAAATACAAAAGTTAAGGTACATTTTTAGAAAATCTTTAAAAAAAAAAGCTTTTATTTATTAATTGTCAGATAGATTCAAGGATAGTATGATTAAAAATAGCAAAGCTAAAAACCATTATAAATGTATCTATATATTAAAAGCCGAAGCCGAAGGCAATCAAACGGAGAGCTGCCACTGCCCGAAAACGGGTAGTACCCGTTCTCGCGTGTTTTGCGGAGTGAGGTTATGCGCAGCGAGACCCCACACGGCTTCATCGTAGCTGTAACTGCATGAACGCGTGAAAGTAACGCTTTCCCCTCTAATGTTCTTTGGTATCGAGGTTCGGTGCGAATGTTTGTCGCCGTCGTGTTTTTTTAGTTTCGACACTTTGCTCAACAAATCAACTAAACAAAAAAAGCAGTGGCAACGTCACATTCAGAAGTCATGAAATACGACTGTTTGGATGTAATCTTGCCAATTTGCGATGAGATAGGACCGGAATTTCTGCCCGATCGATCGATCGCCTGTAATCTATGGTGTCTTTAAGAAAGCAAAAACAAAGTTAATCACAGCAAAAAAAAAACAAAAAACAAAAAACAAAAAAAAAAACAGAGAGAGAGAGACAGAGACAGACAGAAAGGGGCGTCATAAAAAAAAAGAAAAAGGGAAAAAAAGAAGCAATGAAATATACAGTTATAGAGAAGTGAGAAGAGATATTTTTTTTTTTTTTTTTTTATTACTATATTAAAGTAAAAAAAAGTAAGGAGGATGGACAGAAAACCAAACCACTAAACTTTTTGATTTTTTTTTTTTTTTTTTTAAATAGTTATAGGCCTAATTACGTAACGGTTTACTGTGTAAATCATAAACTAATTATCTCATTTATACTCTCAGTCTAACTTAATATCGGGTATTTTTTTTTTTCTTTTTTCTTCTTTTTTTCCCCCCCCCCCCTTCTTTTTTTAAAGTATTTTTATTGGTTTTTTTTTGATATTCCGTCAGGGAGGGCTGCGCGCTTCAAGAATAAGTTTTGATAAATATTTAATACCTGAAGATGATACATTCTGAAAAGGAATGTCTTCAATTAAACCATATAAGGTGAGTTAAAAAAAATAGTGGCAAAATCCGGAGAGGAAAAGGAAAAGAAAGTAAACATATAGAAAGATATAGAAGAGGATGGAACGAGAAAAGGATAAAAGTAAGTTGGTGACTCATAATATTTTGAATAATTCGTTGATTAGCAGAGCCTGAAATGTGTGTTTTTGTTTGTTGTTGTTGTTGTTGTTTTTGTTTTTTTGTTTTTTGTGTTGATGATTGATATTAATTCCGAATGCAAAGTTAGCAAAATCTAGCCAGAAGGAAAAGAAGTCTAATAGCATATATAAAATATGTAAAGAAAAGAAACTTGCCTCGGAGGGGAAAGATAGAGAGAGAAAAGAAGAGACGAAGAGAGAAATGGGGGGGAAAGGAATAAACACATCTATGGCGGACGTGTGTCAGGTATCAAAACATTTTTACATGTAATAAACAACACCGAGTATCGCTCTTTTATTAATATATTTTAAAACAACAACCAGTAAAAAAAAAAAAAAAAAAAAATGGGTCGGCTGAAAATTGTCTTTCGTTTGTTTGTTTTGTTTTTTTTATTTTATTTTTAATGAAATTTACAAAAGGGCGTCATAAAAAATATACACGAAAAGAGAGATGTGAAGGAAAAAGGTGCGTCATATTATTGTTATTTACGAGGAAACTTCAAATATAAAATGGATAATTGTTCGACAATGGCCCAAAGAAGAACATATAAGCCTCTCAGATTTGATCGTTTAGATCCTTGGCTACTACAAGTTCAGTTAGGGCATCCAAAGTAGGTCTATGGGCGACCCATTTCCCAGGGATGTCATGAAATATAAGTCATGACAACCTGTATAAAATGACAAGTATGTTAGTAGGAGGAGGTGTGAGAGGAGGGACGCGAGAGAGAGAGAGGAGAGAGAGAGAAATAAAGTAAATAGTAAGGGAAGTATAGGACAAGCGGAATAGAAAGTACTAAATTTCAAATTGAAATATAATATTACGTTATACGGGAAAAAGCCAAATAACTAATGCTGCAGTCACACAGACACGTACGTACAAATGATACGTTTGTGTTTATTTCTTCTTCATATTATATCACTTCTTATGATATTCTCTGCTTTACTTGGAATGAACGAAATTATCAAATATTCCACTGCTGACTTATCGACGGTAGGCACCGCTGGGGGATCGGCAAAAAAAAAGAAAATAAATTTTTGGACGCAACCGGACGTACTCAACGTAAGTGTACTGTGTGTGACTGTAGCCAAGGGGAAAATTTTTCTTCCATGGATCCATACAAGCCGAGCAGAAAATGTAATTTGAAGCAATAAATAGCTCACATGTCACTTTACACATTTTAATTCATGCAGATATATGCCACATTTGTAAAAATATACCTCACCTCTGCAGTCTAACTGGATTCGTTTTTTTTTGTTTTTTGTGTTTTTTTTGGGGGCGTAAAGCGGGGCAATATGTTGTATGAATTGGGTGATAGGCACGTTTTAAGGATAATGCTTTTATAATAAAGCATTCATATCTAATTATACGTTTCTGAAATGAGTGTCTTCAATCAAACTGATATAAGATAATAAAAATATATAGGGGCCAAATACGGAAAGGAAAAGAAAAAGAAAAGTAAAACGATGAGCAACATGTGCATATTTTGGGTGGGGGGGCTTAAGGGGGCTTCAAATTTACCTTAGAGGGGAGCTAAACTGAACTGAAGGGGAAGCAAAAGTGATCGAAAAGCAAATCTTTGATTTTCATCCAATACATCAACCAACCCATTACAAATCTCGGTCGGGATAAGACGATACTACGATTGATTTCTTCATTCCAGTGCAAGTCGTTGATTGATTTTAATCATCGGGATTATCCACATATTAATTGGTTGAATTTACTTCATATTTTTCTTTATAAGCAAATCCAACTCCTTGATTTCTTCATTTAATAATGAATACAAATAGCTACAAATACATGGTCAAAATAATTGAATCGATAACACGGACCCCAGTATGGGTACAGTTACACATTGTGATTAAAGTTATTTCCATGACAAGGAACTTCCAAGTTCATAATTATCAGATGATACTAAATAACAAACGTCTGGTCGATAGATTAGTTAATCCCTCTCTGACTATTAAAGAAGTTTAGATCACCAAGTATTGACTTGACATTCTACTAAAATCCATTCAATCATATATGCATCGACTGGTGGCCAAAAAATAAGTTGAGTTTATATTGTTCATTATTAACAAAACAAAAACAAGATCAACTTTTGGACTTAATTTCAGCCGGCTAAGGGTCAAAAATCAAGTTGTAGTAGTATAATTAAATTTCTTGTGAAGTAATTCATCGGTTTCTTATATCATATTTGGTAAGCTCACATGGAGGCACCTGAGTGTTTGAAAATTTGAAGGCTGTACTTCTAGGCTGATATCGATAATTTATTTTGTTATTCAATTTGCAAGCTTGAGAGTGTGTATCAGTTAATGCTCATCTTTACGAACCAATGTAACCAATCACTTGTCAGACTTAATCCTAAATATAAGTGTGCTGTATCGTAGATAACCTCAACTATTAAGGTTTAATTGGTTGCGCGGTGACTTACATAAATTTAGCCTTGTTCTAATGAAAATATAAAACAAAACAACCATTGATCATTTGGCACTGTGTCAATCAAATTATGTCGCTTACACTCTTGTATTACAAGCTATACCTTTCAAAAAATTCTTACTTTCTGGAGATCAGAATTATTGTGAACTGTTCATAGTAAGATTGCTTAGATGATTCCCACTACGTAGTCAGTCCTATAGCAGATAATAAAATTGAGTTGAGTTTCATCATTTCTTTACGTAACTGATACGGACACTTCACTGCACCCGATTTACCAGGGCTGTGTATGTTACCATTCATTAGTTGGAACTCATTGACGAGAGTTAAGCCGTTTATAAACGTTTATAGAGAAAAATTGGAATTATTAATATCTAACATATTTATTGAATTATGCTAAATGTTCATCACTGATCCTATTGCTTGGCAAATTTAAATTCTAATCTATTCTTCAGGAATAGAATACTTTATTCGAAACTACATATAATCTTCATTTAACGAGTGCTACGTATCTTGATCAATCTTTTCTGATTTTCTGTATAACATGTACTCCTACAGGCTGTGTGGTTCTATAAGACACAGTCATTGTTGAATAACATTTGTCCTGTGCACCTGGGCATCAATTTCAAACCTTTGAAAAATACAGTTGTTAGTAGGGTGCTTATTTCTTTGAACAGAAATCGATTGCCTTGACTTATAAATTTAGGTGAAACTCAATTAATTTTGGCTAAGAATCCCTTTTAGCGTTGATGCCATTACCAATGCAGTACTCGATGTCACCCTCATCCTTCCAGTCTTACAGCGGACAGTCCCATCCGACCTGCTCCATGGTGTCATCCCCTCAGTTGCCCCTGGCAGTCGAGTACTTTGCTACCATCGCAGCCTAGGTGCACCCTCCCAGTGTATGGACGAATATTGCCCCCTTCCTCATTTTCCACCACCTGTGCTGTCTTCTATGCATTACGACTGGACAGTCCGCCCTCCTTCACCAGAGGGCAGCTAGTTGGCGTCATCTCCTTTTGGACAGTCGACCTCATTTTGAGCCTGCGCAGCCCAGTCTTCCTCCAATCAATTGCAACTCCAACTTATCAACTATCCTGAACCTATGGGTGCACCACCTGCAAACCGTGGATCACAAGGCCATTCTCTCTACTCTCTCACCGGCCATTTGTTGCTTGTAGGACACCAGATGGAGCAGAAACCCTTTTGCTGTCTCGGAGACCAGCCCACTGTCTCCCTCTACAGGTTCCAGTGCCTCCCAATCTGGTTCATATCTCTGCTTACCCCCTGCGGTTCCTTACCCGAGAGTGACAGCTCTAGCCGCCTTATCCAGGAACAACCATACGGCAACTCCAGTGGTAATCCCTTTGACACGGATACTCGCTCCACCACCCCTCCAGATTCCTTTTTAGGAACTTTTATAGGCGCTCGTCCATCCCCTCCTCTTAGCTCCTGTGTGACCAAGGACGCAGCGAGCAGGTGTTTCTCCCCCGTAATCAGGGCAGGAACACTTTCTTTTCGTAGAGGCAGTATCCTGTCCTCCTATGCGAGTGGGAAAGAGTCAGCTAACCTCAGCCTCGACTGACAAACAGTTAGCGCATACGGCTCTTGGATTCGTCCGGTCTCAAGCTTCTCTTTCAAAGCAATGAAAGGCTTCTAAATCCAGGAGCCAGAGGCGAGAATTCCTGGAAGGACTTGACAGATATGAAAAATCGTTGGAGGTAAAAATGGTTCAGGAGCAACAAGAAGGATTAGGAATCTGATGGCGAAGGAGGAAACGAGATGAGACTGAATAGCTCATGCAAGAAACGTAAGGATCACAATCTGATGGAAGTTGTGATTGAAGCAAATAAAACAAAAAAAACCCCCAAAAAAAAAAAAAACAAAAACCACACCCCAAAAAAAAAAAAAACGGCAAGAAATAGCGCAATTGAAAAGTCGAGATTGAAGAGAATGAGAATAGAGATGGACAACTGCCGGGATCCAGGCCAAAACAGAAGGATACCGAGAAAGTTGCCTTGCTGGAGCAAAGAATGTCATGATGCCCTGAGTACATGGAGCTTAAAAGTTGAACTGACTGGCTATTCAAGAGAGGAAGGAAAATATCATGATACTACCAAGCTCACAGAGGTCTAAGGAAGAACAAGGGTCAAGAGAAACTAGACTGGACAGAGGAAAATAAGAACCTACAAAGGAAATACAGCTTGCAGAAACGAAAGAAGCCAAAAGAAAACAGGAACCCTTGACCAGTTCTTTTCAGAATCAAGAGCACTCGCCGATATAAGAAGGAATGTCGATACTGCCGAAGGAGAGGAGCGATATTGTAAATCGTCGTGAACGAGCTAAGTCCTCAGAGTAAGGAAGGAAATAGTTGCAATGCACAAATGAGGTGGACTAGATTGAGAGGTCGAATAGTCAGAGTTCCTAGGAGCTAGATGTTCCTACTGAGACAAGAATGTCAGAGACCTGACTAAAGAGGGGGATGCAGTGCAAAAAGAAAAATGACCGGAATGAAGTCTAGATAGTAGGAGATGAAATGGATGCCCTCGCAATACCCTCGATAGCTGAAAGGTAGGAGCTCAGAGTTTCACCCTCAAGGTACCCAATAAAAGAACATGAGGGGCAAACGGATCATCAGGGTCGACTGCCAGGGTCACTTCCGATCCGAATGCAGTAGGACCCTCAGACCACTACACACAGCACAGGGTATCCTTTCCACGCCTGAATGCACAGCTTGGGCCAAGCGATTTTGTGCTCAGGGAAGACGAGCCCGATGACTAATCTGCCAGTTCTGTGGAAGAGTTTAAGCTACAAGACTGAGCTTCACAGGAAGACCCTTATATCGCTTGATGCCACCTCCCATTCATTTTTTGAAACACTAAGAATGTACGAATCAGGAGTGGGAAATAGATGTATCCTGCCCCCTTGTAATGGGTAGATAGTCTTTTTATTCTCTGCGGCCTGCCCAGCCCGTTTCTTCTTCTCTGATGTGTCTTTTTGTTGAGTTTGTCAACCATCTCTGATTGAGTTTTAACCTTAAATGCATATGTCACATTTACTCTTTTATGGTTATGTTTCGTTCATTGCAGAAAAAATGCGAATCAAGGTATGACCTTGCCTTAGGGATAACAAATGTAAGTTGGTTTAGTTTATTTATTCTAGTCATTATTATCCAGAGCAGTGATTAACGCAGAAGTCGTTCGTATTGAAAAAAAGTATATCTGATTCCAAGAGTGAATATCTATCATTTGTAATATGTTTCTAATTGGTGTAAAAGAAAGCCGCGAAAATAACTTTTGGAGCACACCAAGCAAAATGGAGCCTGAAGTGTAACTGTGCTGATCTATTCTTATTCTTTATAATCCCCAAAGTTATAACATAGAGTCGTAAATTTGGGACCTAGTAACAAACTTTGCATGATGATAACTTGTTCGCCTTGTTTAAGCTATCAAGTGTACATAAAGGTTTTATATACCAACAGGTTAAACCAAGAGTTATTTCCAGTGTACTGGATATCGCTTGTTTATTTTTGATGTGTTCTAAGCCATCTGGGGACCAGAGGGCAGCAGATACACTTTACAATTGATGTCCAGTGCTTTTCCGATTCTATCATTCCAGGTCTCATGAATTCATTCTGGGAATGAAAACAGAAGCAAGGGGTAAAACTAATGGCTGTGTTGACTTTTATTATCTGCATTCTGGTTTCCTTTCTAGGCATGGATCAATGAGAAATAATGCACACGTTGGTTATAATGCAACTGCTGAGACAGGAGCCATACGTATACAATATTTCTTTGGTTTAATTACAATGCAATATAGCGGCTGAACAACAGCTAAACAAGCAATACTATAAATCCTTGACTACAATAGTTCCCGTGAGCGAGGCACAAGCACATGTCCTTACATTGTCCACATGTTAAATATTCTTAGGAGCAGCGAGAGTTCTTCGTTTTGTCTAAATCATGTTATTAATCTTTCATATTTGCAGATTCACATTGCCTATCATTCGTGCCAATACTAATCCCAAGTGGGATCATGAATACTTTATCTCTACTACTCGGAGCCAACAAATTGGCTACAACACAGAAACTTGATCCGGCCACATAGTATGGCTACTGTAAAGAATGACATTTAGTTTGCAAATTGCGGCAAGAGAAAAATATATAATAGCCAAGTAAGGTTGCCAAGTTTCCGTTCATTTATTTAGGCCAAAAGACTGGTGTTTGCTTTGAAGTTAAAATTGGTCATTCCAACCTTTAGGAGCAAAAGAAAAATGTTTTTGATAGGGCTATTTTTAATTACGGTACTCCATCTGTGAGCAGAGGACTGTATTGATTATAATTATGAATACATACCGGCAACAGAGCCATATTTTCTCCTCTAAATCAGAGAGGAGACTATTATATAGAAAGGGGGGAAATTTGTAGTAGAATTGCCTGGAAAGTGTAGATTGCATTTCTACTGGTGCTTGCGTGGCGTGCCTCTGTTGGCCTCAGAGCGCGGATCCTGCCTTGCCCTGAAAGAAGGCTCGATTCTGACCGCGGGAGATTCGGCAAGCACGAACCTGAGACGGTTGATGATAAGCACCGTATTCTTCACTACACCTGTATTCGTATCTGCCCACTCTGTTTGATGTAAGCAATTAATGGACTGTTTGTATATTTTTAATGAACCAAGTGTGTAAACTAAGATAAGATTAATAAAAACGCAGGCGCTGCTTTTATAATACTTGACTGCTTTAGGGAGATACCGCAGATATCCCAAACAGTCTTCATATTGCCTCGAGTCGAAGACGAGGGCTAAGATATGGGTCTTGTGAGGGAAATATAGAGGTAATCCCCCGAAGTAAGCCAGTCAATATTACCAATTATTATTAGTCCTGTAACCTTACATTAGCCCCATTTTAAAGAGAATAAAATAAGTATTCATTTTAAACTGGGCATTCGTTTGGGATTTTTTTCTTTTTCTTGTTTCTTCAGCATTCTGGAGTTGAACCATTGCTGACGCACCTAATGTTTCTGTGCGATCCATTGTCTTACTCTGTTGTTAACTGTTGCATTCATTACAAATTACGCGTAGGACCCGACCAGACAAAATTATGGACGATTACGGACCTGGCAATTTTGTACACAAACCCAATAGAGAATCACGGAGGACGTGGGAGTATGGAATTTCGGCCTGTCACTGGGTTACAACTATTCCATTGTGACGTATTTTTCGTTGAATCCGGATCAATAGGCAGACGCAAAATGCCCCGCGTATATCTTGTCTCCAAAAAGCCGCATCAGGTAATAATCGTATGATATTTCTTATATGCGGTGAATTTTTTTGAACAATGCATTATGTTTTTCTATCGTAATTACTGTACAATTAATTATTGAGAAATGATTTGTAGCTTAATATCTCTGGTTCATTACTGTTAATTGCCATCTAATTTCATATTTTTTAAAATTAACATAAGAATAATTTATTTATTATTTGATGTTCACTAGACGTGCTATTATTCAAGGTGAATCTTGATTATATATTTCATAATTGCAAATTTCAGTCATATTAGGACCGGAAACATAGGGGAAATTATTGATTCATTAAATATGTTTTTTTTAGTGTTATAATACACTAAATCTTTTATTCACAGATCTTGTTAATTTATGCACAGGCCCACCGAACAAGAAAACATCCTATCACTTTTACGAGTTGAGGAAAACGCTTGATTTAAACTCTTCCAGTATTCAACCAACCACATTATATATATACCACTATTCCGTGTGGTAATCACTGTTAAAGTAAAAGCACACTTACCCTTTCTAGATAAAAAGCTTTATCCAAAACATCCCACCTATCCAATTAATCAGATGCTGATATTTATTCCAAATTATAAATCCAGTTGATGAACAGCTGTCATTGTTCAATCATTGATTAGAGTGTTAATATCCTCTACATGAGCAGATCTTCACCAACGTAGTCTGGTATCCCCTCTTTTTTTCCTGACTACTAGCTAACTACTTGAAGATACTACCCACAGAACAGAATCTGCAGATAGACTTTACATTCTAGAACTATATCTGGAACTCAACCCAAGCAGGTCCAACCTCCACTTCAAGCATTGCAGACTTGAGCCCAAGAGACACCCAAATAAGAGCTCTTAAACAAAACACAGGGTAGTCTTTTATGTTTCATAAAAAGGCTACACCAAACTGCTGGCTTGCCATGCTTGCTATGGCTAAACACGTTTGCAAGCTCTTCATTGAAATACAGACCAATTAGGCGTGCATCTTAATACTTTATCCTTAATATTGTTTTCAAGTGAAAAGAGTTGGGCCAGGCAGGCTGCATTAAGTTTCGTATACTCTGTCTGACAACAAAGCTCCACCTATCTTCGGATGATTATGTATCTTCCAAATTTTCTTCTTACACAAAATAAACTTTTTTTCACTCATCAAATACAAAAGTCTAAGGTCTACATCTTTTAGAACAAATCATTCTTAAAAAAAAACATTTTATTTATCTAATGTCAGGATAGACAGGAAGTATGCATTAAAAAAGCAAAAGCTTAACAACATTATAAATGTATCTTATATATTAAAAGCTGAAGCGAAGGCAATCAAACGGAGAGCTGCACTGCCCGAATCGGGTAGTACCCGTTTCTCGCGTGTTTTGCGGAGTGAGGTTATGCGCAGCGAGACCCCACACGCCTACCATCGTAGCTGTACTGCGATGAACGGCTAAGTGCAACAGTAACGCTTTCCCCTCTATGTTCTTTGGTACGAGTTCGGTGCGAGATTGTTGTCGCCGTCGTGTTTTTTTAGTTTCGACCACTCTTGTTCAACAAAGTCGACTAAACAAAAAAAGCAGTTGCAAACGTCACATTCAGAAGTTCAATAAATACGACTGTTTTGGATGGTAATCTTGCCATTATCTTGCGATGAAGATAGGACCGGGAATTTCTGCCCGATCGGATCGATCCCGCCTGTAATCATATGGTGTCTTTAAGAAGCAAAACAAAGTTAATCACAGCAAAAAAAAAACAAAAAACAAAAAACAAACAAAAAAACAGAGAGAGGAGACAGAGACAGCAGAAAGGGGCTTCAATAAAAAAAAAGAAAAAGGGAAAAAAAGACGCAATGAAATATACAGTTATATGAGAATGGAGAAGAGATATTTTTTTTTTTTTTTTTTTATTACATATATAAAGTAAAAAGAAAGTTAAGGAGGAATGGAGCGAGAAAACCAAACACTAAATTTTGATTTTTATTTTTTTTTTTTTTAAATAGTTATAGTGCCCTAATTACGGTAATCGGTTACTGATGTAAATCATAAACTAATTATCTCATTTATACTCTCAGTCTAAATAATCATCGGGTATTTTTTTCTTTTTTTTCTTCTTTTTTTCCCCCCCCCCCCTTTTCTTTTTAAAGTATTTTTATTGGTTTTTTTTGATTTTCCGTTTCAGGAGAAGGGCTGCGCGCTTCAAGAATAAGTTTTGATAAAATATTTAATACCTCGATATGATACATTCTGAAAAGGAATGTCTTCAATTAAACCATATAAGGTGAGTTTTAAAAAATAAGTGGCAAAATCCGAGAGAAGGAAAAGGAAAAGAAAGCTAAACTATATAGAAAGATATAGATCAGAGGATGGAACGTAGAAAAGGATAAAAGTAAGTTGGTGACTATAATATTTGAAAATCTCGTTGATTGATTAGCAGAGCCTGAAATGCTGTGTTTTTGTATTGTTGTTGTTCGTTGTTGTTTTTGTTTTTTTGTTTTTTGTGTTGATGATTGATATTAATTCCGAATGCGCAAAGGAGTAGGCAAAATCTAGCCAGAAGGGAAAAGAAGTCGTAATAGCATAAAAATATGTAGAAGAAAAGAAACTTGCCTCAGGAGGGGAAAGATAGAGAGAGAAAAGAAAATAGACGAGAGAGAAATGGGGGGGGAAAGGAATAAACAATCATGGCGGACGTTGTGTCAAGGTATCAAAACATTTTTACTATGTAATAAACAACACCGAGTATCGCTCTTTTATTAATTATATTTTAAAACCAACAACCAGTAAAAAAAAAAAAAAAAAAAAAATGGCGGCTGAAATTGTCTTTCGTTTGTTTGTTTTGTTTTTTTTATTTTTTTAATGAAACTTTACAAAAGGCTCATTAAAAAAATACACGAAAAAGAGAGATGTGAAGGAAAAAGGTGCGTCATATTATATGTTATTACGAGGAAAACTTCAAATAATAAAAATGGATAATTGTACGACCAATGGCCCCAAAGAAGAAACATATTAAGCCTCTACAGATTTGTATCGTATTAGACTCCTTTGAGCTTATCATACATTCTCAGTTAGGGCCAATCCAAAGTAGGGTCTATCGGGAACCACCCTTTCCCAGGGATGTCATGAAAAATATAAGATCATGACAACCTGTATTAAAATGACGAGTATGTTACGTAGAGGAGGTGTGAGAGGAGGGACGTGAGAGAGAGAGAGGAGAGAGATGAGAAATAAGTAAAATAGGTAAGGGAAGTATAGGACAAGCGAAAAGAAAAGTACTAAATTTCAAATTGAATATAATATTACGTTATACGGGAAAAGCAAAATAACTAATCTGCAGTCACACAGACACGTACGTACCAAAGATACGTTTGTGATTTATTTCTTCTTTCATATTATTACACTTCTAATGATTTCTCTGCTTTTTACTTGGAGATACATGCAACGAAATTATCAATATTCCACTGCTGGACTTATCGACGTAGTAGGCATCCGCTGAGGGATCGGCAAAAAAAAGAAAATAAATATTTTGACGAACCGACGTAACTCAACGTAAGGTACTGTGTTGACTGTAGCACAAGGGGAAAATTTTTCTTCCATGGATCCAGTACAAGCGAGCAGAAAATGTAATTGAAGCAATAAATAGCTCACATGTCACTATTACACATTTTAATTCATTGCAAGATATCATCCCACATTTTGTAAAATATAACCTCACCTCTCAGTTCCTAACTGGATTCGTTTTTTTTTGGTTTTTTCGTGTTTTTTTTGGGGGCAGCTAAAGCGGGGTTCACAATATCGTTGTATGAATTGGGTGCATAGGCACGTTTCTAAGGATAATGCTTTTAAATAAAGCATTCATATCTAATTATACGTTTTCTGAAAATGAGTGTCTTCAATCAAACTGATATTAGAAATAAACAATATATAGCGCGGCCAAATACGGAAAGGACAACAAGACAAAAGAAAAGGACACAAGATGCAGCAACAGTGTGGCCATATTTTGGGCTGGGAGGGGACTTAAGGGGTCTTCAAATATACCTTAGAGGGACCTAAACTGAACATGTTAAGGCGGAAGCAAAAACAGTGATCGAAAAGCAAATATAAAATATAGAAATAAAATTTTAAACAAAAAATATAATAGAAATGGGAGGAAAGATAAAACCCAATGGGCGGACTCTAACTCAATCCCC
>CALNVZ010003431.1:10598463-10644694 GCA_940671915.1 Paracentrotus lividus | reverse complement strand
TATGATTGGTATGCAACCTTCTTGGAGGCCGATATTATTCTTTTTAAAACAAATAAGGGGAAAGTATAGCGGAAAGATAGAGAGAGAAAGCAGTACTGAGAGAAAGGGAAAGGTAATGAAATCTATGGTGGACTGCTGGCATGGTATCGAAACATTTTTATAATGTAATTATGATAACATAACATTCCTTCTTTATTTTAATATACATTTTCAAAAAAAAAAAAAAAAAAATGGGCGTGGGTAGGGTGAAAATCGTTTTTTTTTTTAATTTTTAAAGTTGGTATTAAATTTGTATAGGTAACAATCAAAATAAAATAGAATTATGTGCCTAACCCACTGTGCTGCTACGGGCACTGCTGCTAGTGATAATAGAAATGTCCATCAAAGGTTGGGGGTAATTACTGCATGTACCAGCTCAGATAAAGGGGTTGTTTGTAAATTACAGATACCAACAAAGTGTCAACTCACTATACAGTTTTCCTAATACACTTTTACAGAGTTTAATAATGCTATTTGTCAAAATTCTAGTCTAACAATGATAAAAATAGGTAGGACTGATCCTCTTTCTTTTAATTTTTTTCACGTTCTTTATCTTCTTTTCACCTCCTTTTGCTTTATCTTCTTCTAATTTCTTCTTCTTTTTCTTCTTGTACATGTACAATACATGCATAATCCAAGGACACAAGATTATCGAAAGACACTACATGTTAACCCCTAACAAAAAGTTTCGCAAATGGACTTTGGGCCATGATAACTTTTCAGGTATGCTTTAGTTATTCCTGATAGTTAAACTATTGGAAAGATAATTTATTCCCCTTTTTATTGATATCCTATTTGTAATGATTGTATCATACTTCAATGCACAGAATGTCAAAATATGGAGAAAAGTAAAACGTCAAATGTTGCGAAATGCACTTTTATTGATCAAATTGAATGCCAAAACTCAAATTTAGGCCCTGATAACTTTTGAGGCATTTTTTCATTTTTATTGAATTTTATACCATTACCAAGTTCATTTATTCCTCTTTTTAATGATACCTTAATTGCAACAATAGTATTAATTACAAAATACCCCAAAAGTTATCAGGGTCTAAATTGGCGTTGCGGAACTTCAATGTGATCTACAAAAGTGCATTTTACAACATTTGACTTTTTACTTTTCCCCATATTCTGATAACCTGTGCATTAAAGCATGACACAATCATTACAAATATGATGTCAACAAACAGGGGAATAAATTATCTTTCCAATGGTACGAATATCAGGAATAACTAAAGCGTATATAAAAAGTTATCATGGCCCAAAGTCGATTTGCGGAACCTTTTGGGAGGGGTTTATATTTGGTTTGAAAATCACTGCTTTGGATGATAAAGATATATCATACCAACGAAAGCAAGACAAATTAAGCTTTTTGTCTAGTGAAATAGGAACCTGCAGGCTCAGAACAACAAAACTAGATGCCAGAATTCTTCTTCTATTTCCCTTTTTTATTAAAGGGAGGGGGTGGGTGGGGGGGGGGGAGTGGGTACATTTATATGCTTCCCCCCCCTCAAAATAAATCCAATCCAATGTTGAAAAAAACTCTCAATGATATCCCATGCAAAAAAAAACATTTCTCATACGCTCCACTCCAAATTTTGTTCTCAGAAAACGAGGTGAAACAGAAATTCTTTTTGCCCAATTGATCATGGGCCTGGCATCCACTGAGCAGCACCAGATCATCAATGCTCTGTTTTCATGTTGAGCGCCAAACAGTGTAGCAGCAACTCCCAATTTTTAACAACTTTTGGTATAACGTGGCCACGGATCAAACCCACAACCTCCCAATTATGAGGCAAATGTTCTATCCACTGAGCCAACACATCGGTTCGCAAGCAATCTGTTCTCTTTTTTTTTCTCTTTTTTTTGGCAACCTACATTTATATTTGTAGCTTTGAGCGATTAGATATTACACATCATACATCTACAGTCTGTGTCAAAAAAAATTATACAGTCGGGAAAAAAATATTTAGGTGTGAAATATTTTCAAATAATGTGTGTATGTGGCACCAAAATAAAGCCAAATAATTTTCCTTGCTGATGCGCTTTCGCTTCTGTATAATTTGCTTTCGTAAAACAAAAGTTATGCTAAATTTTGTGCGACGAGGAACAAATCGAAATTGAGCACTTCATGGCCATTATGCGAAACCTATACACAAAGGCATTGGGACGGCGTGCCGAAAAACGGATTTTTCTGACTGTAGAAAACTAGTCATATTTTCAAAAATTACACCACCAAATGTGATGAAAAAAAAATGCAGGGGAAAAGCCTGATCTTCCTGCTTTTTGAAAAATACCAAAACAATAGCAGGCTGTGATTAATCTTCATAACTATAAAAAATGTTTTCTTACTTGTACCATTTTATTTGACACAGACTGTAAATGTTCTTAATAATACAATTATGCTACCTGTTGCATTCCATTTTACAGCAGTAAATCCTTAAAACATGTAAAAACTTCTTTATTAAAGCTCAAAGTTTGGCTAAGCATGGAGTTAATTAAGTCTAAACTGTTAAGCATCATAGTAGTTTGCTCATATCATACCATATGAGTAAATTTTTTCTGTTGGTAATTCAAATGTTCTCCTGCAGGGAGTATCTCTGAACTCTGACAAAGATTATCTCTGACTTTTGATTTCACAAAAGGATATGGACAAAGGAGATTCATTGCTTTTGTTGGTTTTGTCTCTCTCGATGTTTTTTTTCTTGTTATTTTATTGTGTCGCACGTACAACACCACTTACTATTTTTCATTTCAATTGTAAAAGTCCTAAAGTGTTCTAATTGTCTGACACAATTTCAAATATGTTGTGATTTATATGGTTATATGTTTATGTTTTTATAAATAAAAAATAAATGAAATGAACTTGTACATTAAAATCAACATTCACAAAATTAGGGAGAACTACGTTTCAAATGGCCAATATGACAGAAAAACAATAATAACAATTTCATTATATACACCTTTTAATTGTTTAATCGGGTAAAATCTCAAAGACAAAATAACCAAAATCGTTGGCTATATATGGTGCACATCAAAGTATGAATATTAACTTGAAAAATGTTGGCAATAATACAAACAACAAATTGAAAACTAAGATGCATGTACCTCAGATAAATACATTTAGAATATAAAAGCCTATATCATATCAAAATATTATGCTTCATAATGCTTAACATATTAGTTTTTTTTTAATACTAAATTGCATGTGACATACAGCCAAGCCTCATCAATTCATATACATGTACCACCAGACTTAACCATAAACACACCATTGCCTCTCTCTTCATACACATAATTTCCATTTTGTTGACAGAGCTTTATTGCATAGCTGGGAGTTGGGGAGAACAGCAATAAATGAACACGGCTCGCTATTCAAATATCTATGAATGTTTATCATTGCCATAGCAACAGGGCTGCGAGTACTTGTATGGTAGGTGTTCATAAATTACTTACTAGCCTTGAATCCACTCAACCGTGAAACCATAAATAGAAGGAGATGGCATAAAAGTAAACAGCTTATAAACTATAGAGGGCAGTTATGTATTTAATTGAATGAGTCACTTTGACTGGTAATCTTTTTGGTCCGTATTCACAAAGGTGTCCAAATTAAGCCATACAGCTTAAATCTGTGGTTTAACTATGGGTAGCAAACTGTGACACAATCTGTCAACATTGTTAGGTTCCTTACAGATTTACTGGGTTCTGGAATCGTACTTTAATGGTTAGGAGAACTTCTGTACTTATCATTCCCAAGCACTTTTTAATAGGTTCAGTTACCAAAAATTCTGTTTTTAATCGAACATCTACTTTTTAGAGATTGTGTCACATTTTGCTACGGAACCCATAGTTAAACCACAGAATTTAAGCTTGGCTTAACACAGGACACCTTTCTGAATACGAGCCTTTGACTGATGAAATCACAGAGCTCCAGACTCTCAAGTGTTATTTCTGTTTACAGAGGACTTAAAAGCTCAGGGTTTGACTTTGAATATCATTTGAAGGAATACCTGGTCTGAAAAAATTTTCTTTAAAGGGACTGTCCATTAAGTTGATGCCAACACCCCTGAATCTTTACCCTTTTGCACACAGAAAATGCATTAATATAGGCCTACTGTATAAGCCAATATTTTGCATACAGAAATGTTCACAATTTTGGACTAAATTTTGTGAGCGATAAATTTTCAAGATTCTGTGATGTTTTCATTACTATAAAAAATCAAATTCTAATCCACAAATAAACACAAATTGAGAGAAAGGACTCGAGAAGAAGAAGATTACAACTATAAATAGCCACATGTTGAAGTAGAAATTTTTGGACTTGTAAAATTTCCAAAAATAAAACCAACCGCGAAAATAACCCCTTATACATTATATTGATGTAAAAGTGACCCATGAATATTGAAGAAAAAAAGTTTATTTTCCATCATTTAATTAAAAACTCAAAGGCTCAAATCTTTTTCATGTGTAAAAAGTAAAAAAACTTTGTGTAGAGTGAATGTCCACAGACATGGGACACATTTGTTTGTCCAATATCTGAATGACATGGGCATCTTTTCTTAAATGATATTATTCATCTTCCAATTTTCTTCAGAATTTCGGAGGAAGTAATGAGTATAAAAACGCATTTTTAGCTCTTTACAGTTGCAGGCAAACAACATAAATTATACTTTCATACACTTAAAATACACTTTGATATTGCATAAATGGTTATTTTCACAGTGGTTTATGAATTTTGCAAGTCACTCCTGCAAAAATTTCAACTTCAATATAAAGCGATATGTACATGTATGCATGGTAATGAGTATATCACAAAAATCATGAAATTAGTTCCTTGCAAACTCTTACTTTAATTTTTCTTAAAATTTTTCTTTAATGATTGCCATTCTACTCCAATTACAGTGTAGATGTATTCAAAAGATAATACAGTAATGATATTATTTTCTCTACAAAGCATGTGGTCAATAACATCAAAATAGTGTCATTGTTTTCTTGAAATTGTAGTAAAATATTCATTACATACAACATATAGACCTCTTGAAGTTAAAAAAAAAAATACATGTACATGCATATAATTAAATCTTGAGGTTTGGCTATATCCTCCAATTTGTCTCCTCTCTGCTCGCTCACTGTGTACAAGTCAATAGCGTGGAACGATGTCTCCGCCACTGACGAAATGAACGGGAATGAATGGACTGGTGACTTATAACCAGATTATGCCGAGATTCAATATGAAGCAAGCACAGTTTATCAAATAAAAGTGAAATAAATCAGATTGATATTTTCAGATACTCACCCTAGGGTCCTGATATTGATAAGCAGCCATGTTTAGACTGTTTCTCCTTGCTTTTATGAAAAGACTATTCACTGAAGGAATTAGAAGCCATTTAATCCTTTTCCAAAGTCTTTAATCTAATCCACGTAATCCAGCTCAGACTAAAACAGTGTTGGTAAATAGTTTGCACTTTTGTTGTTTCTATTAGTTTAGGTAGCTTGTTATTCCTCCTTCAAATGTGTTTACTAAAACACCTAGCACCAAATCACCACATTGACAGATAGGAATTACATGAAAAGATGTTTGTATACATGTCCATCTATCTCGCAATTAAATCAGTCGAAATTGGTTCAAAAACTGTTGTCCAGCGATATGAAAGTATGCAATCGTAAAAATAGATCCTTCATATGTGCATACATTCCACTCAGCAGAAGAAAGATCTCGTAACTAACAATTGTACATGTATGCCTATTGATTGCTGGGTCAGTGTATTCTCCCAGTGAACAACTACCTTTAAATCATCCTCCATTCAATTACGACAAGATGCTTATAGCTTGAAGTGCTTTGATATGGCTCACTTCTAATCAATAATCAGAAAGGCACAACAATGTCTTGTTCTTATAAACGGTCGTTGAAGGAACGGCACAGAGAATAAACCAGGACAATAACACCTCTTTTTATAGCCCCTCTTCCCCCGGCAAGGACGCCCAATTCTATGGTCCAATTGAACGGTTAGTTTGAGTCATGATAGCTATTATGCAATCACTTTCAAACAAGTATAGTTCAAACGTATCACAATAATCATTATCATCATCATCATTTCCTTTTTCTTTTAGCCTTTTGTTCTTCTTGCTTCTAGCCCTAATGACAGAAATAATTGCACGTTCTCGCAGAATTAAACAAAACTTTTACAGAGTCTTCAAAGCAACAAATAAATGATATCAAATTCCTGAACAATTTTGATATAAGTTTTCTTGAAACTTGTTTACATTTTGGAGGTACAAACAACCGTATACACTGCATGATCAATACTGTAGAATAAATTCTACCCAGTACTTCTCAATTTACATTTTCAATTTTCTGGCCTAATACTGTCAGTCTGTGACAGACTATGGTTTATAACTAAGAAAATCAGATGGTGATATTATACCCTTAATTTTCAGACTGCTATTTCTTAACCCCGTACTATTTGCTTAGCCGGAGTTAAGAAATTCAATGCTTTTCACACTGGGTATTCCTTATTTGCTGGATCATGAATATTAATAATTTCATTCTCTTGCTTTATGTTCTTCATTGTTTTTCTCTCTTTCTTTATGTTATTCATTGTTTTTCTCTTTTCCTTATGCTATTCATTGTTTTTCTCTTAACTTGTGTTATCAAGTTTAAGAATAATTATGTATATTCATGACCACATTTCCATTGATTGGATGATGCTTAGCCCCGCTTTTCCTTAGCACGGTTTGGTTTCAGACTATAGCTCTAAGCACCGCAATTGCCCGGCTAACTCCCCAATTACCTGGCTAACCCTGCTTTTTAGCAGGGCCAGATAGTACCTTACTATTTACCATGCTAGTCTACTTTGGTAAAACGTAGTCCGAAACCGAAGCATGCTAAGCTTAACCCAGGGAAATAGGTGGTACTAAGGCCCCCCTTAGCACCTATTTCCTGGGGTTAAGGATTTTAACTGTAGTCTGAAAAGGGTATTAGAGCTCTAATTGATCAAGCGAACCCAAGGTTTATGTCCACTTGGTCTACTAGCACTTGGTCCAATTCTCTGATTGTCTTATACTGTATTCGCTGTTATTTTGGCGCAATTAATTTTTCGCGCTAAGCGACCTTAAAGAATGTTCACAGGTTCTTGAATTCGCGCTGCATTTCAGTAAGCACGCAATTAAAGCACCAAATACATGCATAAAGAAGCATGCTCATATATTCGCACGTTTTTAAATTTGCGGCTGCCGATCTTCGCGCGAAATCCGCGAAAATTAATGTACCGCGATATTTTCACAATTACAGTACCACATACACGCTAAACCCATTTCATCTACTAAAAATTAGAACAAATTTCCTGTTGGTCTAATAATTATCACTTGGTCTAATTATCACTTGGTCAGCTTGCCAATTTGTTTAATTACCTTTTGGTCTAATTGCTTTTCCGTCTAATTCCGAAATGAATGTTTGGTCTATTACCAGTTTGTTACAGGAAGTGACTGAGTTTTGATAGACCGAGTGGATATTAGACGAAATGGACATTAGACAAAATGCAAATTAGACAAAATGGTAAATAGGCGAAGTGACCAAATAGCAATTAGATGAACTGGTTGTAGACAAAATAGAATTAGACCAAATGGGATGAGACTGAACATGAATACATGTATGTTGGTCAAGGTGGGTTTAGACCAATGGGCAATATTCCAAACCCTATAACATATACGCACAAATCAATATAATGGTTGAAAAAGTGTTGGTCCATGTAATACAAATCTTCATTGAAAGCCACCTTATCCAGCTTAAACGTTAAAGCTTCAATGAAAGAATTATACTGCCAGTCTATTGTGTATACCCATTACATCTGAAGTTCCTTTTCCTCTTATTGGGTGATACAATAAGAACCAAATGGATTCACTTAACACAAACAATAAGAGTGTAACAGTTACATGTAAATGGGTTTCCAAATGGGTGATATATAATCAAGGGGTCTTAATGTAGGTTAAACATGGACAGGTGTACGCAAGTCAAAATTTCAAAATTAAGAATGAGAAGCGGGAAGGACGTTGAGAGGCTACATGTAAGACACATTAACATATGCAAGACTTCCCCCTTGATATACCCAGACTTTCATAAGTTGGTATACTGTGACCTTTAAAATCTGATAGGATTGTCTTCCTATGGGGGGTCATACTATTATTAAGTTCATATCTTTAGTACATCTTGTAAAAATTAGAAGCAGGAAGGACGTTTAGAAGATACATGTAAGACAGTTGTACAGCTGCGTGATTTCACCTTATACCCTGCATATCATAAGTGTCCTTTAAGCTATAGTCTCTCCAAAATCTGATTAGATTGTCTTCTTAGGGTGGTTCATACTATCTTCATGTTCATATCTTAAGTAGATTTTGTAAGAATTAGAAGCAGGAAGGACATTTAAAAGAGCATGTAAGACAGAAAGACAGATCTGGCTGCACTCGACCCAGGTGAGGTCAATGGGGACCTGGTAGGAATATTTATTCCTCGAAAAGCAGCGCGCGTAACAGCTGCACTGCTAAAGCCAGGGTAATTATGCTGCATAATTGTAGAGCGCTTAGAGACTTCTGATAAAGCAAGTGATAACCGCTATATAAGAAAGTATAATTATAATTATTATCTGCATAATTTTACCCTTGATTACCAGATTTTTGTACATGAAAGTTATATCTTTGACCTTTATGCATAGATTCACTCCAAAATCTGATAAGATTGTCTTCCTACAGTGGTTCAGATCTTCAGTAGATATTGCAGGAAAGAGAAAGTGGGAAGGACGTTAAGATAGACAGACGGATGGAAAATAAATTAACATGATGCTTCCTGGAAGGCATTTCATGAAATGACTTGTCGGACGTTTTATCCTACAAACTGTTATAAGCTACTGAAATGCTTGCATCTGATTGGCTGAGAGCAAATTTGTTGGATAAAATGTCCGATAAGTCCTTTCATGAAATGCCCCCTGCACATGTTTGTCCTGAAGGAGCCAATAAGAACTCTCTGAATGAATTTATTTACCTTTTGTTTGATTGTTTCCTTTTCATCTTCACTGGTTTTCATCCGGTATTTCATCGTGGTCAGCTCTTGTTCTATCTTACGTTTGGCCTCTCTCAGCTGAGCATCTCCTGGGCTACTCTGTAATCTCTCATCTATCAACAGATAGAGAGATAGACGGAGATACAGATAAACATAAAGACAGAGAGATAGAGAGAGAGAGAGACAGATAGAAAGAGAGAAAGACAGGTAGATGGAGAGAGACAGATAAACAGAGAGACAGAGACAGGAAAAGAGATAGACAGAAACATATAGACAGATAGACAGAGGAAGAAAGGAGGAGGGACAGATAGACAGATATATGGAGAGACGGAGAGAGAGAGAGAGAGATAGATAGATAGGCGGAGAGGCAGGGAGACAGAGAGAAATATGAATAGACACAGAAACACGGACAGGGAGAGAAAGAGACAGAAAGATGGAAAGAGGGTGAAAAATCATTGAAATAGGGGTCTTCAAAGCTCAACTTGAGTGGTTGTAGCCAAAAGTACAATGTAAATTGAAAGGAATTGTATAAATATGTCCTCACATTGTTCCATTTACATATAAACATACCTGCACAAGATATGTTTATCTTCCATGCATGATTTCAGGTGAAATTTAGAGTAAATAGTGGTTAGGACAGTTAAATTGATGCAGCTCGGAACTCTGCTATATCGCCGGAACTCCCCACACAAAATACCGCACCGATCTGATGCGAACTGTTCAATACACTTTGCACGTGGTCACCGCACGGCTTTGAGAGGTGACCACGTAGTGACGCCACGACAATTTTCCTTTATTTGCTCATTACTCAGTTATTTTACATTTTCTACCAAAATCATTTGGCAAATATCATCTATTTTCATTTCCACTAAATCTAGTGTAAACTTGTTTTGATTCTGTTGGACATTATTTTTTTATTATCACTACAACTCAAGTTTATCTTTAAGCATTTTTTCCTAAAACTGCTTTCGATTAGGGGGCAGTTTTAAAAATTTGCTAGGACAATCCTGAAATAGGGTCCCAAATATGGCCCAAAAACTTGTGATAGAGGGGTAATTTTGATTGTTTCCCCTCCATAAGCTGGTAATAAGATGGGTAATTTTGATTCGGCTTCCCTTCTAAGAGCCTGTTATAGGTGGAGCATTTTTGAAGTGCCGTCCCTTCCAAAAACCTGTGATGGAAGGGGGGGGGGAGGGGTGGGATAATTTCTAACCTGCTCTTTTCTGGACTCTTTCCACCTCTTTATGATGCATCTCTTTCTCTTTCTCCAGTCTGTTCTTCAGCATTCGCAGCTCCAGCTCTAGTTCCTTGACTCGTTGGGTCTGCTGTCTGCTCTCCTGTTCCAAGCGGTCCTTCTCTTTCTCCAGCTTACCAATCCGAACTCTCTGAACCTGATAAAGACAAAGACATCTCTACAATGTAAGTTCTCTACTCTCCTGTCCAAGTGATCCTTCTCTTTCTCCAGCTTACCAATCCGAACTCTTAATGAACCTGATAAAGACAAAGACATCCTACAATGTAAGTTCTCTACTCTCCTGTTCCAAGTGGTCCTTCTCTTTCTTCATCTTACCAATCCGAACTCTCTGAACCTGATAAAGACAAAGACATCTATACAATGTAAGTTCTCTACTCTCCTGTCCAAGTGGTCCTTCTCTTTCTCCAGCTTACCAATCCGAACTCTCTGAACCTGATAAAGACAAAGACATCTATACAATGGTAAGTTCTCTACTCTCCTGTCCAAGTGATCCTTCTCTTTCTCCAGCTTACCAATCCGAACTCTCTGAACCTGATAAAGACAAAGACATCCCTACAATGTAAGTTCTCTACTCTCCTGTTCCAAGTGGTCCTTCTCTTTCTTCATCTTACCAATCCGAACTCTCTGAACCTGATAAAGACAAAGACATCTATGCAATGTAAGTTCTCTACTCTCCTGTCCAAGTGATCCTTCTCTTTCTCCAGCTTACCAATACGAACTCTTTGAACCTAATAAAGACAAAGACATCTCTACAATGTAAGTTCTCTACTCTCCTGTCCAAGTGATCCTTCTCTTTCTCCAGCTTACCAATAGGAACTCTTTGAACCTAATAAAGACAAAGACATCTCTACAATGTAAGTTCTCTACTCTCCTGTCCAAGCGGTCCTTCTCTTTCTCCAGCTTACCAATCCGAACTCTCTGAACCTGATAAAGACAAAGACATCTATACAATGTAAGTTCTCTACTCTCCTGTCCAAGTGATCCTTCTCTTTCTTCATCTTACCAATCCGAACTCTCTGAACCTGATAAAGACAAAGACATCTATACAATGTAAGTTCTCTACTCTCCTGTCCAAGCGGTCCTTCTCTTTCTCCAGCTTACCAATCCGAACTCTCTGAACCTGATAAAGACAAAAACATCTCTACAATGTAAATTCTCTGCTCTCCTGCTCCTGCCCATTTCGTCTAATGCCCACTTGGTCTAACACCACTTAGTTAAATCCTGTTACAAACTGATAAGTGATAAAATATACCGTTGGGAATTAGACAATATGGTTATTAGACAAATTGGCAACTTGACCAAGTGGTTATTAGACCAGGTGAGAATTAGACCAAGTTTTAGTAGATGAAATGGGTTATTGCACATAATATTAGACAATCCGATAATTGGACCAACTTCTTTTTCGACCACGTGAATGAAAACCGTCAATAAGTACCTGTTCAAGTTGATTCTTGGCTGACTCATTAGTGAGTGACTTCCTTCTCTCTGTAGCTACGTTGTCTGAGAGACGTGTTCTCTCTACTAGAAAATATGCCACTGCCTCGCTAGGTGTCCCTTTCGCAAGGTCTTCAAAGCCCTCCTACGAATGCAAATGAAACAGATTCAATTTAGATAGGTGCAAGGTACATGTATTTCTTGCAATATTGTATATGCTGAATATGTTGCGATGGGTTTATTCGCAAATTTCTCGACTTACAGAAAGCAAAAATTTTCACTTCCTGATATTTCTGTTCAAAGGAAATGCAAACACAATAAATTCACTAAAAATACGCCTACACTTGCGAGTTCCCAGTTTTTAAGCAAAATCGCAAAAATACATATATGGAGGCGAAATATATGGCATGTACTCTATACTTTTGTTTAGAAATCGTAATTTATCAAAATCTTTGTGATCGTTACGAGGTCATCACACCTCCTAAGAAAGAAGAAAAACAATGACTTTGTTTACAGACAGGTTTATTAAGGCATTTTTTTTACTCAATTTTATATAGATATATCACTGACTCAATGAAAAATTGAGAGTTATTTTTCATTGATTTTTTTAGTTTAAAAAAAGAAAAAAAATAGGATAAGAAATGAATTTTTGTTTTTTATTTGTTTGATTTTTTTTCATTAATTTTGGCCACATTTTCGGACATAGTTTATTCATTAAGTACATAATTTTTTTTTCTTCGTCTAATGTACAGACCAAGAGGCATTACATTGTATATATCACATTTTGGGATTTTTTTTTTTCTTTAAAAGTTGCATTTAAGAAATATTCCTGTGTTTTGCTTTGCTTTGCTTTTTTATTGTTGTATATAAAGGATTTCACCCCGATACCACGTATGTTTCTGTTTTCATACCAGCCTCAAACCAACAGATGTACACGGGACATGTTGATGATTATTTATTACATTTTCACATGAATGAGCAAACATTTCTAAACTGTGTAGAAATTGGCAAGGACAGACTATAAATACTTCAACCACCTAAAAAAGGGCTTTCAAATATGAATTTCTAATATTTGAGCCGTCATGTATATATCTAGTAGAAGTACAAGGGTCTACTTTACAGTATGTTAAAATTGTGAATTTAAATGCACAGTTTATCATTTATTTCATGCATCTTCATCAAACTTTATAATTGGTGCATACATTGTATGTGCATTCACTCTCGGTTTGGATTCCTAATTGCTCTCTCCATTGTTAGGATTCTTCTCTTGGGTAATTGATTATGCAGTCGTTTATGGTAACCATGACAACAGTCTGCATATCTTTCATATCTATGCATTTAATGTGCTTTCTATGACCACAAATATTAGTTGTATTGGGCATAATATACTGGTCCGTATTAACATGTAGTATGTCAAAATTGGTGAATTTAGGAGACAAACTTAATGTGTGAAAATTTAGAGAAAGAGAGAAATAATGTTAAAATAAGATATATGAGAGAGAAAACCCAGAAAGTATTGCATAGAGAGAGAGAGCATGACATAATATGATAGTCCAAAGCAAACTGTGTACGAGGTGAAAGGAGATAAAAGCAGAAAAAGTGCTACAAGGAGAGGGAGAGAATAATAATGAAAAAGGTAGAAATTAGTGTCAAGAGATAAAGTGAACATTTATTGTATGAGACAAACAAATATTCAATTTAAGAAAAAGAAAGTTTAGGAGACAGCGAGACAAATTGTCCAAACGAATGATTGTAAACATAATCAAGTGTATAATTTGAGAGATAGAGAGAAAGAGAGAAAGGCAGAGAGGCAAAACAAATAAATGATTGTAATAGAGGGACATGTCGATAATAAGATCCCTTTAATGCAGAGATAGAGAACAAACAAAAAAGTAGAGAGAGAGAGAGAGAGAAAGAGGGAGGTAGAGAGGCAGAGAAACAGGATCAAGTGCATTTTAGGTGGGAAGAGAGAGAGAGAGAGGAAGGCATATACATCACATAATAATGCAACTTTCTTCAATTTTATCTTCGTGGGGGAAGTTTGACCTCTTGAACCTCAATTCTCTAGGAGGGTAAATTTGAAACCTCTCACTAAACAACTCTAATGAAACAACCCCACTGGATATTACTAGCAAGAGCTCAAGTTTTCATTCAAGGGATGTCCACCCTCATATTAAGCCCATTGCAATAAGAGAAGAAAATCAGAGAATGAGGCCCCCCCCCCCAACCCCCACAAATGTTTTGTGCCCCCTAACTACCCCCAAAATTTAGACACTAGTTACAACTTTAAAAAAAAAACCTTTTAAAGGTTAAAAAAAAACATTTGCAACAAGGAATCACCTTAAATTTATATTTAAGTACAAGATTTGTTTTCAAATTGTTTGGCGAACACTTCATCCACACGTATCGTTAAATTATAATGTACTACTAGTAATCATTGCTCTGTGAAAGTAAGTTTTCAACAACCTAAAAAAAACTGTAGAAAGTTTAAGCATCAAATACGGTGTCTTGATAAATACTGTTCAAACTTATTACATTTGCCATATGTACATTTTTATGTAAAACGTCTTTTTGAATAACAATCTGTGGTTTTAGATACAAAATCTTCTTTTTGATACTAGTAATTCACTGAAATTTTTAAAAACTTATGTTTTTTTGGATGTGCTGTGATAATAATATTAGGCATTGAATGCATAGACTATGGTTCTTAATCACTCGACTGTATACATTTAAGGCAGCTCTTATTCACTGCACTAAATAATACCTGATTACAGTATTACTTGTATTACACATCAACTTTGCTAGCTTTTGTGCAAACAAAGAACAGAACAAACTGATAGATTCACAAATATCATGCTACATGTATCGATCATTCAGTTAGATTCTGATTAAACAAGAATAAATGTTTTCAAAAATTTTTCATGAATGGTGAAGGCTTCATGTTGCTATGGATTAACCTCTTATGCTTTCTGAAAACATATTTCTTTGTCGGGGCTGTTCCATAACACTGTAGCTTGAACCGACCTTATAAAACATCTCCATGGGGTAATAAATACATAAAACCTAGTGCATGTACATGACTTGTGCACACGAAACTGTTTGGTAAATATCTAGGATTTTTATATCATATGGAAGCACTTTGAACTTTGTGCTCATGAAGGGGAAAATGATTAAATGTGTGAGAAGGTTATTTAAGATACAATTATCCGTGTTCTTTGAAAGATACTCAATAGGCGCTGCTGCACTGGCTCGAGCTATTTTAAATAGCGCGCTATTTGTGATCTGATGAACTAGCCCGATCAAAGATGAGCTGGCTTTGCGGTCAAATAGCTCGCTAATTTGGCTGAAATCCCAGCCTGAGTCATCCTAGGTTTTTTCAAAAAAACTCGAGCTGGTTTGCGGTTTTGGTACGAAATAGTGCGCTATTTTGCGCGGTCCTGCACTAGCTCGAGATAAATACGAAATAGTGCACCTGTGCGTGTATACGCTAGCGATAGTTACCGGTTGCGCAATACACATCGGGCTTGTTTGTTCAAGGTCAGGTCAGATCTTAAATGCGAAATTTTAAAATAGCTTGAGCTAATGCAGGACCGCTTTCTTTTTTTCGAGTTTTTCCCCGATCTACCAATTAGCGCGCTATTTTTTAGCTCGAGCTAGTGCAGCAGCGCCTAAAAACTGCTTGATCAAAAGCTGATTTTTTTTTTCAACCTACATGTATATCAAACTTTTCTTTTTAATGTATGTACTAAAAACATGAAATTCAATACAACACAGTATACACATGATATCCCGATACATGTATGGTGGTGTGACCATAATTCACGCGTGACCTTAATTCACGCACGCCGGATATCTCAAAAAGTAATTAATATTTTGAAAATCTGATAGCACCATCAGAAAGAGGGATCCCAAATTGCTTAAGAATCAATCTGTCATCACGGTACGGTGTATTGAATTGTGAAATTATTGACCAAATATCGGAAAATTGCATGTCCGTTCCGAAAAAATCTGGTCTTCCCGACAAGGGTCTGGAAATCATCATTTTCTGATTTAATATCATCAAAATTGTAAGATATTAATACCATCTAATTCTATGAAAGTTCGACATACATTTACTGTCATTCCCTTTCCTTTAATAGAGTGATGGAATTTCTTGATAAATCTTTGTCAAACGCCCGTGCGGGAATTAAGGTCACACTGTTTTGTTGACTTTTTCAGCAGAATGCGCGATCGTTCGATCGACATAGAATTTTGGAATCGCGATATCGTTGAAACCCTTTGACCTATTTCACTTCTTCGTTCGGCGATTCGGAGTTTAGAATTTTGCCATTTATTTGGTAAATATAGTTTCCGTTGATTTCGTGTAAAATATGAAAAATTGTTGATTGAATGCCGCATTTTCTATAATTTTTTTTATTTGCGCGAACTATGGTCTCCTCATCATACATATCTATTGATTTGTAAAAGGAGCTACATGTTGTAGATCAAGGTCAATGCAGAACTAAAGAAAACTGTAGAATTCAAGATAAGTGCAGAAAAAAAGACAAAAGAAAGGCATTGTCCTTGAACCACTTCTTGAAATCGTAAAAATGTAGATAACAATTGAAATTAAGGTGCCGATAAACATGATATGCCCCCTGTTGCCAATCCATATTATTCATATATTCCTTCAAAGATCACAATAGTTTGACTTACCTGTTTCAATAATTGCTGGATTTCTTGGTTGGTTTTCTCCTTTTCGCTCTTTAGTTTCTGATTCTCTTCTTTCAGCTCCTCATTTTCTGCTTCAAATTCCTGAGTTAATATCTCTCTTTCCTCTGACAGCTTGCGAATGTTTTCAACATACAGTTCCACCTGGATAAAAAGGATATACATGTAACTAATCATTAATCTTTCTAATTTTTCTATTATCTAAAATTCTACACTAGTTTGTATCATTGGGGATCTCAATAGAATTTTGTTTACATCTAGTCCAGATAATCTAAGAGTCCTGCGTTGAAATTGGCCGACCAAATGTACAAAAATTGATATTGATATTGTTTGATACTATCAACATTATCACCAATTTTTTGGTATCAAAAGTCATATTCTTGACAGTGCAAACTTCCACTCCATATAGGTGCAGCAGCATGCGTGCTACCATTAGCTGAAACTTTTACTTATTAAATTGGATAACTGGAGTCCATTTTGTTACAAGTCACAACAATACATACATTGTAAAATAACAAAGTGATAAAACAGGAGTCACTATGAACTACATTTGAAAAGTTAATATTTTATACAAAGAACATGTACATGTTTCAAAGAACATGTACATGTTTATGTAAATAATATCTATTATTAAGTACATGTACATGTATGTGGGAGGATTTGCAAAGGCCATAGGCCTACAATGTACCTGAGGATAATTCTCAGTAAGTAGGAGCAGTAAAACATTTGTATAAACAGAAAACAATATTTTTAACAAAGACACAATAATACCTCAAAACAAATACAAAACAAAGAAAATGCGGTAGTTATTTTGAGGTAAAGGTAAATGATCAAAAAACAATATTATTTTGAGGATGGGAGAGTAGGTACTATTTATAACTTCGTTTAAATGATGATTAAGTAGGCATTTGTTTGATAAATTCAGGTATATTATTCTAGCACTTACATGTAGTTCCAGTAAACTTTATAGTTGTTCAAGACAATTCATACTTTAACAATGGTAAGCGTAATGCACTATTTGGTCGGGTATTATATGCATGAACTGAGCTATTCTTTTGAAACCTTTTGCTAAAAATTAAATTCTCTGAAAGTATACGATCCCGCACCAAAAGAACTCATGGGCTGGAGTTTTGCATTATTAGAAAAATAAAGTAAAATATAAAAAGCACAACAAAATCGGATAACAAATAGCAAAGTTTTAATTTTCTTAGGTTTTGAATTTTTGGGGGGAAACAGTTCTTGCCATATTCAAATTGGCAAACTGATGTCTCAGTCCCCCTACTTTCTTTGTATTTTATTGTATGAAATACCTATTATCAAGATTTTCTGCCCAAAGGACATAAAAACAGGAATTAATCCATGTGGAATGTTCAAGGTCACAAGTGCTTTTACTTATTTCAGTATGAGGGATAGATTTTCTGTATACCCAATATATGAAAAAATGAGATAAATAGGATTTCATATAATAAAATACACAAGAAGTAGGGGGATTGTGACATCATCAGTTTGCTCATTTCAATATTCATATATTCAAATGAGACAATGCCAAGAACTGTTTTACAACAAAAAAAAACAAAAAACAATACCTAAAGAATGCATAACTTTGTTATTTTTCATCTGATTTTGAAGAAATTTTCTGTGTTGTGCTTGTTAAATTTTACTTTACTTTACAAAACATTTTAATTTCAGCCCGGAGTCCTCCTTTAAGAAGCATTCCTGCAGGTCATCTGTTAGGAGCACATATGCTATTATTTAAGCAAACCACAAAGCATTCCAATATTAATAACAATCTTGTACTAACTTCTTTCATCTCTTCTGCCTGTTTCTTCTGTAGTTGTTCCATACTGTGCGAGCCAGTCTTGATGTCTGCTTCTGCCTGTACGTACAGCTTCCACAGGGCACGTAGCTTCTCTTCAGGACTAGCATTCTGACCCACTCCGTTCTTGGCCAGCTCTCGATTCATTCCATCCATGGTGCTCTCACCCTAGTTGCACAAAACATTAATGGAAATATCATTGAAAGTTCAAAGAAAATCCATCAAAGTATAATGAAATTCCTAGTGGAATCCCAATTTCTGTTCTCATTTTTTTTTTTTTTTTTTTTTTTTTTTGGAAGTTTCACTCTGTTCAAAACTGTGGATTTTTACATTTTGTTTTTGAGATGTCACTTGCTGTTTTCACATGTTGTGTAATTTAAATAATTTGACCTCTGTGGTGACCTGTTACCCTAGACCTTTGACATATGATCTCCTAAAATCCATCAGGGCCCTCTTGTATAACAGTTTTAATTGAACGCAGCTAAATATGGTCTCAAGTACACGGTCCTGTCTGGTTAAAAGTTGAGTTACATTTAATCACAACTTTTTATGTAAGGTGCCTTCTCCAAACAAAGTGCGTCAGCTTCCCGCGTCTTTTGTACCAAAAGACGATTTATCGGCTTTTGAATAGAATCCTGAAATCCTAATACGGCTTAAACATGTTAAAAGCAGAAAGCCGATTGTTTCTCGCGTTTGATCAGGAAGCTGCAGGAAACTGACGCACTTCGTTTGGAGAAGTCGCGTAAGAAGGAGGGGCCAGTTCGTCTTCCTATGGTGACTATATAGACTCTATCCCTATAAGTTTGATTGAAGTTCGTATCTCAAGTGGTTTTTGAGACATCCAATCACGAGCAAACAGGAGGTAGGACGTACAACCTCCAAAAAGGCTCCAGGCACTCATAAGATGATAGGATATCCTATCTTTAGTTGACTTCGTAGTAGGTGGTTTCACACCTGCCCGATCTGGAAAAGTTCCCGTACGTAATCTCTGATTGGGTATTCTTACCCCGATACTAAACTATGTGTAGTATTTCTTTGTTGATCTCTTTTTCACTCTTTCCTTATGTATTTCTTTGTTTTTCCTTCCTTCTTCTCTTTCCTTTTGTATTTCTTTATTTTTCCTTCTTTCTTCTCTTTCCTCATGTATTTCTTTGTTTTTCCTTCTTTCTTCTCTTTCCAAATGTATTTCTTTGTTTTTTCTTCTTTCGTCTCTTTCCTTAGATATTTCTTTGTTTTTCCTTCTTTCCCCTCTTTTTTTACGTATTTTTTTGTTTTTGATTCTTTCTTCTCTTTCTCTTTACATTGTGTATGTATTTCTTTGTTTTTCCTTCTTTCTTCTCTTTCCTTATGTAGATCTATTTCTTCTTTTTTTTCGTTCTTTCTTCTCTATCCTCATGTATTTCTTTGACTTTGTTTTTCCTTCTTTGACCTCTTTCCTTATGTATTTCTTTGTTTTCCTTCTTTCTTCCCATTTTTTGAGAACTTCGGGTATTTTCCCTGGAAAAGATGGTTCGGGCAGGTGTGAACACAAAAAACGAATTACGGGTATTTTGGTGAATTTAACAGTTCTCGTAAATTACGGGAATTTTTCCTGATAAGGTGTCTTTCATCATGTCTCTGGGTGGTGGCAGGTTTGCAACTTGGTCCTTTGGTTTTTCGCCATTTTCCTACTTTGTGCAATAGATATTGACTCTAAATAGCTATATTACCCCAAAATTAAAATAATAAATATAGTAAACAAATGATACCTCAAATTAAAGGTATTGATAAGAGAAATTCAAAGCAAAAAAAATTTTGGAAATCCGACCATTCGTTATGGAGTTATGGCGATTCAAACATGCAATTGCAATGAACACATTCTACCGCATATTTTTGAGGATCCGTTATTGTGAGCAGAACTCCCTATTAGGGGCAAGCTATATACTCAAGTTAAACTTCTTGGTAAGATGAGTACAATAAGAAAGATAATTACGCAAATATGTAAATTTATTATGAATATATAGCCTAGTTAGGCCCTATAGGTTTGGCCTGGGGGGGACTGCGGCATGCGCAGTCACTCATTCATCTCTTGAGAGCTGGGTTGTTGAATGTTGACTCGCCAATCTCAGTGAAAATTTGCATGTACCATCACCTATCATTACTATTATTTGTTTCCTAACACAATATACATGTATATTCTTTTTGCTAGATCTATATATACTTCATATATAATATATACTTTCTTTTATCATTCTAATTACTTAAGAGGAAAGCTGTTAACCGAGCCAGGATCGATCAAGAGGTATGGAGAAAGAACTACTTGACCCAAGAAGAAGATATTCCAATTATATGGCCTCCAATAATCTAATATTTGGTTAAATAAATACCTTCTCATAGTCTCAACAATTTACTTGGTAAAAAAAGGAATACTATTTTCCTATATATCACTTTTTAAATAATAATTTAGAACTATGTTCTTCTTTCTTTTCTTTTTTTTTTTCATTTTTTTTTCATTGAATATTTTTTGTTATACGAAATGAGATGCATGCATGATCTGAACCTTAATATGACAAAATGAAGTGAGTGACAAAAGTCATGTAAATGAAGAGCAAAATGTATTGTATATATATTTTTTACGCTGGAAAACTTTCATGAATATTGATTTTGTATAAGATTATGTTGGCATTAAACATATTTTGCCTTTGTCTTTGCTTTTGTGTGGGAATTATAATTGTTCCATAATATGTAACTTGTGATTATTAATGTTGATTTATCTTATTATTTGTCTATATGTCATTAATTTATATGATATTCTTTGGAATTAAATATAAAATATTGTTAAAATTAAGTGTTACATTTATTTTACACATGTTTTTATTCAGCTTCTGGGCTTTTTTTATTTTATTTTTTTTTAATGAATGAACCATTTTTTAATTTGAATTGAATTGAATATGATACGAAAATAATTCATTGATCTCTTTCTCAAAGTAGGGCATAAACATTTATAACATGTATGTGAAATTTATGAGTTCTTATGTTTAATTTCCAAGAAGATATTTTAATGTTTATTGTAACCTGTGATCGAATGTTAAAGGAAAATTAACCAAATTATTTTATCATATTTCTATGCTTTCAATAAATGTAATTATACAGATGAATGTTTTGTAGACTAAACTATCTTGTACTTGTTGCATTTATTTTGATGTCTAATAAATAATTTTTAAATAAAACAATGATGATGGTATAAGGGTTGTTACACCTACGTTCTGGAACTTAAAATGAGGGTCAGATTGAAAGAAAAAAAAAGAAGAAAAAAAAACAAGCACAAGAAATTATATTCAAAAGATTATTTGGAAAAGTGGGAGGGCAATGAGAGAGATAGAAAAAAGAACAACAATGTCGAGACCTATTTTTAAAAAAAAATTGAACAAAAAAAAAAGATGAAAAAAAGGGGTTGTGTCAGGATTATGAAACTTGATATAAAAAAGAAATAATTTATCTAGATTACATATAAAAAAATGAAAAGAACTGAAAAAAATATTGGCAATGAGAAGATATTAGAGTCAGAGGGAACAAAAAAATGTTGGGGAAAAAAATAAAGAGATGTGATAAAATGAATAAAATAAAATAAATAATATATTATAAGGAAATTGGGAAACATATTTCAACTAGAAGTCACCATATGCCAGTGCCTAACGAAAGAAGAAGAAAGCATTATAGCATGCATTGCTTGTTCGTGACACGCAACCGCCCGAGATGTGAATAGAGAGTGGAGGGCCCGCAGCTGCGAAGTCAATGCGGATTATTCTCAGTATTGTGTTAAAATCATGCATTAAATTTACATACATTAACAAAGACCAAATGGCAACTAAAGTCAAATTGATGACTTTTTATATCGGACATTGCTTTGGCGTTTGGTCTTGAGGTAAAATGAGACACATTGCAAACTTGCGCGAATAGTAATTTCGTGAGAGAAACCTTCGCGAATCCATTTATCCATGGAATGGAACGGCGCCGGTGATATTATGATGAATTTTACAGTAGAAAATCGAGAAGAATTTTACAAAATCAATTTTGATTCAAAGAATGATGTGATAAAGACAGATTTCATAACCGATTGTCAAACTTTCCTCATGGCATGAATCTTGAGTTTGCAAGCATTAATTTCTTAAAAAATTATGTTTTTCCGATCATTTGGCAAGTGCGTGAGGACGAAAATTAACCGCGGAAGTCAAATCTTGCGCATGACGATAATTTCTAGATGCGGCAGTTTCATCAGGTAAAGAGTGACGGATTGTCTCCGTAAAATGTAAGATTATACAATAAAAGTAGTAAATCAAAGTTCCATGGTAAAATATATCAATTTGTACTAGTTTCGGAACATGTAGACCTATTTTTCATTTTAAAATGATTTGATCTTCCAAAAAAAGGGGAAATAAGTGCGTGAATTTAACACGGCGATAGATAGGAAGATGTCATAAACGCGAAGCGGCTGCGATCCCTACTCTAAATTATAGCCCTCCTAGGCCTATATTTCTATGTAGTTATATCTATCAGAGAATAGTTTCCAAAAGATTTAATTTCACTATCAGTATCATCCATTGAAAGAAAAAAACAATCCCATTTTTTTTTTTTTTTTTTTTTTTTCTTGCGAAAAAATTCCCAGGGAACTTGTCCTGAAATTGATTCAAAATATAAACAAAATAACAACTTACAGAAATAATATTAAAAAGAGCAATACAAAAACCCATTTATTATTTTCTGGAAATGCCAAAACACACAGACCCACACTCATTGAACTCATTCAAACAAATCATAACAATGTCAATAGCCCCTGACACGAAAACAAACGTATGGGGACAGATTGCATTTACTCCAATTATTCACCAAATTTGAAACCTACCAAAGCAGAAGTCTGGAACTTCGACATGCTAGCGGTGCATCATAGCTATATCCCATGAATTATTCTGCGGAATTAACATTTCAAACATCATTGATGAACCGTTGTTTTAATAATTCACACTTCATTTGAACTCGAAAAGAGAGCTAGACAACAACCAGTGCAGTACAGTGCAGAGGGCCGATTTGAGAAGTGAGAAAATTGCCTAAAGCTAGCTAGCTAGCTAGCTAGCTAGCTAGCTAGCTAGCTGAGCGAGCGAGAGAGAGAGGAGAGAGAGAGAGAGAGATAGTTAGATAGATATGAGAGGGGAAAGAACATATAGACTCGAGCTATTATTAGATCGCTTTCTTTTATGCAAAATTTAATTTTAAATAAGGGTTGGAATTTCGAATATATATATATACAAGTTATATATATATATTTCACAAACATATATAATCCGATTGGACTATATACCAAGTTTGCGAAATGAGATAAGCGGTGCACCGTTCAAAACATAACAGACATTTCCCACACGGCTGCCTATACTCACTGAATCGGCTATGTATTGTGAAGGGTAGTCATTTGCATGATCATAAAAGCTACACAATAATTGATGTGATTTTATTGGAATTGTCGCGCCTTTCAATCAGCTGGAATATAACGGTAGGCAAACAGGATCAGACAATCAATTTAATATCTTGGTATACGCCTTAGAGCAGGGGCGTATGGGCGTGGCTAGTAACCATGACACCAAAAAAAGGGGGCGGAAATAAGAAAAAAGAACTTCCACTTTATGGCAAAAATGCTTCGCAGATTCTTGAATAGAAATCCAGAAAAAGATCTAGCTATAGGCCAATTTATACCACGTTTTAATCTTTCGCGCTTGCAAAATTTTCATTCAAAAGGTGATATGAATAATGTTTTACAGCCTCGGAAATTGTTTCCCCCTCGCACCCCGCCTCGCACTTGCCTATATTGTTCTATAAAGGAGCTAGACTTGTCAATTCTGGAATATATAGGACTACTATAGGCCTAGAGTTGCGAAAGATTTTTAATTACTCGGTTTTCTGGTCATAATATGAGGAGGCCGGGGGGGGGCATGAGGCGTGGCGGGTGGGGGGGGGCAGCATCTATAGTGTTCGCGAAGCTAGACTTTGAAACTTCATCTGATACGCAGCTCCTTTGGAACAGTTTCGCTCGAGTTAGGGCTCATTTCACAATTTCAGAAGAGATTTAGAAGAACATATCATTCCACGGGAATTTCTTCCGCTCACATTTTAAAAATGGTATAGGATCACGACTTGCGAAAGAATGAAAAATGTTTTAAAATGGCGCTGCTTTCATGTCGCAAAATTCTTGATTCATTTGGAAGTGGAGATGCAGGAGAGTCGTTAAAATTTGAGCATAATTATAGAGTTTGATCCTCAAGTATATAATCTAATAATTACTTCGAAATTTATTCAACTCGAAAAGGCTGGAATTTTAATCTTCTCATGAATATGAAAATCATTTCAGCGCTAGCTCAAATTTGTCTATCAAGTGAAAAGAAAGCAAGGCATTTTAAATGCTTTTGAGGGCCGACGTAATCATCCTCAAAGTATGCAAGAATGTTGAATAAGCAAGAGCGAGCGAGCAAGATTTCTCTACAGGCCTACGAGAGATTTGAAACAGATTTTTACAGGGCCGGAAAATAACTTCCTCAGGTTGCAAAATAATGCATGCGAGCGCGAGAGGGCAAGCGAAATTTTTTACTTTATTTGTATAGTGACCAGAAGGCATGGAAGTTTAATATCAATTATGTCAGCCCCTAAATTGCCGCCCCGAAGTTTAAGGTAAACTTGGCTACCAAACCTTAAGATCAGTTTGGCATCACCTAACGGTTTAGAATCAATAATTATTTATTCCCCCTATATAATATTAAGAATAATTTGCTGCTGTCTGTCTATAGTTTCATGCATTTGGCGCTCCCTCTCTAAATTTAAGATCAGTTTGGTGTCCCTTTAAGATCAATTTTGCACCCAGATACAATTTTGCTACAAATAAATGGCACGCGTTCAAGATTTTCTTCTTTTTTTTCGGGGAGGGGGGGGGGTGTCATGGAACGAGACACTAAATAGCATAGCAGGTCTGATTTCCCTCAAACTTTTTGTTTGATCGTTTCTCATAACTTTCTGCTTTTAATAAACAAAATGTACGGAGACTCATTTTTATTGAGATACGTATCCCTTTCTGAGTGTGTAAAATGTCTTGTTTTCAAGTTTGTTTGATGCATGTGCAGTTTTCAAGTTGAAGTACCCTTCCAAAAAATGAATAGATAAATAATCGCACTTACGCCCGCAATAAAATATAAAATATATCAAAGCATGTACATCTTTTTTTTTTTTTTTTTTTTTTTTTTTTTTTTTTTTACATCATCCATGCCGCAAAAGAATATAGCGTTTCAAACATACCTGTATTAACAATACTGTGGAATGATTGGTGAAATAGTAATCCTGTTTATTTTTATTTAAAAATAGGAAGGACTCAAAATTTAATTTTCAAATCAATATATTTATATTAAAAATATATATAAAAAATAAAAAAATAAAAAAACTTGCGCTCGCACTCATATGATTCACTTTATAGTGAATATCGTGTTCATGGCGATTGCAAAAAGCTGTAGAAATATTTAGTTTCAAGTCAATATCTTGACAGATACTAATCTCGCAATTCACGCTCCACGACATTTGTTTCACATTCTCTTCATAGTTAACAGAAAAAATCAATAAAATTTCACGTTTTCAGTCATTATGATAAGCAAAAATCAGCTTGCCACTTTGCGCTCGCACACATACGTTTAGTGAGATATGGTATTTGGTTCAAGAGGATAAAGAATCGCTCAAATTTCTGCGTTTTCAATTCAAATATACTGAAAAAAAATTTGAGCTTGAGCTTTGTGGTTTCATTTTCAAATCTAATGAGACACTAAGGCCCATATTCTGCTGTGAGACTAAGTTCGTATGCGTCGCAAGTTCGTACAAAGTTATTGTGCCCGGTTGTGCGATCCTTTTGTCTGATGCGGATCGCACAATAGGTTTGTACGAACTTTGCGACGCATACAAATCAGTCTTCGTAGCAGAGTATGGGCCGGTTATGTTCATGAATAAAAATAAAAAACTGCTTAAAATGACTGCGTCTTAGAACTTATCTAACCCGGTTTTAGCTCTTTGAGCACGATCGGGAGATATGTATAGATGATTTTTGTTTCCGCCCCCCCCCCCTCCCTGTGAGAATGCTGGATCGAACCTCTCCCTAAAGTTCACGAGACCAAAGACTGACTTTTAGGAGGAAATGTCTTAATCACTTTGATGTCACTACTCTTTATCATAATTCTGGTTCATTGAAAATCACATCAATGAACATATTTCATTACAATAAAAAAAAATCATTATCTGTTTTAATTTTTTTTCTCGAATCAAGTTTATTCTCATTCTTTTACAAAAATATAAGAGTTCATGATGGTCCGCAACAAAATTATACCACTGGTCAACTTTCTTCAAAATTATACTCAATTACTATTAGTACAGTAATACTAAAAGTACACAAATTTCTGAAATTGTCGTATCCATCATTTAGAAATATTCACATCGTGGTCATACTGGTAAGATTCACATAAATACTTTGTTCATTATTTTAATCTTTGGTTGATGTGGGCAAAAATCGAGTAAAAAAAGCACAGTGTTTGCCTCATGATATTCATACTAAAATGTTTGTACACATTTTAAAATTCAAGCAAAGGGGATCTTACAATGATTGTTATATATAATGTTTAAAATGCTCAAGTAAATAATTAAACCATCAAGTGTAAATGAGTTAATACCTCATTACAACCTTATGTAAAGAATTCATATGTTTTCGGAAGGGCATTTTGGGGGGATCATTTTATTGGGTAAATAGAAAAGAAAAAAAAAATGTAATGTGGTGTACATGAAATGAAATAAAGATAGTTCTTAGGATATACAGATGATATAGTTTCCTCAGTGGGACAGCAAAAAAAATAATAACAATGATAATATCTGAGGCAAACTTAACATAGACTTTTTTTTAACAATTTTTTTTGTAATATTACGAAATCAACTTAAGAATTCAGATCACAACTTAGGAATGGATTCTCACTTAAAAGCCTCCCGCAGGGGCCGCAGAGCCACGGTGACAAAGGGGGCAGCAGCCCATTGACTTTTTTTCTCAGGAATCATGTACAAAAATGCGAAAATTACCCTCAGATTATATTTTTGCACATGTTCAGCCCGATCACCTTCTGCTCTGCCCCTGCATAATTATTTGAAAATGCTCGGCAGTCCCTGTCCCAGTAAACAAAATGATTACATTTACCAAACTCTGTAAGACTGTTTAGAGTGGTATCTCAGTTCACAGAGACGTCTCCGCGACGGATAAAAAGTATAGAGACATCTCCGATAACGTCGCCGCGACAATTTTTTTAAAACTTGTCACGGAGACGTCCCGTGACGTTTCATGAGTCGCGGGAACTACTTTGAGATGGTTCTTTGAAAGTGCTTTGTTACAGTTTTTGAAAACTGTCGCGGAGATGTCTCCGCGACGTCTCTAATACTTTTTATCCGTCACGGAAACGATTCACTCGAAGTGAGATTTGAGGACCTATACAAAGAAATGCTATCCATAATACAGCAAAGAGGTAAATATGGCTTTGCAAAGAAATATATAGATACATTGGCCAATTCGAGATACAATTACATTTCATGATGACCACTCCATGATTTGCTTTGATTCCAACTTCACCTAATTGTCTTTGGATTTAATTCTCTAAAAGATGTAAAAAAAACAATAATGAAACAAGTGGTGGGTTAACCCTAATAGTCCCAGGGTATTTTGAGTCTTGCCAGTCCCCATAATATCTCGGCCATGGATGGCACGATCAAATGAAAATTCTCACATTTATGAATTATAGCTGAAAACACATTTGTATCGACATAGTACATGAAAAGACGTTTTTGAGCAAGTTGGGGTCTGATGCACGATAACAAAATTAAGCAAAACTCCTAAACCAGGTACTCGAGCTTCGCAAATTTGGTCACAAAATTGGCACGATCCTCTCATTTTACAGATTTTATCGCAAAAAATGTCAAGGGGGACATAATGGCCCCCACTCCCCCAGGACTATCAGGTTAAACTCTACTTCATTCTGTTCTAAATATGTTATGACCCTTTATATCATAATTGCATAATGTGTTTACATCTTTACAATTCTAGGAAATAACTTGTGTGTTTGAGAGCTACCAGAGCTGAATCACTCCTGTGTGTGTTCTCTCATTAATGCACCACTGGGGGATCCAGTTACGGGTGCAAAAGGCCTACATCACTACCTCCAAATCCTTGATACGCCACCCTGCACTGCTTTGGTGTATCCATAGTAGAGGCAGAGCATATCCTCCAATTACCAATATACCTGATTAGCCCGCCTAAGTCCTTGATACGCACCCTGCACTGCTTTAAGTGTACCCATAGTAGAGGTAGAGCATATCATCCCAATTACCAATACCCCCCCTCCCCTAAGTCCTTGATACTCCACCCTGCACTGCTTTGGTGTACCCATAGTAGAGGCAGAGCATATCCTCCAATTACCAATAACCCCCCCCCTCCCCTAAGTCTTGATACCGACCTTGCAATGCTTTAGTGTACCCATAGTAGAGGCAGAGCAATATCCTCCAATTTATCAATAACCCTCCCCCCCCCCTCCTCCCTCCTAAGTCCTTGACACTCCCCCTGGCACTGCTTTAGTGTACCCATAGTAGAAGGCAGAGCATATCCTCCATTACAATAACCCCCCCCCCTCCCCAAGTCCTTGATATGCCGCCTGCACTGCTTGGTGTACCTGTAGTCGAAGCAGAGCATATCCTCCAATTACAAAAACCCCGCCCCCCCCCCGTAAGTCCTTGATACGCTGCCGCATGCTTTGCTGTGTGTATAGTTAAAGTAGAGCATATTCTCCAGGTACCACTTGACCACCAAATCCTGGCTATGCTGCCCATCATTGCTTTTATAGTGTACCCATACAGGCCTTAAATTTCATTACTTTTAGGGCAAGACCATTTTCCCTCCAAAATTTAGGGCACTTTGTCCAATTCAAAGGGCATCCACAGTCATTTTTCTCGCATAAAAAGAGCATCGAAGGCCTTTTTTTTTTCTTTTCTTTTTTCTAAAATAGAGCCAGGTCGGCAGGTGGTGATTTTCTGTTTAAAAATACTGCCTTTTCTGTATGGGAAAACACAAAATTGACTTGATCTATTTTCCCTTGGGCATAACGGCCAGAGACAGGGGCAACGTCAGCATGGCCTTAGATGGCCGTCATGAAATTTATGCCCTGCCCGTAGTAGAGGCAGAGCATAACTTCCAATTACCACTTAATAATAATAACGCATTTATATAGCGCCATCTATCTCGTTAAACTCTTCCAAGGCGCACTGTAAAACAAGATGATAGTGTTGAACTACAAATATAATTGCAGTAGTTCAATAAGAATAATAATAAGACAGTAGTTACAAGCACAATATCATAATTAATCAAGCAGAAGAGAGGGACAGCCGAAGAGGCGCACACTCCGAATCTGCCATATGGCAAAGTAAAAGAGGAAAGAAATTTTCTAAAGCCACACACACTACCTCTATTAGTACTGCTATTTTAGCACTTACCCAAGGGATAATTTATCAACAAAAAAATGTTCAATGTCGGTATGGGATTTGAACCAGGTTCCACCTAGACATGGAAGAGTACCGCTGATGTTACCAATAGACCAATGGAGATCTCGCTAACTGGCTTTAATAATGACAGCATAGTAGATGATTATGGCAAATTTGAAGAAAGTTCATCATGAAACGATATGATCTGCTACTAATCGTGTGATGTGAATTGGTCTAACGTGCTCGTCAGCGCTTCTCATGCAGGGAACCCAGGTTCGAATCCCAACGAAGTCACGCAATTTTTGCCCATTTTAGCTGAAAGTTCAGCTCAAGTAAAAGTACTAAAACAGCACTTTGAGTGCAATTACACAGCACAGTGCAGTCACTATGCAAGCTCTTAAAAAGTGCTGATATCAGCCTCTGAAGTGTTAAAAAGATCACTCCAGTGTTAAGAGTGTATAGTTGAGGCACGGTGAAGGTGATGGGTTTGCCTTGACGCATGGACTTCTCACATAGATCATGAATTGATTAACGAGATGCCCACTGTCCCTACCTACTACCTAGCAGAACCACAGCCAAGGAAACGGGCTTGGCAGAATCAGTGGGAAAAGAGGAACCTCTTGAGCTTACTAGTCTAACCCTAACCCTAATACTGTATTCACACTGGCTAGCCCGACTCAAGACCGACCACTAGCTTGCCATTCATGGTAGTGTAATTTTTTGGTCGGTCTGGGGTCGGTTTTGGGTCGGTCTCTTGCCCCCTAAATCCTAGATACTACTCTGCAATGCTTTGGTGTTCCTATAGTTGAGGCATGGTGAAGGTGATGAGTTTGCCTTGATGCATGGACTTCTCACATAGATCAGCTATCCAGGATGTACAGAGTGTATCCTCCATTGATACGTCCAGCTTCTCGGTCTTACCTGTAAGACAAAACAAAAATGTAGAATATGAAATGCAATTTAGATAAGACAAATGTGACTGCAACTCCTAAGTACAGGGTGTATAAAAAAAACGGAAAACCAAGTTTGATCATTAATAATTTCAAAATATTATGGAGGTGACTATGAAATTTATATCACTGGAAAGTGCAACTCATTACCATTCTACAGTAGCGGATCCAGGATTTCATGAGAGGGGGGGGGGGCCAAAATAGGACTTTCAGATTTTGGCACACCCAATTTTTTTTTTTTTCTGTCACACCAAGTGAGCAAAAAGGTACATCAAAATTGTTTTCACATTACGCTGATCGAGTGTAGGGGTTAAATCATTTGAAATTCATTTTCAGAAAAACAGGGTTCAGTGATGCATGACAGTTGTGAACTGAGAGAGGTATCATGAGAAAGGCAATGAGTTGTTCTTTCAAGTGATATGATATTCAAAATCACAAATTATGATCCTCTCACCAGAAAAGAACAAGACCAAAGCTCTTTAAATATAATAAAATATATCATAAAATATCATAATCTAGGCTCTTTGTTTTATGTACCTATGGGGAGCTGTCCTAGAACCCATTACCATATGACAGGCGGTATCGCTTACCTTCAACAACATCAAGAAAGTGGTTCATCTCATCGATGTATGACTGGCTGTATCGCTCAGGAAATGACGGGAAGATTGGATCTAAAGTTTCTCCTTGTTCATTGTGCCTTGCGAGAGGAGCTTCTATCCTATTTAGAGACTGCAACATACCCTTGGAGCCTAACACCTGAATAAAAGCATATTTCATCTCCATTTAATCATGGTCCACAAGATTTCCACCCCTGTTCTTAACATGAATGAAAAAGAATCTATTGTTGTTGGGAGAATGAACAAACTTATTGTGAGCTTTCAAATTATTTTAATGCTATTTAGGAGGAACATGATAGTAAAAAGTTCCCCTGGAGAAGATTGCTCTTCAATCGACCACATAGTAATAATATGACCTAAAACAGCTGAAATGTTCTGGCCGAACATTTTTTATAGTCCCATCCATGCATTTCAATGTGTAGTGCATGTGAGTCTAAACAGAATTGGCCCATTTTTTTTATCATTTTGGTTTTTCTATAGTGAGTTGGAATGTTATCAACCTTTTCAAAGCATTTTTGACAGTGTCCTCCACAATCCGATCTCATAACCAGAGCAATGATTTCACTTTAACCCTTTCATTACCAAGCACTTTTTCCCCAAAACTGGATTCTCTCACTTCATTTCAAATTTTCAAAAAGATAACTCAAGCAATACCCTTAGTGTTTGCATCCACATGAAAACTACTGTTTCCAGCTTTCCAATGGTACATAACTCATCTAGAGAGGACGCTTTCTTGCAAAATGGCAGTAAAATCAGTTTTCCTTGTCACCAGTGTTCTATGGTGCCAAAAGGCGACCATGGTAATAAGAGGGTTAATCAATTGCCAGTTTGATCTGCTTTTCTTCTGCAAATTTGCAAACACTTTTACTTTCAATTTTATTACAACACTCTATAAACAAAAAAGCAACATGTCTTTAGTTTACAATGCCCTTTGGTAAGATCATCTTATCTACATACATCGCCATACCAAGAAGTATCATGGAAAGTGATTGGTCCTCTTAAATTTCCCTTGATATTCTTGTTCATTCTAAAGTCCGACCAATGACTCACCTCTATTCGCTGATCATAGCCATAGACGGCATCTCTGTTGATGTCTACGGTGGCCATGATCCCGCTCGGAAACTTCATAACAATATTAGCCTGGTCGACATCGTTCATTGCTTTGATGGCGTCGTTGAAGGCGTGGCCCTGAGCAAAGACACTGATTGGTTTCTCTCCGAGTATCCATAGAATCAAGTCGATATCATGCACAGCACAATCATGGTAGAAACCACCTGAAATAGTGAAAAATGTACTCCTCTATAATAGCTAATACCAATTTATATACACCTGTAGGACGATATCATGCACAGCATAATCATGGTAGAAACCACCTGAATTAGTGAAAAATGTACTCCTCTATAATAGCTAATACCAATTTATATACACCTGTAGGACGATATCATGCACAGCACAATCATGGTAGAAACCACCGGAAATAGTGAAAACTGTACTCCTCAATAGCTAATACCAATTTATATACACCTCTAGGACGATATCATGCACAGCGCATCATGGTAGAAACCACCGGAAATACTGAAAAATGTACTCCTCTATAATAGCTAATACCAATTTATATACACCTGTAGGACGATATCATGCACAGCATAATCATGGTAGAAACCACCTGAAATAGTGAAAAATGTACTCCTCTATAATCGCTCATACCAATTTATATACACCTGTAGGACGATATCATGCGCAATGCAATCATGGTAGAAACCACCTGGAATATTGAAAAATGTACTCCTCTATAATAGCTAATACCAATTTATATACACCTGTAGGACGATATCATGCACAGCATAATCATGGTAGAAACCACCTGAAATAGTGAAAAATGTACTCCTCTATAATAGCTAATACCAATTTATATACACCTGTAGGACGATATCATGCACAGCACAATCATGGTAGAAACCACCTGAAATAGTGAAAAATGTACTCCTTTATAATAGCTAATACCAATTTATATACACCTGTAGGACGATATCAAGCACAGCGCAATCATGGTAGAAACCACCTGAAATAGTGAAAAATGTACTCCTCTATAATAGCTAATACCAATTTATATACACCTGTAGGACGATATCATGCACAGCACAATCATGGTAGAAACCACCTGAAATAGTGATAAATGTACTCCTTTATAATAGCTAATACTAATTTATATACACCTGTAGGACGATATCAAGCGCAGCGCAATCATGGTAGAAACCACCTGAAATAGTGATAAATGTACTCTTCTATAATAGCTCATACCGATTTATATACACCTGTAGGACGATATCATGCGCAGCGCAATCATGGTAGAAACCACCTGAAATAGTGAAAAATATTCTCCTCTAGAATAAAAGATATCACTTTATATACACCATGGTGGATCCAGGCGAGGGTGCAGGGGATGTCCTATCCCCCTCATAATATGAAAACCAGTTATTGACTGTATGTTAAAAATCATAAAATTTGGGCAACCCCTCCCCTCCCCTGGTATATGACACTTCAGTAAATCCTTGTCATTTGATTGGACAATTGTAGGTCACATAATATTCAATAAATAATTCACTAAACAAGTACATCATTAGGCTGGTATTTTTGCTACTATTCATCATGAATTAATGGTGCAAAAAATATAAACAATATACATGACAATGAATGAGCTCCGATACATGACATTTGAATCACCCCATTGCAAATACTCATTAATGAATTCAATTTCAATATACAGTCTGTGTAAAAAAAAATGGTACAGTCGGGGAAAAAATCATTTAGGTGTGAAATCTTTTCATATAATGTGTGTTTGTGGTACCAAATTAAAGCCAAAAGATTTTTCTTGCTGATGCGCTTTGTCCTGTACAATTTGCTTTCGTAAAACAAAAGTTATGCTAAGTTTTGTGCGACGAGGAACAAATCGAAATTACGCACTTCTATTGTTCTGGAGCGCTGAATTTACGGTCATTATGCGAACTCGTACACAAAGGCATGGGACGGCGTGCGAAAAATGGATTTTTCTTGATTGTAGAAAATTAGTCATATCTCAAAAAATACTGCATCAAATGTGATGAAAAAAATTGCAGAAGAAAGAGTGATATTCCTGCTTTATGAAAATAACAGACAATACCACGTTAGTATTAACCTTCACACTATAAAAAAATGTTTTCCAACTGTACCATTTTATTTGACACAGACTGTATAGAATGCCTTGTAACTGTACATAATTGGTGTAGCAGTTTGGTGCTACATGTATAGAAAATAATCTTTTGAATTTATTTGTGATGCATCATATCAAAATGAGACACAGATTGCCAAGCAAAGAGTTGAGGAAATCGGCAAAACAATCAATTCTGAAACACTTTCCTATTATCATTTTCACTAATTCTCTTTACAAAGCACACATGAAACACTAAAGATTCAGAAAATCAAAAACATTTTCCCCAAAAAATTGACATTTTTGATTGTTTTGCCAATTTCCTTGACTTCTTTTGACTCTTTTCTTACCGACTTACATCTCATTTTGATATGAGTCACATTTTTCCTCCACCAGGAGGGAGTTGGCACCAACCTGATATCTTGAGGTATTCTAGAGGTGGAAAAGGAGCATCTCTAGCAGTGGATTTAATACATCTTATCTGTCCTATCTCTCCATTCTGTACCCTCTCCCTCAGCCTACGAATGGATGGGTCAAACCGCCTGAAATAGAAGTAACAGTCATACAAAGACTTTTTAAATTTACTCCCGTTACACACGTACATGATTTTCATTCATACAAAAATCCCTCTGTACCTACATGGTGGCACAATCTGAGTGTTGTTTATTTCCATTATAAATTGTGGCTTGTCCGGGAAGTACGCGGCTGGGAAACTAAGCACAGATCTCTTGCAACACGATCAAAAATTTTACTATCACATCATATTCACTCAAAGAGCGCACAAAGTAAGTAAAACTTCAGTTCTATATAATAGTAATTTATTTACCCAGGGTAGCTACTTCTATTTCAATGAACTGTTCCCTCAGTAGGCCCTGCATAATATAATGTTATTATTACCCTTCTCCATTCCAAAATATGGATTGCTCAGCTATAAGGCAGAAGTTCCCATTTTAAAGTCTTTGGTATGACTCGACCAGGGATCGTACAGTCTCCCATTAATGAGGCGGACGCTCCACTGATTGAGCCAACATGCCTCAAGGGCGTATTTCTACAGTAGAGAGCTACTTTGCAGTTTTGATGGTAGAAATACAGACCCAGGCTAATTTGTGGTGAGTGCTGTATTGAAACCACCATTTGTGCACCCAAGATCCCAAAACTCAAACAAGGGCATGCATTAGACTTCAGTCTGGTGTAGCACCAAATGCTTGCTTCAGCCGACTTCAGGCTTTTCCCCCTATCCACCTAGAGAGCCTTTCATCTTGTCTGACATGCTATAAGATATCAATATTGATGTCATATTGATAACTTGTTGAATGCACATTTCTAGATATCAATATTGATGTCATATTGATAACTTGTTGAATGCACATTTCTAGATATCAATATTGATGTCATATTGATAACTTGTTGAATGCACATTTCTAGATATCAATATTGATGTCATATTGATAACTTGTTGAATGCATAGAAGAGATCAATATTAATTTATATTGACTAACCTTTTAAATGCAAAAGAGATCAATATTGATGTCATATTGATAACCTGTTGAATGCAAAAGAGATCAATATTGATAACCTGTTGAATGCACAGAAGAAATCAATATTAATTTTATATTAACTAACAAGTTGAATGCGAAAGAGATCAATATTGATGTCAATTGATAACCTGTTGAATGCAAAAAAAGATCAATAATGATGTCATATTGATAACTTGTTGAATGCACAAAAAAAAAAAAAAAAAAAAAAAAAAAAAATTATGTCACATTGATTGAATGCACAGAAGAGATCAATATTGATGTCATAATTGATAACCTGTTAAATGCAAAAGAGATCAATATTGATGTCATATTGATTACCTGTTGAATGCACAGAAGAGAGCAATATTCATGTCATATTGATAACCTGTTGAATGCACAGAAGAGATCAATATTCATGTCATATTGATTACCTGTTGAATGTACAGAAGAATTCAATATTGATGTCATATTGATAACCTGTTGAATGCACAGAAGAGATCAATATTGATGTCCTATTGATAACCTGTTGAATGCACAGAAGAGATCAATATTGATGTCCTATTGATAACCTGTTAAATGCACAGAAGAGATCAATATTGATGTCATATTGATAACCTATTGAATGCACGGAAGAGATCAATATTCATGTCATTTTGATTACCTGTTGAATGCACAGAAGAGATCAACATTGATGTCATATAGATAACCTGTTGAATGCACAGAACAGATCAATATTGATGTCTTACTGATAACCTGTTGAATGCAAAGAAGAGATCATTATTGATGTCTGAATTATAACCTGTTGAATGCACAAAAGAGATAAATATTTATGTCATATTGATAACCTGTTGATACACAAAAGATATCAATATTGATGTCATATTGATAACCTGTTGAATGCAAAGAAGAGATCATTATTTTATGTTCTTTAATTATACCGTGGAATGCACAAAAGAGATCAATATTGATGTTCATATTGATAACTGTTGATACACAAAAGATATCAATATTGATGTCATATTGATTAACCTGTTGAATGCAAAGAAGAGATCATTATTAATGTCTTAATTATAACCTGTTTGAATGCACAAAAGAGATCAATATTGATGTTCATATTGATAACCTGTTGATGCACAAAAAGGATCAATATTGATGTCATATTGATAACCTGTTGAATGCACAAAAAAAGATTCAATATTGATGTCATATTGATTACCTGCTGAATGCACAGAAGACATCAAATTGAATGTCATACTAGATAAGCTTGTTGAATGCACAGAAGACATAAATAATGATGTCATAATTGATAACCTGTTGATGCACAGAAGAGATCATTATTGATGTATATTGACCGTGTTGAATGCAAAGAGATCATTATGATGTCTTAATTATAACTGGTGAATGCACAAAAGAGATCAATATTGATGTCATATTGATAACCTGTTGAATGCACGGAAAGATATCAATATTGATATCATTTTTGATAACCTGTTGAATGCACAGAAGAGATCATATTGATGTCTTACTGATAACCTGTTGATGCAAAGAAGAGATCATTATTGATGTCTGAATTATAACCTGTTGAATGCACAAAAGATATCAATTATTGATGTCATATAGATAACCTGTTAAATGAGCACAGAAGAGATCAATATTGATGTCATATTGATACCTGTTGAATGCACAGAAGAGTCAATATTGATGTCATATTGATTACCTGTTGAATGCACAAAAGAGATCAATATTGATGTCATATTGATTACCTGTTGATGCACAAAGAGATCAATACTGATGTCATATTGATAACCTGGTGAATGCACAAAGAGATCAATATTGATGTCATATTGATACCTGTTGAATGCACGGAAGAGATCAATATTGATATCATTTTGATTACCTGTTGATTGCACAGAGGAGATCAACATTGATGTCAATATTGATAACATATTGAATGCACAGAAGGGATCAATATTGGTGTTTATTGTAATACGCTGTTGAATGCACAGAGATCAATATTATGTTTACTGATAAATGTTGAATGCAAAGAAGAGATATTATTGATGTCTGAATTTATAACCTGTTGAATGCGCAAAGAGATAAATATTTATGTCATATTGATAACCTGTTGATATAAAAAAAAATATCAATTATGATGTCATATAGATAACCTGTTGAATGACAGAAGAGATCAATATTGATGTCTTACTGATAACTGTTGAATGCAAAGAAGAGATCATTATTGATGTCTGAATTATAACCTGTTGATGCAAAAGATATCAATATTGATGTCATATTAGATAACCTGTTTGAATTGCACAGAAGAGATCAATATTGATGTCATATTGATAACCTGTTGAATGCACAGAAGAGATCAATATTGATGTCATATTGATTACCTGTTGAATGCCAAAAGAATCAATATTGATGTCATATTGATTACCTGTTGAATGCACAAAGAGGATCAATATTGATGTCATATGAAACCTGGTGAATGCACAAAAGAGATCAATATTGATGTCAATATTGATAACCTGTTGAATGCACAGAAGAGATCAATAGATGTCATATTGATTACGCTGCTGAATGCACAGAAGACATTCAAAATTGGATGTCATATAGATAACCTGTTGAATGCACAGAAGACATCAAAAATTGATGTCATATTGACTAACTATTGAATGCACGAAGACATCAATAATGATGTCATATTGATAACTCTGTTGAATGCACAGAGAGATCAATATTGTGTCATATTACATGTTGAATGCACGGAAGAGATAATATTGATGTATATTGATAACCTGTTGAATGCAAAGAAGAGATCATTATTGATGTCTTAATTATAACCTGTTGAATGCACAAAAGAGATCAATATTGATAGATTGATAACCTGGTGAATGCACAAAAGAGATCAATATGATGTCATATTGATAACCTGATGAAATGCACAAAAGAGATAAATATTTGATAGCATATTGATTACCTGTTGAGATTGCACGAAGACATCAAATTGTTGTCATACTATTGAATGCCAGAAAAGATCATAATGATGTCACATTGAACTACCTATTGAAAGCACAGAAAAGATCAATATTGATGGCATCTTGACTACCTGTTGAATGCACAGAAGAAGGGGTTTGCAACTTGAGCGGTCTTTAGATAACATTGCTTGGTATCATCTAACTTCACAGCAATGGCTTCTGTCTCCACAAACACCTTACCTACAACAACAGACACACAAAAATTAAACACCAGAACATAACACAATATCTCCTTTTTCATTCCACAGTAGGTATCACAAATATCAACCCTTTGAACCCAAATTATTTAAGATTCTTACAAGGAGTACAATATATAAATCATACTCACAATGATTGATATAAAGGCTAAATGGAATTATTATACTGTAATGTCACGAATGGTCCATCTGTAATCGCCAATAAGGATGTATTGACATCTTGCTAAGGGGGGCGAGGGGCTGGGATGTCCATCACATTACTTTTTCCAATAAGTTCTATAAAATGTAATAGCATATCTAAAAATAGTTACACATAACATACTGTGTAAAGTGTTAAAAGGTAAATATATTTGCTTGATTCTTAATTATTAAGTCAAACGATGCTCATCCTGATTCATTTTATACATTTTACATGCCTTGGCTGCCTATTTGCCCACATATTCCAATGTCAACTGGCCAGCAAGAATAAGCACAAGGATTTAACCATAATAAATAGATTTTTATAATATTAGCCCATTTCATGATTCAGCTTCCATAATCCTGTTTTCAACAGTAAAGAAATAGTTTGAAGTCAAAACCATTTTGGCATTAATTTTTATACATAGTATATTTTTGTATGGTGTACAATGTTAAACTGACTGCATCCAGCCCTGTTAGTATGATAGCCTCATGAAAGAGCGTAGGAACACACAGACAATAGCATCCGTCCTAAAAAAGCAAGGAATTTCTACAAAAGTTATGTGAATGATGTTTATTATAACAGATAATAATAATGATGATGATAATAATAATAATATATAATATTAATATAATAATACTCAGGTTTTATACAGCACAAATTAAATCTCTTAGCACTCAGGCATAACACGTATACCTCTCAATATATACAGTTTCACTTGGCGTTATATCATTTTTTACCCAGTTTTCCATATAGGCAGAATCTATGCATTCAGGAATTTCTTCCTACTAGTACCTCATTTGCCTCCACGAGTAGAGTGTGGCGAGTGTAGTTTCAAGCCAAAAAAACATTTCTGCCCTACTTTGGCAAAAGGAAGCACTTACATTATAATCAAATTTTGAGTTTTTAATGTTTACATATTCCATTTGGTGCCATCTTTTTGTGTCCAAATTTCATGTCTCAAAGTTTATCCATCTTTGAAATATTTAAGTTAAGAACATTAAGGAGATTTACATTGAGCATCAGTGTAATGACGGACACATTTTGCTCTTTCACAGGAAATGTACTTTTGTCAGTTGCTTCCTTTTGCCAAAGTACAGCAGATTTGTGCAATACCCCAGATTTTAGCCATGTACATGTAACCCTATGATAATGACAGTTCATTGACTGTTTCACTGGATCAAACAATTTACATATTGTCTACTTTTGCCAAGTACAGCAGATTTGTGCAATACCCCGGGTTCTAGCCATATACGACAGTTCGTGACTGTTCCACTGGATCAACAATTTACATATTATCTATCTAGAGCTTTCATTGTTGATACAATATATACAGGACTAATATTTCTTTCATTACTTGTAGGAGAGTAATAAATTTGAAAGAAACAAATAGTAATATTCTCACCAACATGACATGCTAAACGTAATGTAGCTGTCCATGGAACCGATTTCCAATACCGGTACGTATTTCAGGGTGGTGTTGCATAAACTTTTTTCTAACCCGGAGTTCTCTTGGGTCAAAAATCTCAGGCTTATGTAGACCTATTTCTTAGTATTCAACTGAGTTTTGAAACTCCTAAAATTTTATTGCATTAATACTTTTAGAAAACTCTGGTATGTTTTTATGCAATGGAAAAAACGTAAAAAATCCAGAAAATATTTGTATCCGGAGTTTTCGGACTTTAACGGAGTTTTCAGATTTTAACCGGAAAAACTCCGGTTAGAAGTTTTATGCAACAGGGTCCAGATGTATATAAACAGCTCTTATTTTGTATATTACAAAATCTTATATACAAACCAAGGCTGACAGACATTTAATGAAGTTACACTATGTTTCTTCACCTTTCTTCTCGGCTCAACATTACATATTTTACTCACCTTCATCGTTCCAGACTTTATCACGTCTTTACTGGTGATCTGCTTTGTATAATAAAGGTAGAGTTGCTCCATCACAGGCTTGATTTTATCTACGTCTTCTTCACAATCCATCTAAGATCAACTCGAGGACAGGTGCGCAGGTGCTTGATGTGGATGGACCCGCCTCCCTAATCAAATAGGGCTACTCCTATCTTCTTCCTACGTTCCATGGTTGTCATGGTGACTGGATGTATCTGGATGCCAAAAATATTAACATGTATAATGAGTAATAACTAGCCTTCTTGAACTATCTATGTGCCAGGGTAAATATTCATATTTTACCATTTTTGTGGTATTTTATAAACCCTTGCAAATCGAACTCTCAAAATTTTGAAGTGTGTTTCACTCAGGATGCTGCCCTTTCCTGGCGCCGTCCCGAGGCTACCAAAACCAGCAACGGGATAAGAAACTATTTAATTTCTCTCTGTTCTTAACTCTCACTCAGTTTCCTCAATCTACTTCAACTCTGCACTCTGCTCTTTAACTTGCTCTCCTCTCAACATTATCATGGGCAAGTCCAAGCTTATTTTGCAACTGCTGTCGCGCGTTACTGATGAATATTTACCATAACTTAATTATGAATGTTACGTCTCAATTATTTTTGATTTTGTGGGTAAAGGTACAAAAGCACTTCCCAAAACTTGAAAAATAATCGAGATGCATCATTTTGCATAATTAAGTTATGGTAATTATTCGTCAGTAAGCGTGTGACAGGAGATTCAAAAAGCTTGGCTTGCCCAACTCTAGAGACACACTAGAAACACATGATTCTCAACCAGATGAGTTCTGGGATGCCATAATTTAATACAGAAATTAAGGGGCTCTTTACACTTACACTTATGCATGCATATTCATAATTGACTTGCACTGTAAGTACCTTACGCAGCAGTTTTCTTCCAATAGAAAGTATAGACAGCAATAGGGGGCATATAGCAAGAGTGGCTAAATTCGTTACAAATAAAACAACAATTAGAAATATTAATGGTTAAGGAATTATTTGCAATGAGACTATAGATTATGCTAATTTATTTTGAGGTAGGTTTAGAAGCTTGTTTTCGCTATATTTTCATTGAGAGAGTTGTCCTGCAGCAACCAAGAGGGCGACAGACATCCATTTTTTCAGTACTGAGTGACTGATGTTGGTTTGCAGCTGTATGTGGGCTCTCACATATGTTGAAACATATCTGACATCATAAATCATGAGACCAATAAAAATAAGAGAATGGAAGGAGGCAAGTAAATGTAAGTCTTATAGAAGAAAGAGAATAGACAAGAAGCATGGAAGGTAGACGGACTCGGTCTAGAATAGACAAGTGTAAATAATTTGACAGAATAGGGCCTATAGGCTATACTTAATTCTTACAAGATCAGAGAAGTAATAGATAATACAATATTTTGATGCATGAAAAAATTTTGTTTCTCTTTCTAAAAATCTTCTAAATTAATAATAGCAATAGAAAAGGGGCGTCAGCCCCCCTGCTAGACAAATAATTGACAGTCCTACTATGTAACTACTAGTTTTGGCTGCGGGTTTAATAGCAGCGACATCCCGTATACCAAACAAGCCGTCGGCTGGGGAGCCGTGCCGTGGCCACGAGCAGGTGACTGAAGGATCACTACGAATACCGACACCAGTACACATTCGTCTTTTTATTTTTTATATATATATATGTTATATATTATAAAATCAAACAGAATCAATGATAACAAGTATCATTACACATTGGATATACAAAAGCAAAAAATAAATAAAATCAGCAAAAATAATAACATAAAAAGGGCAGAAGAGACAAATATAATACAGGGTCTTAATACATGCCTCGTTTGTCAAAAAGGTAATTGTCGAGGGTTGCAGAAGAAAGCAACACATTTTAACACAATATTAAGGCCACATGTAAATTAATATCATTAGGTAGCAGTTTTAGAGGATTACACCTGATTAATTATACAAGGAGATAAGTAAAGATTGGATACAGGTATCTAAATGTAGTTATACTGTAATAGCGCATTGGCATATACTATTTGGTGAACAATATAGAGAAAATAATAGAATACAAATAAGTCTCGTTTAGTTGTGATCATGTAGAATAAAAAAAAGATAACAAATACAGTGAGTAAGAAACGAGAAAAATCATATAGTAACTCCACTTCTTAAAATGAAGATGTTTTTGTTGCCTCTTTTTTGGCTAAAATACTCGATTCTTTTTGTTTCTTTACAAAGCGTTGAATGCAATAAAATTGGGAGATTGTTATTAACTGCAGGTAAAATAATAATATTTCACACAAAACAAGTAGGTAAGAATTTCTTACAACATACAAACAATTGTATCAAAGTTAGATAACTCGAAGGGATTCCCACATTTCTGTAAATTACATCTAAAAGATCTTGCAATGGGAACAATCTCCTCGCACTCGCCAAAATAAATGAAACATGTTTGTCATTTATGCACACAAGGAACATTTTCATTCTTGTTGGGCATGCCAGTTTCTCGTGCGGCCTACGATCCTAAAAAATATATTACTATTGGGCTATATCGCCAATTTTGTCTCCTCTCTCTCCTCGTCGTGTACAAAGTCAATGGCGTGGAACGATGGTCTCCGCCTGACGAAATGAATCGGGAGTGAATGACTGGGTGACTTATTAGCCCGATTATGCCTACTATTCATACACTAACTGATTTAAAAGTAGCTTTGTAGAATCGAGAAAACAGGATGAGATATAAGTACTCTTAGGGAAGTCGGATTCAGACGAAAATAGTTTGCAGGAGTGGCTCTTATTTGTTCGACTGTGGGTGTATACCGGTAATCGACATGCAAACACGGTGTTCCTGGACCAACGCCACTTAAATTGTCAATATGGGGCGGATCAGTTCTAGTGGGGGGGCCGGGGCCGGATGGGGGGGTAATTGAAACCGAATGATTGATGTGTATTATGCATGACTTTAAAGTAAGTTAACGATCGTTTGTTTTTTTGTCATAGGTTTTACTTTCCTTCGATCGCCACCCAGACCCCCCCCGCCCCCCCCGGATGGTCGTAGGCAAAACAACAAAACCTAGGCAATATAAGGGCGTCCGAAAAAAGGATTAGACACTTTGAATGCGTGGCAAATGAAAATTATTGATTTAAGGCTAACCGAAATTTACATGTATGGAAAAGACTCATTATTCCAACTTTCATATGACACAAAAGATAGAAAATAAGTCATGCGATGATGAGCGCGTTCACTTTTTGTAAAAGGTATGGAATTAGGGTGGCAGAAATTGCCCTAACCATTTGTATGAGGAAAGTCATGTTGGAGCTTACTGGAATTGAGGATGATGATGCAGAATTACTGATTCAAGTTAATTTATTTATGATGAGTTGGGCGTGCTAAGAGAAATTTTGGAATTGGGGGATTAGATTCATGCATGATTGAAACAGGAATTGTATTTCCTATTATAGCATTGTAATTCTAATTGGTCTTCAGTGGGTGTGTTGTGGGTAGTCAGGATGGGGTGCAGAACAAGTGAGATGGCGGGTAAGATTTTTGATCTTTTGATGATCGTTTCATGATCTTTTGGATGTCTGAAGTCCAACATCAGATGCATTTTTTTTCTTCAACAAACAAGTTGGTGTATCAAAGAGGGATCACTTGAGCATGAACGTGCAGACTTCTTTTTTAATTTTGGCATTATTTTTTCCCCTCCTTTTGCTTTGTTATGAGGAGGTGTAATGAAACAAGTGAAATCTAAAGAAAAAATTCAACTGAAAATACAGACTGGACAGTTAATTTCGCAAATTTACACTTTCACAAATTAACTGTACGTATTCCTTTACAAAAGTCCAAAGAGGATTAAACCACACGCCACTGGTAAGGACCCTCACTAAAATCCTTGGAAGTGACAATGCAACAATAGAAAACTAATAATCCTGTTGCACTCATGCATAAATTTAACTCCAATTCCACAAAATTTCACTTAGCAAACCCAACTTAGCATAATTGATCAGTTATGCATATTCATCCTCAATTCCATAAGCTTCAAATGACCTTCTCATACAAACTTGGTAGGGTTCAATTCCTGGCGCACGTCCTAATTTCCATACCCTTTACCAAAAGTTGAACGGCTGCTCATTCATGCATGACTATATTTTCGGACTGTTTTGGTGTCATATGAAATTGGGATAATGAGCTTTCCAACAATAAATTTCATTCCTAAATGAAAATTTTCAATTGGCAGCCATTTCAAAAGTGGTATATTCTTTTCGGGACGCCCTGTATATGAGCCGCCATTTCTCCCGCTCTTTATTTGTTCTATTAAAGCATCAAAAGGGCGCTTTACATGGCATGATTTGAAACGACATGTATTGGTATTTCAAATGTTTATCATTTGAACACGTGGCTGCTTTGAGAATAGCCTAAAGGGGATAAATCCAGCCAACCGGATTTCATGAATAAGCCTGTCTCGCGCTAGATACAGAATTGCGCTAAAAGTTTAATAAGAATTGACGTAGGGGGGTGGGGGTGGCGGGCTATATAGGCTGTATTCAACCTATCTCATGCCAAAAATACAGAGGCGGCGGATCCAGAGGGCGGGAGCGTTCGATGCCCCCGTATGATGCAAGAAAAATTTAAGGGGAGTGTTCGAAAGTGAACGCGCGTAAATGAGAGGTAGAGCCGTGCCGGTTAAATAACTATTTGTTTAATTATTACAATAATACGACCGTTTTGGCCATATTTCAAAATAGGATCGTACGATGTGAGGGAAATATGAGGCTCAATTCCGC
>CALNVZ010003431.1:10581609-10598438 GCA_940671915.1 Paracentrotus lividus | reverse complement strand
TAACCTGTTGAATGCACAAAAGAGATCAATATTGATGTCATATTGATAACCTGTTGAATGCACAAAAGAGATCAATATTGATGTCATATTGATAACCTGTTGAATGCACAAAAAAGATCAATATTGATGTCATATTGATTACCTGCTGAATGCACAGAAGACATCAAAATTGATGTCATATAGATAACTTGTTGAATGCACAGAAGACATAAATAATGATGTCATATTGATAACCTGTTGAATGCACAGAAGAGATCATTATTGATGTCATATTGACCTGTTGAATGCAAAGAGATCATTATTGATGTCTTAATTATAACCTGGTGAATGCACAAAAGAGATCAATATTGATGTCATATTGATAACCTGTTGAATGCACGGAAGATATCAATATTGATATCATTTTGATAACCTGTTGAATGCACAGAAGAGATCAATATTGATGTCTTACTGATAACCTGTTGAATGCAAAGAAGAGATCATTATTGATGTCTGAATTATAACCTGTTGAATGCACAAAAGATATCAATATTGATGTCATATAGATAACCTGTTAAATGCACAGAAGAGATCAATATTGATGTCATATTGATAACCTGTTGAATGCACAGAAGAGATCAATATTGATGTCATATTGATTACCTGTTGAATGCACAAAAGAGATCAATATTGATGTCATATTGATTACCTGTTGAATGCACAAAAGAGATCAATACTGATGTCATATTGATAACCTGGTGAATGCACAAAAGAGATCAATATTGATGTCATATTGATAACCTGTTGAATGCACGGAAGAGATCAATATTGATATCATTTTGATTACCTGTTGAATGCACAGAGGAGATCAACATTGATGTCATATTGATAACATATTGAATGCACAGAAGAGATCAATATTGATGTTCTTAATTGATAAACCGTTGAATGCACAAAGAGATCAATATTATGTCTTAGGTTGATAACCTGTTGAATGACAAGAAGAGATCATATTGATTCTGAATTATTATAACCTGATTGAATGCGCAAAAAGATAAATATTTATGTCATATTGATAACCTGTTGATACATAAAAAAAAATCATCAATATATGATGTCATATAGATAACCTGTTGAATGCACAGAAGAGATCAATATTGATGTCTTACTGATAACTGTTGAATGCAAAGAAGAGATCATTATTGATGTCTGAATTATAACCTGTTGAATGCACAAAGATATCAATATTGATGTCATATAGATAACCTGTTGAATGCCAGAAAGAGATAATATTGAGTCATATTGATAACCTGTTGATGCACAGAAGAGATCAATATTGATGTCATAATTGATACCTGTTGAATGCACAAAGAGATCAATTATGTTATTCATATTGATTACCTGTGAATGCACAAAAGAGATCAATATTGATGTCATATTGATAACCTGGTGAATGCACAAAAGAGATCAATATTGATGTCATATTGATAACCTGTTGAATGCACAGAAGAGATCAATATTGATGTCATATTGATTACCTGCTGAATGCACAGAAGACATCAAAATTGATGTCATATAGATAACCTGTTGAATGCACAGAAGACATCAAAATTGATGTCATATTGACTAACCTATTGAATGCACAGAAGACATCAATAATGATGTCATATTGATAACCTGTTGAATGCACAGAAGAGATCAATATTGATGTCATATTGACCTGTTGAATGCACGGAAGAGATCAATATTGATGTCATATTGATAACCTGTTGAATGCAAAGAAGAGATCATTATTGATGTCTTAATTATAACCTGTTGAATGCACAAAAGAGATCAATATTGATGTCATATTGATAACCTGGTGAATGCACAAAAGAGATCAATATTGATGTCATATTGATAACCTGATGAATGCACAAAAGAGATAAATATTGATGCCATATTGATTACCTGTTGAATGCACAGAAGACATCAAATTGTTGTCATACTATTGAATGCACAGAAAAGATCAATAATGATGTCACATTGACTAACCTATTGAAAGCACAGAAAAGATCAATATTGATGGCATCTTGACTAACCTGTTGAATGCACAGAAGAGGGGTTTGCCAACTTGAGCGGCCTTTAGATAACATTGCTTGGTATCATCTAACTTCACAGCAATGGGCTTCTCCACAAACACAGCCTTACCTACAAACAACAGACACACAAAATTAAACACCAGAACATAACACAATAATCTCCTTTTTCATTCCACAGTAGGTATCAATATCAACCCTTTGAACCCCAAATTATTTAAGATTCTTACAAGGAGTACAATATATAAATCATACTCACATGATTGATATAAAGGCTAAATGGAATTATTATACTGTAATGTCACGAATGGTCCATCTGTAATCGCCAATAAGGACTGTAAATTGACATCTTGCATAGGGGGCAGAGGGCTGGGATGTCCATCACATTACTTTTCCAATAAGTTCTATAAAATGTAATAGCATATCTCAAAAATAGTTACACATACATACTGTGTAAAGTGTTAAAAGGTAAATATATCTTTGCATGATTCTTAATTATTAAGTCCAAAACGATGCTCATCCTGATTCATTTTACTACATTTTACATGCCTTGGCTGCCTATTTGCCCACTATTTCCATGTCAACTGGCACAAAGAATAAGCACAAGGATTTAACCATTAATAAATAGATTTTTATAATATTAGCCCATTTCATGATTCAGCTTCCCATAAATCCTGTTTTCAACAGTAAAGAATAGTTGAAGTCAAAACCATTTTGGCATTAATTTTATACCATAGTATATTTTTGTATGGCTGTACAATGTTAAACTGACCTGCATCCAGCCCTGTTAGTATGATAGCCTCATGAAAGAGCGTAGGAACACACACGACAATAGCATCCGTCCTAAAAGCAAAGCAAGATTTCTACAAAAGTTATGTGAATGATGTTTATTATAACAGATAATAATAATGATGATGATAATAATAATAATAATAATAATATTAATAATAATAATACTCAGGTTTTATACAGCACAAATTAAATCTCTTAGCACTCAGGCATAACACGTATACCTCTCAATAATACCAGTTTCACCTTGCGTTATATCATTTTTACCCAGTTTTCCATATAAGGCACAATCTGCATTCAAGGAATTTCTTCCTACTAGTACCCTCATTTGCCTCCCACGAGTCGAGTGTGGCGAGTGTAGTTTCAAGCCAAAAAACATTTCTGCCCTACTTTGGCAAAAGGAAGCAACTTACATTATAATCAAATTTGAGTTTTTAATGTTTACATATTCCATTTGGTGCCATCTTTTTGCTGTCCAAATTTCATGTCTCAAAGTTTATCCATCTTTGAAATATTTAAGTTAAGACATTAGGAGATTACATTGACATCAGTGTAAATGACGGACACATTTTGCTCTTTCACAGGAAATGTCACTTTTGTCAGTTGCTTCCTTTTGCCAAAGTACAGCAGATTTGTGCAATACCCCAGATTTTAGCCATGTACATGTACCCTATGATATATGACAGTTCATGACTGTTTCACTGGATCAAACAATTTACATATTGTCTACTTTTGCCAAAGTACAGCAGATTTGTGCAATACCCCGGGTTCTAGCCATATACGACAGTTCGTGACTGTTCCACTGGATCAAACAATTTACATATTATCTATCTAGAGCTTTCATTGTATGATACAATATATACAGGACTAATATTTCTTTCATTACTTGTAGGAGAGTAATAAATTTGAAAGAAAACACAAATAGTAATATTCTCACCAACATGTACATGCTAAACGTAATGTAGCTGTCCATGGAACCGATTTCCAATACCGGGGTACGTATTTCCAGGGTGGTGTTGCATAAAACTTTTTTTCTAACCCGAGTTCTCTTGGGTCAAAAATCTCAGCTTATGTAGACCTATTTCTTAGGTTATTCAACCTGAGTTTTGAAACTCCCTAAAAATTTATTGCATTAATACTTTTGAAAACTCTGGTATGTTTTTATGCAATGGAAAAAACAGTAAAAAATCCAGAAAATTTTGTATCCGGAGTTTTCGGACTTTAACCGGAGTTTTCAGATTTTAACCGGAAAAAACTCCGGTTAGAAGTTTTATGCAACAGGGTCCAGATGTATATAAACAGCTCTTATTTTGTATATTACAAAAACTCTTATATACCAACCAAAGGCTGACAGACATTTTAATGAAGTTACACTATGTTTCTTCACCCTTTCTTCTCGGCTCAACATTACATATTTTACTCACCCTTCATCGTTCCACACTTTATCCACGTCTTTACTGGTGATCTGCTTTGTATCATAAAGGTAGAGTTGCTCCATCACAGGCTTGACTTTATCTACGTCTTCTTCCACAATCCATCTAAGATCAACTCGAGGACAGGTGGCAAGGTGCTTGATGTGGATGGACCCCGCCCTCCCTAATCCAAATAGGGCTACTCCTATCTTCTTCCTACGTTCCATGGTTGTCATGGTGACTGGATGTATCTGGATGCCAAAAAATATATACATGTATAATGAGTAATAACTAGGCCTTCTTGAACTATCTATTGTACCAGGGTAAAATATTCATATTTTACCCATTTTTGTGGTATTTTATAACCCTTCCAAATCGAACTCTCAAAATTTTGAAGTGTGTTTCACTCAGGATGCTGCCACTTCCTGGCAGCGTCCCGAGGCTACCAAACACCCAGCAACGGGATAAGAAACTATTTAATCTTCTCCTCTTCTTAACTCTCACTCAGTTTACTCTCCAATCTACTTCAACTCTGCACTCTGCTCTTTAACTTGCTCTCCTCTCAACATATAACTGGGCAAGTCCAAGCTATTTTGCAACTCTGTCCCACGCGTTACTGATGAATAATTTACCATAACTTAATTATGAAATGTTACGTCTCAATTATTTTTGATTTTGTGGGTAAAGGTACAAAACACTTCCCCAAAACTTGAAAAATAATCGAGATGCATCATTTCATAATTAAGTTATGGTAAATTATTCGTCAGTAACGCGTGGGACAGAGATTCAAAATAGCTTGGACTTGCCCAACTCTAGAGACAACACTAGAAACACATGATCTCAACCAGATGAGTTCCTGGGATGCACTAATTTAATAAAACAGAAATAAGGCTCTTACCACTTACACTTATGCATGGTCAATTCATAATTGACCTTGCACTGGGAAGTACCTTACTGCAGCAGTTTTCTTCCAATAGAAAGTCAATGCAGCCAAAGTCAAGTGCAGTCAGGTGCATATCAAAAATAGTGCCTAAAAATTCTACTAAAAAAACTAAAATTAAAATATCTAATGGAAGAATTATATTGCAATGAGACTATAGATTATCTTAATTTATTTTGAGGTAGGTTTAAAGCTTGTTTCGCTAATTTTATTGAGAAGTTTCCTCAGCAACCAAGAGGGCGACAGACATCCATTTTTCAGTACTGAGTGACGATGTGGTTTGCAGCTGTATGTGGGCTCTCACATATGTTGAAACATATCTGACATCATAAATCATGAACCAATAGAAAATAAGAGAATGGAAGGAGCAAGTAAATAAGAGTCTTATAGAAGAAAGGAATAGACAAGACAGCAATGGAAGGTAGACGGACTCGGTCTAGAATAGACCAAGTGTAAAATAACATTTGACAAAATAGGGCCTATAGGCTATACTTAATTCTTACAAGACTCAAGAGCAAGTAATAGTAATACAATATTTTGATCATGAAAAAATTCTTGTTCTCTTTCTAAAAATCTTCAAATTAATAATAAGCCATAGACCAGGGGCTGTCAGCCCCTGCCCTAGACAAATATTGACAGTCCTACATGTACTACTAGTTTTGCTGCGGGTTTAATAGCAGCGACATCCCGTATACCAAACAAGCCGCGCTGTGAGCCGTGCCGTGGCCACGGCAGGGTGACTGAGATCACACCAACCGCTACGAATCAATTCTTTTTATTTTTTTTTATAATTTGTCTTTAATTAACAATCAAACAGAATCACATATATACAAGTAATCATTACACAATTGGATATACAAAAAGCAAAAATAAATAAATCAGCAAAAATAATAACATAAAAAGGGGCAGAACAAGACTCAAATCAGTATAACAGAGGTCTTAATACATGCCTTTGTACAAAAAGGTATTGTGAGGGTTGCAGAGAAAGCCAACACATTTAACACAATATAGGCCTACAGTAAATAAATCATTAGGTACAGTTTTAGAGGATACACTGATTAATTATACAAGGAGATAAAGTATAAGATTGGATAACAGTATCTAATGTAGTGTATACTGTATAGGCGCATTGCATCATACTATTTGGTGAACAATATAGAGAAAATAATAGAAATACAAATAACTCCGTTTAGTTGTGACTCATGTAGAATAAAAAGATAACAAATCAGTGAGTAAGAAACGAGAAAAATCATATAGTAAACCCCACTTCTTAAAATGAAGATGTTTTTGTTGCTCTTTTTGGCTAAATACTCGATTCTTTTTGTTTCTTTACAAAGCGTTGAATGCAATAAAATTGGGAGATTGTTATTAAACTTGCAGGTAAAATATAATATTTCACAACACAAAACAAGTAGGTAAGAAATTATCTTACAAATACAAACAATTTATCAAAGTTAGATAACTCGAAGGATTCCCACATTTCTGTAGAATTACATCTAAAAGATCTTCCAAATTGGAACAATCTCCTCGCACTCGCCAAAATAAATGAAGCATTGTTTCGTCATTTTTATCACACAAGGAACATTTCAATTCTTGGTTGGCGCATGCCAGTTTCTCGTGCGGCCTACCGATCCCTAAAAAATATATACTATTCGGCTATACCGCCAATTTGTCTCCTCTCTCCTCCTCACTGTGTACAAAGTCAATGGCGTGGAACGATGTCTCCGCACTGACGAAATGAACGGGAGTGAATGGACCTGGTGACTTATTAGCCAGATTATGCCTACTATTCATACACTAACCTGATTTAAAAGTAGCTTTGTAGAATTCAGAAAACAGGATGAGATATAAGTACTCTTAGGGAAGTGGATCAGACGAAAATAGTTGAGGAGTGCTCTTATTTGTCGACTCGTCGGGTGTATACCGGTAATCACAATGCAAAAACACGTGTTCCTGGACACGCCCATTAAATGTCAATATGGGATCGATCTAGTTCTCCAACGGTGGGGGGGAGGGGCCTGGCCGGGGGGGTAATTGAAACCAAATGATTGATGTGTTTATGCATGACTTAAATAAGTTAACGATCGTTTGTTTTCTTTTGTCATATGGTTTTACTTCCTCTCGATCGCCACCGCCCCCCCCCCCCCCCCGATCCTCGTAGGCCAAAACAATAAAACCCTAGGCTATACAGGGCGTCCCAAAAGAACTATAACACTTTGAAATGGCTGCAAATGAAAAATATTTGATTTTAGGTAACGAAATTTACATGTATGGAAAAGCTCATTATCCCAACTTTCATATGACACAAAAAGTCCGAAAAAATAAGTCATGCATGATGAGCAGCGTTCACTTTTGTAAAGGTATGGAAATTAGGGTGCGCAGGAATTGCCCTACCAATTTGTATGAGGAAAGTCATTTGGAGCTTATGGAATTGAGGATGATATGCAGAATTACTGATCAATTAATTGAATTATGATGAGTTGGGTTTTGCTAAGAGAAATTTGTAGAATTGGGGATTATGATTTCATGCATGAGTGAACAGGAATATGTATTTCCTATTATAGCATTGTAACCTTCTAAGTTGTCTTCAGTGGTGTGTTAGTGGTAGTCAGGATGGGGTGCAGAACAAGTGAGATGCAGGGTAAGATTTTTGATCCCTTTTGATGATCGTTTTCATGATCTTTTGGATTGTCTGAATGTCCAACATCAGATGCATTTTTTTTTCTTCAACAAACAAGTTGTGTATCAAAAGAGGAGGACACGTTGAGCATTGAACGTGCAGACTTCTTTTTTAATTTTGCATTATTTTTTTCCCCTCCTTTTTGCTTTGTTACAGGATGGATGAAACAAGTGTAAAATCTAAAAGAACAAAATTCAACTGAAAATACAGACTGACATGTTAATTTCGCAAATTTACACTTTCACAAAATTACACTGTACCATATTCCTTTAAAAAAGGGAAGGAAAAAGGCAGAAGATCTCCCACCTAGATACCCGTGAACATGTCGACAGAAGACGGCTGAAGCTCATCCTGAAATCAAACCTCATCCCGAGTCGATGGCATGCTATTCCCAACTAACCTTCACCACAAGCAGCGATGCGTAGAGAACCCATAGCGAGCCTGACAAGTGCCAACACCCCTCAACAAAGAAGTACCTACCGTTAAGAAGCGTGGTTTTTCGCTGAAAGCATTCCTGAAAGATTCCTCTTGAATCCTTTTAAGACAAACAGGACGCCCCATCCACAAAAGGTGCCACAGTTAAGCGCAGACAACCAAGGCCGCCTAACACCATATCGGTTCCATAAGTGACATTCAGTCTCGAACAGTAGATATTCAGTTTATAAGAATTGGTACGGAAAATGTAGACCAGCATGGAATGATGAGAAGGAAAGTTTCCAGCAATAATCATGCAATGATCGAGAACATATGAACATCACAAGTGAGACAGTACCCCTGGATGTGTCCAGATTTCCTGAAGGTGAACCCCTCACTCTCTAATACAAAAAGAACATTCATCCTGGCCCCCTAACTATTTGACCAATTGCTAGGCGCGCGCACAGATAGGCGTCCGGACGTACCACACCTAACTGACACACATTTTAATTAAGACATAATCTAATACTAGGGTAAACGTTCCGAAAGTTCATACCGCCAAAGTAAGATATCATCAGAGAATCTATACCACTAGTACGACTAGGAATTATGGAGTGCGCTGGTAATTTAACCAATATTAACCCCCATTCAGGTGTTGACTCAACTGCATCCTGCCTTAAAACTGTCTGTTAAGACGCTCTCATCCGCCCCGTCCAGGGTAATACTAGGGTAAGATCGGACAGCACAATATAAAGAAGGAGAAAGAAATGACAGAACAACAAGAATACATAGATAACGGAAGACGGAGGATACAAGATCATGACCGGGGGCCCGAACGGATTGCGCCTCTGTGACTTTAAAAACACTGAGTCGCGTCTCAATATCCATCTTTGAAATAATCTTAACATAGATACATGCACATTAAGACGACCGCAGCTCTTCAACATGAAATTCACCTTTCGATCCCCTTTTCCCCAAGATTACCAATCCAGAATTTTCCAAATACCGCCCCCCCACCACTCCCCCCTGCCACACGCATAAATAAACAAGCAATGGCCTATGGAGCATCCTAAGTAGTTGAAGGATTTGCGATATAAAAATATTATTATGAATAATTTTTTTATTTATATATATATTAATTATAATACACCTTAGCACAATTGTGAGTTCATGGACAATAAATTCCAGTATAGAAAACATGAGTAAATACCTTGCATAGATATAAAACGATATTCTAAATACGAGCGCCGAACGCCGACACTTATATTTTCCATAAGCTCAATAACAGAACACTACCAATAATAGCAAAGAACAACACACCAGAGACGGACGCGAGAAGAGCGCGGGCCCCCCCAAGACAGCCCAAGTGCAATACCCCGGGGGTCCATGCCCATGAAACGAACCAGTTTCGTGACTGTTCCAGCTGGAAATTCCAAAAAACCAATTACATAATAACACAAAAGCTGCATTGGTATAAAACAATATATACAGGATAAAATGTCTTATACTGTAGAGAAAAAATGAAAAACAAGCAGAGAAGTTAAAATCCCTCACCAACAAAACACCTTAACTAGTACCCGTCCCATGAAACCATTCTCCAATACCGGGGTAACGGTAAACCTCCAGCGGATGGTTCATAAAACCTCTTTCTAAAAAACTCCCGAAGTTCCTTTGTCAAAAAAATCTCACTTAGGTAGACCTATTTCAGGTATTCTCAACCGAGTTTTTGAAACTCCCTAAAAACTTAATTTGCAATAATAACTTTGAAAAGCCCGTATGTTTATGCAAGAAAAACATAAAAAAATCCAGAAAATTTGTATCCGGAGTCTTTGCCGGAGACGTTAACAAACCGAACCGGAGTTCAGATTTTTAACCCGAAAAAAAACTCCTGTTAGAAATTTATGCACAGGTCCAGGAAATAATTTTAAAAACACCACCCCTCTATTGTTATATACAAACTTACTTTTATATACCCAACCAAAAGGCTGAACACAGAAACATTTTAAATGAAGTTACACTATTCCTCAACCCCTTTCTCCCGCAACATTACACATAAACCTCCAAACCCCATCTCCACACTACCACGCCTACTGATGGGACTGCTGTTAATCAAAGAAGTTCCCATCACAGGCCTGACACTACTACGTCCTCCCACAACCCAAATCAACTCAGACAGTTGCAAAGTGCTTGATGTGGAGGACCCCCCCCGCCCTCTTCCAAATAAGGCACCAATCCCCCTAACTCCATGTTTCAAGGGAAAAAACTGGGGAGTGTATCGATGCCAAAAAATTAATACAAAAAAGAAGTAATAACTAGGCCCTCTGAACAATCTTAAATGGTAACAGGTCAAAAAAATTCATATTTACCCCCAGTTTTGTGGGGGTTATTAAAACCCCCCCTTCCCCAAACGAAACCACAAATGAAGTGGTGGTTCTACACTCATGGAGCGCCCACTTCCTGCAGCCCCCGAGGCCCTACCACACCAACCCGCCACGGGGAAAATAAAAAATACCCTCCCCTTCCCTTAAAAACCCTTCCACTCCCAGTACTCTCAAACCACTCCCAAACCCCTGCACTCTGCCTAACCTTGCCCCCTCACAATAACCGGCAAGTCCAAGCCATTGCAACCCTGTTCCCAACGCCTAAACGAGAATAATACCCCAATAACCTAATTATGGGAAAAGTTACTCCAATAAATTTTTTTGATTGTGGGTAGGTACAAAAAACACCACTCCCCAAAACTTGTAAAATGAAGAAAAAAAAAAAAATCACATCAATTTCCATAATAATATGGTAAAAATCACGCAGTAACGCGGGATAAAACAAGAAGAAAAAAAAATCCAAAAATAAAGCTGGGACTGGCCCCCACAGAGAAAAAACCAACCACCCCTAGAAAAAAAACCACAATGACACCAAACCCAGAAAGTCCCTGGCATGCCCCCTTAAATGAATAAAACAGAAAAAGGCCCTACACTTCACCACTTAGCCCAGGTCCCCTCCATTCATAATAAACCCTGCACGGGAATAACACTGCAGCAGTTTCGTCCAATAAGAAAAGCCCAATGCAGCCAAGTTTCAAAGGGTGCAAATCAAAAAGGGGGCCCCCCCTAAAAATTTCTACTAACTAAATTTTAAGAACAAAATTAAAATATCCCTAATGAAAAAGAATAAATTGGGCAAAAAAAAAAAGGAGAACCTAGATATCCTAAAGTATTTTTTGAGTAAAAGGGTTTTAGCCCTGTTTCCGGCCATTAAAGATAATGAGAAGTCCCTCCAAGCCAAAACCCAAGAGGCGACCCCAGAACATTCATTTGTCAGTACGAAATGAACTTGATGTTGGTTTTGCCAGCTGTAATGGTGCTGCTCACAATATGTTTGGAACAATATCTGAAACGAAAATTCATAAAGTCTTGGACCATTAAGAAAATAAATAGAATGGAAAGGAGCCCCTAATTAATTAAGAGTCCTATAGAAGAAAAGAAAAAGAACAACCAGCAGGAGGTAAAAAAAACCCACTTCGGTCAGAATAATAAACCAAGTTTAAAAAAACATTGGGAAACCAAAAATAGGGGGGGCCCCCCTAAAATAAAGGCCCCCTATAACTTTAATGTCTTACCAAGACTCAAGAAAGCAAGTAATCATAGTAATACAATTAATTGAAAAAATCAAATGGAAAAAAAAATTCTGTTTCTCTTTCCTAAAAAAAAAAAATCCTCCCACAAAATTTAAATAAAAAATTAAGCCAATAGAACGGCAGAGGGGGGGTCCGGCTTTGTCCCAGCCCCCCTGCCCCCAACAAAATAATTGGAACCATTCCCGTACATGGTAACTACTAGTTGCTGCGGGTTTTAAATACAAGCCGACATCCCGTAATACCAAACAGCCCGCGCTGTAGCCGTGCCCCGTGGCCACCGGCAGGGTGGAACAAACACACAACCACCCCCCTTACCCGATAAAAATTCCAATTCCTTTTTTTTCCTTTTTTTTAATAAATTTTGTCTTTAAAATAAATCAATCAACCCCAGATCCACATACAAGTTAAATCCCCCATAACACAAGGATATACAAAGAAGCCAAAAAATAAAATCACAAAAAATAACATAAAAGGTGGCAGAACAAGACTTCAAATCAGTAAAATACAGGGTCTAAATACATGTCCTTTGTACAAGGGAATGTCCGAGGTTGCAAGAAGGAAAAGCCAACACAATTTAACACAATATAGCCACAGTTAAAAAATCATTATGGGTACAGTTTTAGAAGATACAAACATAATAACAATGAGAAATAAGAGAAATGGGGGAATACAGTACTAAATGTAGGTGTTAATACGTGAAATAAAAGAGGCCCGGCAATCCCATCCCATACACTATTGCTGAAACATATAGAGGAAATAATAAGAATACAAAAATAAACCCCTCCGGTTATTGTTTTAAAACCTCAATGTAAAATAAAATAAAGATACAAAACAAAGTTGGAAAAAGTTTAAAAAAAAAAAAGACGAGAACATATAGTAAAACCTCCACCCTCTTAAAATGAAGATGTTTTGTTGCTCCCTTTTGGCCTGAAAAATTACGCGATTCTTTTGGTCCTTTCAAGGCGTTTGGATAATGCAATAAAAATTGGGAAAGGAAATTGTTATTAAACTTGCCCCAAAGTAAAATAAATAATAAAATATTCCCAAACAACCAAAAAACCAAGTAAGTGGGTGGGGGTAAAAGAAATTTACAATACAAATACCAAACAATTTTTATCAAAAGGTTAAGAAATAAAACCTCCGGAAAGGATTTCCCCCTCATTCCGTTTTGAATAACAATCTAAAAAAAGAAGTTCTGCCCCCCCCGCCCCCAATTGGGGAACAATCTCCCCGGCAAGACTCGCAAAAATAAATGAAACATTTTTTCCTCGCTGGTCCATTTTAAATACACCAACAGGAAACAATTTTTCAATTTCTGTTTGGCGCATGCAAGTTTCTCGGCGGGCCTAATCCCGATCCCTAAAATACATCCGGCTATACCGCCAATTTGTCCTCTCTTCCCTCGTCCCACGTTGAACAAAAAGTCAATGGCGTGGAACGAAATGTCCCCCCCTCCCGCCACCTGGACGAAATGAACGGAGTGGGAATGGACCCGTGAAAAAAAACCTTTTTATAAGCCCAGATTATATCCCCCCCCCCTACTATTCCAAAAACACCTTAAAACCTATGAATTTTTAAAGAGCCTTTTGTAGAATTTCAGAAAACAAGGAGAAAAAGTATAAGTTACTTTCCTTAGGGGAAAAGTGGGATTTCGTCCAAAAAACCGAGAAAAAATTAGTTTGTGAAAAGAGTGCCTTTTCTATTTGTCCGAACTCGGTCCGGGTTTGAGAACCGGTAATCCCATTGCCCCCGCAAAAAAACACCAAAAAAACGTTTCCGGGAATACACGCGCCCCATAAACATTTCAATATGGGGGGGGCCTCCGAGATCGAATCCCTGAGTTTTTTTTTTCTGCCAACCGGTGGGGGGGGGGGAGGGGGGGCCCTGGGGGGCCCCGAGGCGGGGGGGGGGGGGGTTTTAATGAAACCGAGAAATATGAAAAAAAAATTTGAAATTGTTTTTGGGGGGTTTTTTTTTAGCATGAAACTTTAAATCAAGTTTACGAATCGTTGGTTTTCTTTGTCCATATGTTTTACTCTCCCCTCTCGGATCAGCACCCCCCGGAATCCGCTCCTCCGTAGGCGGCCAGACAAATAAACCCCCAGGCGCTTATACCAAGGGCGTCTCCGCGAAAAAGAAACCCCAATATTCACTTTTGGGGAAATGGGGCCTGGCCCAATGAGAAAAAATATATTGTTTTTAGGTAACGGGAAAATACATTAAAATGGGACAGGCCCAATTTATCCCACTTTTTTCCATAAATGAAAAAACAACCAAAAAAAGTCCGAAAATAGCAGCATGAATGAGCAGCGTTCACTTGTAAGGATGGAAATTAGGTGCCGCAAGAGAAATGCCCCGCGCCCCCTAACACCAAATGTTGTTTTAGAGAGGAAAGTTCCATTTGGAGACGCTTAATGAATTGAGGGATGATATTGGGCCCAATTTAACCCTGACAAACATTAATTGGGGATATATGGGGATTTATAGTTGGGTTTGCCAAGAGAAAATTGTAGAATTGGGGAATATTGAATCCCATGCATAGTGACAAAGGAAATATGGTTATTCCCTATTATAGGCAATTGTAAACCTTCCTAAGTTGTTTTCAAGGTGGTTTTTGGTTTTGTTAGTGCGGAGTTTCCAGGAGGTCAGAAACAAGTGAGATGCAGGTAAAGAATTGAATCCCCCCTTTTTGATGATCCGTTTTCAAAAATGACTTCTCTTTCTTTTTTTTTTTTGGAATTGGTTTCACCTGATGTCTCCAAGCAACAGAAATGCCATTTTTTTCTTTCAACAAAGCCAAGTTTGTTGGTACAATCAAAAAAAAAAAGAGGAGGGACAACGTTTTTTTTGACAAATTGAAACGGGGGCCAGAAAACCCCTATTCCTTTTTTTAAATTTTTTTTTGCCAATTATTTTTCCCCCTCTTTTGCTTTGTTTACAAGAATGGAAAGAAAAACAAGTGTAACTAAAAAACAAAATTCCAAACCCTTTGAAAAATACAGAAAAACCTGGAAAAAACAAAATGGGGTTTTTTTTTTTAAATTCCCCCACCGGCAAAAATTTACACCTTTCCCACAAAATACAAAACAAAAAAAAACTGTTACCCAAATCCCCCTTTCAAAATCCAAAGAAAGAAATTAACACAACCACTGAAGGACCCAACAAATAAACCCTTGGAAAAGTGAACAATGGCAACAATAAAAATACCATAATTTCCCGGTCCCAACTCAGCAAAATTGGTAATCCCCAAAATTTTTCCAATACCAAATTCACTTAAGCAAGAACCCCAACTACAAATATTCATAATTCGCATATCATCCTCACCAAAGCTTCAAATGACTTGCCTCATACAAACTGTAGGGCAATCCGCGCACCCCTAGTTCCATACCCTGTACAAAATGAACGCTGCTCAATCATAGCATGACTTATTTCGACTTTTTGTGTCAATATGAAAGTGGGATAATGAGCTTCCATACATAAAATTTCATTACCTAAAATGAATATTTTATGGCAGCCATTTCAAAAGTGATACTTTCGGGACGCCCTGTAACGAGCCCCATTTCCCTCTTTATCGTCTAAAGCGCCTTACTGGCTATTGAAAGACATGTATTGGTACAATGTATCATTTGAGACAGGCTGCTTTGAGAATAGGCCTAAAAGGGATCACCAACCCGATTCCCAAGGAAAAGCCCGCCTGAACAAGCGCAAACAGTTAATAAGAAGACGTAGGGAGGGGCTATAGGGCCTGTACACCATCTCATGCCAAAATACAAAGGCGCGGACCAAGGGCGGAGGTGCGATCCACCCGGAGTACGAACGTCATAATAGTAGGCCGCGTTAATACATTTGTATTATTAACAAATCCTACCTTTGCCAATTCCAAATGATCTACGATTAGGATGAGCCAATCCGCCAAATGGCAAATTGAAAAAATAGAAGGCCGCAGCAATCCAATCAAAAAAAAAAAAAAAAAAAAAAAAAAAAAATGCCCATTAAAAAAAAAAAAGGCGCTTCGCCCTTTGGCGCCCTGTCGCGTGAATCCGTCAATTTTACAGAAAAGACAGTCACCCGCCGCCCTCGAACATTCGTGAAAGCCTAAATACTAGACGTTTGCTCAGATAATAAAAACACGTTAAAGTATTTTATCGTCTCAGTAAGCATGATAGAGAACGAAAATTGTGAAGTCGAAGTGGGAACAATGGAGGCAGAACGATGAAAGTGAGGCACGATGAAAAAGGGGCACTGAGATCAAGGCTAAAGAAAGGTTTGGATAAATCCTTAAATTATAATTAGAATCTTAATGCTTGGTTAATATGATGTTGTTTATTTTTTCCTTAGCGCAACGCAAGCCGAAAAATTTAGCTCAAATAAGATAATATGCATAACCGCGAGCGAGAACAGCTGAAAATTGGTTAAGTCAATTATAATACATGCCGTATTCGGGGGGGGGCCTACGGGCCCGGCCCCCGGGGCGCTGCAGGGCGCCGAAAGAGGAAGAAAAAGGGAGAAAAGGGAAAAAAAAAAAGAAAGAAAAAAGAGAATGGAAAAAGGAAAAGAGAAGGGAAAAAGGGAAAAGAGAAGGAAAAACAAAAAAAAAAGAGAGAGAGAGAGAGAGAGGAAGGGAAAAGAAGGGAAGGGCGCCCTTAAAAAATGAGACGGGCGCCAAATCGACTTAAATTTAGGGAAATCGCCTTTAATTTAGATCGGCGTCAATCGACAGATAAACTAAGGGGTGCAAATTGAGCCCTAAACTTGGGCGCCAATCGACCTGAAATTAGGCGCCAATCGACAGTAAAACACCTAAACTTATAGGGCGCCCCATCGCCTAAAATTAGATCGACCTGAAATTAGGGGCCCAAATCGACATTAAAACACGGGGAGCCAAATGAGCTAAACGAGGCGC
>CALNVZ010003431.1:10555363-10581584 GCA_940671915.1 Paracentrotus lividus | reverse complement strand
GGGGCGCCAAATTGACCCGAAACTTAGATGGGGCGCCAAATTGACCTGAAGCTGAGGGGGGCGCCGAATCGACCTTAACTAAGTAAGAGCGCCAAATTGAAAAAGGGGGAGGGGAAGGGGGCGCCCTTAAAAAAATTTAGGGGGCGCCAAGTCGACAGTAAACTAAGCAACGCCAATAAACTTATGGGTGCCGAATGGAAATTAAACTAAGGGGTGCCAAATTGAGCTTAAACATAGGGGCGCCAAATTGACCTTCAACATAGGTGGGATGCCAAATCGACCTTAAACTTAGCGGCTCTAAATCGACCTTAAATTGGGGGGGGGCGCCAAATCAAACTTAAAATTAGAGGGGGGCCAAAATGAGCTTAACGTGGGGACGCCAAATTGACCCGAAACTTAGATGGAGGTGCCAAATCGACCTTAAACTTAAGGGCGCTAAATCGACCTCAGATTTAGGAGGGGCGCAAAATCGACCTTAAACTTATATAGTGGCGCAAAATCAACCTTAAATTTAGGGGGCGCCAAATCGAACTTAAACCTAGAGGGGCGCCAAAATGATCTTAAACGTAAGTGCGCCAAATCGATCTTAAATTAAAGGACGCCAGATTGAGCTCAAAATAATGTAGGGGCGCCGAATTGACCTGAGACTTAGGGGTGCCAAATTTATCTTAAATCTAGTGGCTCCAACTATATCCTACTTACCTGAAACGGGGTCTTCCCACGAGTCCTCGGTCCCACGAGTCCTACGTCCCACGAGACCTCGGTCCCACCGACCTACGCCCGAGGCGAATATTTCCCATCCTACGAGACCCTACGTACGGAGTCCTACCACGAGGCCGATATTTTCCCATCTGAGATCCTCGTCCCACGAGTCCCCGGGCCCACGAGTCCTACGTCCCACGAGTCCTACGTCCACGAGACCTACGTCCCACCGATCCTACGGAGGCCGAGTATTTTCCCCGAGTCCTACGTCCCTCCTCGTCCAGAGGTTTCCTCAATTTGTATTTTCTTTATCAGAATGTTTTTCAACATCAATGAAACATTTTGTAAGCTGAATTATACAACATGAATTAATTTAGTTGTGTATAGGCACTAGCATGGCGAATAATGGTGGCATCAGCGGAGGCGGTTTGAGACTGATTGGGACTATGTCTAAGACGTCCTAATCCTTCTCAGGTGACGGGTCCAGGATTACAGGAAGGGGGGGGCTCCCAAAATTTTCGGTTTAAAATGTACGGTCAATGAGTGGTTTTCAAATTATAGGGCGCGCTCCCCCCCCCCCCCACCCCCAACCCATCCGCCTCTGCGTCGCAGAGACGTCGCCGCGACAATTAAAAAAAAAAAAATAAACAAAAATAAAAATTATAGAGGCTCTCCGCGACGGAAAAAGAGTATCGGAGACGTTTCCGACAAGTTTCAAAACCGTCTCACAACTCGTCTAAACAATTCTAAAAGTAGTCCCAATTCCGTCTCAAATCCATCTCCGCGAAATTAGATTCCACATAGTTGCGGATATATTTTTAAATGAATGTAGTTCTTCTTAGGTTTTACAGGAAAAATAAGATTACATCCTTGAGAAATCCTAATTACATATTTTATCAAAATGATTTACATTTAATCTAATCTCGATTTGAGAGATCATAATTCATGAATCCGAACGGGCGTAGAACACCGGGGGGTGCATCCCTCAATTAAAAATGATGGGGGATGGCATGTACATCCAGGGCCGCGGAGCGTTTTGAAAGTGGAAGGGGCTGAGCCGAAGTGGGGGGGGGTGAACAGGCTTAAAATTCACCAATGTACAGATGTATGGTCATTTTTTGCGTTTTGTACACGTTGGCTGAAAAAAGTGGGGGGGGGGGCTGCAGCCCCCAGCCCCCCCCCCCCCCCACCCCCGGCTCCGGCCCCTGCAATCACCCCCTCCCGAATTACGCGGGTGATATGTATTTTTTTTTAAAGCTGAAATGGGCTTTTCCACACTCGTGTTCTTCATCAATGTCCACGGAACTCTAACAATTTTCGCTCGCGCTTATTATTGTTATTATTTTATTTATTTACTTATATTATTTTCATTATTAAAATCCAGATAATTATTACATACCTTAATTATAATCTTTAGCAACATAGAGTTTCACATTTTGGCAGTCATCAAACAAAAAGCAAATAGTCGGGATATAAGCATTTACGCCAACTTATTTATCATTTCATGTCAAATTTTCGACGGACCTGCGTCTTCATCAGGAATATAATTTTGTAAATTATACTCCTGCCGAAGACGGAGGTCCTTAAAAATGGAAAAGGAAATGAATAAAAAACTTGGCGTAAATGCATAGTCTCCATTATTTGCTTTTTATTATATTTTAATGTATGTTTAAGCCGATACTTATTTTAGTATTTCCAGTGAAATTATTATTAATCTTTTTCTTCAAACAGCTCTATTTCTATAAGTCTATTTATCCTACATTATTTTTATTTTAATTGTATTTATACTTATAATTGCCAAAAAATTGCAGAGTACACAAATCTTTAACATAAAATAAATTAGCTTAAATTACTTTTATCTACTAGAGGACCATTCTTGGTCACGTGTGTGACCGAAATTATGCAAAATCTTGACTTTAATTGGCTATAACTCTAACAATTTTAAAAATATACTGATTTAAAGTTTATATCATGCTAATATATTTTGTTGGCTATCATTTGTAAACATTTTTTTATATTTACAATATGCATGTTCAAGGTCAGAGGTCAAAAGAAGTGGGTCACGTGTGTGACTTCACAGAACGGCATGATTTTGAAAGTTCAATTTCATTTTGAAATTCCTGTGAGTTTTAAAATGATGAAATGTTCTTACTGCTGTGAGATATGCATTATGGACCTGTTAATCAAAATATACCACTGGATAGGATTTATCTCTGAAATTTCTTTTTTAATCTATTATTTTATATCGTGGTGTCGGGTCACGTGTGTGACATTTTAGTGGGTCACGTGTGTGACCTATGGCAAATTGTACAGAAAAATGAATATATTATGTATTATGCAATAAATGTACATTTTGAGCAATTACTATATCCGCTGTGGTAAAAAAAAAATTATGAACTCAACCCTATAGTCAGTCAATGGGGTGTTTTGATAGCTGTCAAGACTGGGGGAGTGGTGGGTAGGGAGGGGTGCCATGATGCCCCTATTGAAGATCTTGGCTGTTGATCGCGCGAGCGCGCCGAAAATTTGCACGATGGTAGTTTGTGATGTAACTACAAGAAAGCACTGTTAATTTTCCCATAATAATAATAATTTATGTTATATGAATTAATTATGCTAATTTACGAATTGCATGAAATCATAATTTTTGTTCTAATTGAAAAACTACAGCTTCTGGAATGCTAATATTGTGTTTGCATAATCTTTATAGGATTCCTAACCATTGTACTTGGAAAAAATATGATATCGAACTAAATTCCTTGTGTATTTCATTGTTTTATGAATTTCCTATGTATTTCCTTGTTTTTTTTCGACCTTTTGTTTTGTTTGTTTGCAGTGGCGTATCTAGGGTCAAGTGCGCCCGGGGCAATTGTTGACTTTGCGCCCCCCCCCCCTCCCCGTCTACTCCAATTTTGCTCAACGATTTGTTTAGTTTATTGTACCATGCAGTGGCATATATACATGTCCCCAGACCTGGGGATGATTTGCTGTCCATACATACATGTAGCTTATCAATTTTTTATTTCCTCTCAAATATTTTAATTTAATGCGAGTGCGTAGCGCGAGCTGAAAATTTTGAGTTCTTGCATTACTCGAATCTTGCATTTAAGAATCATGTATACAGATTTCGTTATCAACGAAGGTACAATTTAAAAAAAATGCCTTACCTTCAGGGTGTCAAAAGGCCTATTGCACAAAATGTTTTGGGAGTTGTAGGCCTATGCATCGGATTCGGGTTTTTTTTGTAGGAAAATAATAATTTTAAACCTTTTTGTTGGTCCTCCTCAAATGATTTTGAAGCATATAATATAATGCGAGCGCGAAGCGCGAGCGGAAAAATCTAGAGCTCTAAACTTGAATAAAATTTGCAAGGAACATGCAGGTCTTGATACCGAATGGTCATAAAATACCGAAATTGATCTTGAAATTGATCTTGAAATTTGAGGCGCCATATTGATCTTAGACTATTTAAAGGAGCTCTAAATTACATTGAAACTCGGGGGATGTCAAATTGGTCTTAAAATTAGGATTAGGAGGGCACACACCGGGGGCACACAATTGATCTTAACATTTATATAAAAAAAAGACGCTAAATTGAAGTTAAGGGCGCCGATTTGATCTTCAATATAGGCTTATACAGGGGGCGCAAAATTGACCCGAAACTAAGATAGAAGGTACTAAACATTAAAAATTACTAGAAACTTTGGGGCGCCAAAAAGTTAAACTTAGTGGTGCTATGTAGGGGGCGCCAAAATTAATAATGGGAGGAAACATGATCCCAATATACACTGTGGATCACCGATCTCTTTTTTCTTCCTCTCCTTCTTCTTCTTCTTTCCTTTCTTTTTCTTTTCTTTTTTTTTTTCCTTTTCCTTTTTTTGCGCCCCCCTGAAGCTCCGCCCGGGGCACGTGCTCCCCTTGCCCCCCCCTAGATACGCCACTGTTTGTTTGTTCTTTTTGTTTTGTTTTGTTTTTTTGTTGCTTTTTTGCAAAAATTATTGCAGAACCATTCTGGAGCATAATAATGCTAAAATAAATTAATTTCAGCAAATGAAAGTGAAAATAATCAGAATTTATGACCCAGCGGGTCACTTGTGTGACCAATTTGTTTGCTAATTAATAATCAAATTAAAACTTGTCATGGATTCATATTTAGTGAGATGCAAGGTACATTAAATCTAGCTTTGAAGAAATAATTATAATAATACCAGAGCCATGGTTAAGACGGGGCATAAACTTTTTGTGTTTTCTGGTTACTTGTGTGTGGCATTTTGAGAGCAATTAATTTCCAGGGTTGATTATCTTAATATATTCAATTTAACAACATTATTTTTGGGGGTTAGATTAAAAGGAATTATAGAGGTTAATAATAATATAATGACAGTAATCCAAGTAAGGAAGTCAGCATATCCATTCCAGTCAGGGTTAAAAAAAATGATATTTTATTTACGTTTTTCCATTTAATTATCATTTATGTTAATTTATGCAAATGAGCATGAACAATTGCAAAAATCACGAAAAAACATCAGTTCACGAAACTTCAGACATTGTTCTATTTGAAATGCAGCTTAAAATCAAAAAGCAAAAATTTATTTGTCCCCAAATGTTCACTTTTCAAAGAATGGCCGAATAGCCTGGTCCCTTTTTTAAAGGCATGACCATAGTTGGTCACACACGTGACCCGTGGGTCACGTGTGTGACCAATTTCAAAGTTAATTAATAACTAAATTAAAAGCTATCATGGCTTCATATTGGTGGATGCAAGGCACATTATATCTAGCTTTGGAGGAAAAATTGTATCAATAATAGATCCATGGTTTTCGGGGGCGTTAACTTTTCGTGTTTTGGTCACGTGTGTGACATTTGATGGCAGTTAGTTCTTTTAGTTAATTATCTTAAAACATCAATTCAACACCATTATTTTTCATTTAAATTTAAAGGAATGAAGTTATAAAAGGGTATAATGACAATAATCAAGTAAGGAGCCAGCATATACAATCAAGTCAGGTCAAACAAATGATATTTTACGTACCATTTTCTATTCAAATTTTTTGCATGTTAATTTATGCAATGAGCATGAAAATTTGTAAAATCAAGATAAAAATGCATTTCATGAAACTTCAGACAATGCTCTACATGAATGTGCAGCTTAAAAACAAAAGGACAAACTTTATTTTTTCCAAAAAGGTTCACTTTTCAAAGAATCGCCCTAGAGGTGTATACATTCTCGCTATAACAGTAGCGGACGCAGTCAGCAGTCACACAATGAACTTACCGGGCCCATGCGTAAACATAATAGAGTCGCTTTTGTCCCAGACAATTGGGCCACCGAAATGAGAAGTTAATTTCGCGGAGATGGATTGAGACGGAATTGGGACTACTTTTAGACTTGTTAGACGAGTTGTGAGACGGTTTTGAAACTTGTCGCGGAGACGTCTCCGATACTCTTTTCCGTCGCGGAGAAGCCTCCTATAATTTTTTTATTTTTTTTATTTATTTTTTTTTATTGTCGCGGCGACGTCTCTGCGACGCAGAGGCGGATTCTGGGGTGGGGGTGGGGGGGGACGCGCCCCTATAATTTGAAAACCACTCATTGACCGTACATTTTAAACCGAAAATTTTGGTGGCCCCCCCCCCTCCTGTAATCCTGGACCGCTGAGAAGGATAAGGGACGTCTTTAGACATAGTCCAAATCAGTCTCAAACCCGCCTCCGCGAAATGAGATGCCACCATTATTCGCCATGCTAGTGCCTATGGTATTAACACAACTAAATTAATTCATGTTGATAATTCAGCTTACAAAATGTTTCATTGATGTTGAAAACATTCTGATAAAAGAAAACACGATATGAGAAAAATCGGCCTCGTGGGACCGAGGACTCGTGGGACGTAGGAACTCGTGGGAAAAACTCGGCCTCGTGGGACGTAGACTCGTGGGACGTAGGTCTCGTGAGACGTAGGACTCGTGGGACGTAGGACTCGTGGGCCCGAGGACTCGTGGGACCGAGGACTCGTGGAAAAATCCGGCCTCGTGGCTAGGACTCGTGGGACGTAGGTCTCGTGGGACGTAGGACTCGTGGGAAAATATTCGGCCTCGTGGACGTAGGACTCGTGGGACGAGGTCTCGTGGGACGTAGGCTCGTGGGACGTAGACTCGTGGACCCTCCCCCTGAAACTAAGGGGCCCCAAAAAAACACACAAAAAAAAAACAGAAGGGCTTTAAAATGGTCTCTATCTAGAAATAGCAAAATTTTAAAATTCCATGCCTCCTGGTTGTATATATACATAGCAAATTTTCGTCGCGCTTCGCGCTCGCATCATCTTTTCCCATTGATTTATTACATTGTGTCGAGGAACGCGTAAAATGACCTGTTTTCTAATCATTCGATAGCATCAAATTTCCGTTCCCTATTCGCACACGCCTATGTTTTTCCTCTTTTACCAGAATTTACATTATGGATTCTAGCCGTCAAAATATTTAAATATACTTGTTTTCACGTTACATTGTTTATTTATTTATTTATTTATTTTTTTTTTTTGCATTTCAAATTTATGTTCAACATATTAGCGGCGTCAAATTGAGCTTACACGTACGGCGCCAAGATGACCTGAAACTTATGGGGCACTGAATTGAAGTTAAGGGGATGTCAAATCGATTTTAAAATTAGGGGCGCCAAATTGAGCTTACACTTATAGGGCGCCCAAATGATCTAAAACTAAGGGGCGCCGAATTTACCTGAAACAAGGGGGCAACAAATAGGTTTTAAAATATGGTCTCTATATAGATAGAGCAAAATTTCAAAATTCGCATAGGGTCTGTATATACATAGCAAAATTTTCGCTCGCGCTTCGCGCTCGCATCATTTTTTCCCCAATGAATAATTACATTGAGTTCCTGAGGAACGCATGAATGTCCTGTTTCTAATAATTTGAATACATCAAAACTTCCGTCATGCTTCGCGTTCGCCTGTGTTTTTCCTTACCAAAATTTACATTATGGGATTCTAACACAAAACATTTCAATTTATTTGATTTCACGTTACATTCATTTTTGCATTTCAAATTGACATAAATCTTAGGGGGCGCCAAATTGAGCTTAAACGTAGGGCGGCAAATTGACCTGAGACTTAGGGATGCCAAATTTATCTTAAACTCGAGGGCTCCAACTTATTTGAACTTAGGGAGGTGTGCCGAATTTACCTGAAACTAAGGGCAACAACTTGGTATTTGAATATGGTCTCTAAAAAAATTTTTTTTTTCGCTCGCGCTTCGCGCTCGCATCATTTTTCCCGTATGAGTTATTACATTGTGTTCCTGAGAACGCATGCAATGCCATGTTTTCTCATCATTCAAAGACATCAAATTCCGCTCTCGCCTGGTTTTTCCTCTGACCATAATTGCATTTATAGGATACTAATCATCAAGACATTTAATTATTTGAATACACGTTACATTTATTTTTGCATTTTCCCAGGGCATCAAATCACCTAAATCGTACATGTATGGCGCCAATTCAAACTACTTTTTCATGCATCTTGCCCCTTTTCTTAGCTTAAAAATGCCCTTTTTATACTAAAAGAAGCCTTCTATACTCTTTAAAAGTCCCATGGACACTTAATACTAAAAAGTGCCCCTTTCTTTACTTCATATGTCTTTAAAACCCCAAATTTTCCTGCTCGGTCACTATGCGACCTCGCACTGTAAATTAACAAACAATAAGTATTAAAAAGGGGTTGGACTCGTTGCCCTCTGCTGGAGACAAACCTTATCCAAGAATTGGTGTAATTGTGCTTGGCTAGATTGGGGTGGGCTAGGGCTGCAGCCCACATAATATTCATAGCAAAAACGATTAATGAGCCAAGATATTATGTATCTTTAACATGGATTAAAGGGTTAAATGTTGTTTTTTATTCTTTTGTTTTCAGCATAAAGGTGAAATAAAATATCCGAATTTCACCAATCACACTTTTTACTCAACCCTCCCCTAGTAGAGACAAGAGATCTAAAACCTGTCCCCATAAATCTAGATTTACTTTAAAGAACAATGAAAACAGTAAACCTCACACGCTTTTCCTGGGGGTAGGGCTGAGGGGAGCTTCATCGGTCGGGTTAACAAAACGTGCCCCCCAAATGAGAATAAAATGACAAAAATGGGCATCATGGGGGTTGACAAACCTTTTTTTGAAAAAAAATCCCCGTGAAGGGTTGGGAGAATGTTCAAGATATAGCCAGGGTCCCGAAAAATAAAAGCAGGGACAAATATATTCAAGAAATTAAAGCCGGGACAAATTTATGTTGCTAGAGCGGCAAAAAAATATTCCACCTTCGACGGACAGTATATATAGCGCTTCATACTGGTGTTACATACATACGGTAAGATATTCAAACATCAAATGAAAGGCCCGCATATTATCAAGATGGGCCCCATGCTGGTCTGGCATAAGCCAATAGCCCATATCAGCTTACAGAATTAACCCATTTGGTCCATATTTGGCCCGTCCAATCTGTACGGTGCAAAATAGAAATGGGTCCCAGACGGGCCAAATGGGGCCCCATATGGGCACATGGGGCCCATTAGATCGCCCATTTCTTGCCCACTCTAGGACGATTGTCAATACATGCGCGTTAGTACATAGTCCATGGAGACCTGGCCCAGATACTACTATTATATGCTAACAATTGGGGCCCAGTAGGCCCAGGGGCGGATCGAGGATCCAGCGGGGGGGGGGGGGGCGACGGGCCCGGCCCTACCCCAGCAAAAAAAAAACCAACAAACCCCAAAAAACAAATCACACACACACACAAAACAAAACAAAACAAAGCAAAAATCGAAACAAACAAACAAAAGAAGAAAAAAAAATTCAAACAATAATTTATACCCGATTATACCAGTTAAATATGCAGGGCCTTCTGACTGCCAAAGGCCAAATATTTAAGCCCCACCCCCCCCCCTCCCTCCCCACGCTGATCGCTCGGGCAGCGTGACGTAAAAATATTTGATGTATGTACGTATACCCAATAATCTTACATTCCAATGTTACCCCCCCCCCCTTGCTCTCATGACATCCTGGATCCGCCTCTGATGCCTATAATGTATATATATCAGAACAAGACAACTTTTTTTAAAACAGAGGTATGGAAATAAAATAGAAATTTCAGGAGAAATGACTTTTAATAAATTGGACGCCCTACCATGCATACTGGAGTGGGATTCTCCTGGCACTGGTAGGGTTAAGTGAGGTAGTAAGATGAGTCAATTTTTACATTTTGGCTTCCTGACTACAGATAGTTATTAGAGTTATAACTTCCATTAAAAATGAAGTAGACCCTATATATTATACTGTTCTCACTTTTCCCCTATTCAGCTGTGAAGCAGTGCATTTCATATTTGTTTAGCCTTGAAAAACTTACCTCTATACCCCACCCCCCCCGGGCCACCCACCGCCCCCCCCCCCCGCCCCCCCCCCCCCCCCGGCCCCCCCCCCCCCCCCCCGGGCCCCATGTACACCGTAACGTACACGTAAACTGGTGGCCGCGACACAAAACCTAAGTAATTAGATCGAAATTGGACGAAGACAGCCCTAATATTGTTTCTGAAATTCGCAAGCTGAGAAAAAACTTCGTCAGATTGAAAATTTGGAAAGGCTGGACCGACCATTAAATCACGAAGAAAATTTTGAAGGTGAGACTGACTGAGAACTGTCTTGATCATTGATGATTGTATTTGTAAGTCAAGCGAGTGAGCGTGTGAACTGATGATTGTTATTTAGTGTGTTATAACAACAGAAAGCCGCATGCGGTCGGAAGTCGCAAAAAAAAAAAAGTTAGAGAAATCTACTGCGGCGGCTCAAGACCGAGGCTGCTCTGTCTTCATCGCACATCGAAACACCTACAAGTTCCTTCGTACAGAGCCAGAGGACAATGCATTTTGATTGTTGGGCGCTCTGAGCTCTGATTAGCTATCACGTGGAGCTCCGCGCTCCTGGTTCAGTGGTTGCGATGACTGAAGTGCGTTGACTGTAACTTAAGTGTAACTGAACAATGCGATTCAGCTGTTCCCGATAAAGACCGCTTTTGTCGTGCGCGCTTCAATCATATTATTTCATAACCAAAGTGGACCCATTTCGCAAGAAAAACTGCTAGACTCGACTTCATAAAATGTGTAGACTCTACGCAAAGCCACTCTTTCAAATTCAATACTTTTTAGAATAAAGAAGAGAAATATAAAAAGGAACTAGATCTAGTTCAACGAATCCACTGTCAGTGTCAGACTCGCCCACAGTTGAACAAAAACGTATAAAGAAATGAGGACTTACCCAAAAAATATATGACGAATCTAAATTTATTGTGACTATTGTTCATTGGAAGGCACAATGGCACATACAGCTGCAAACCAACATCAGTCAGTATGATGGGGAGACCATAGTTCGCGCAAATTTCAAAAATTATATAAATTGCCACATTCAATCAACAATATTTCATGTTTTGCTCCAAAATCAACGAAAAACTATGATTACCAAATAAACGGCAAAATTCTAAACTCCGAATCGCCAAACGAAGAAGTGAACTAGGTCAAAGGGTTTCGACGATATCGCGATTTCAAAATTCTATGTCGATCGAAGCGATCGCGCATTCTGCTGAAAAAGTCAATAAAACAGTGTGACCTTAATTCCCGCACGAGCGTTTGACAAAGATTTATCAAGAAATTTCCATCAGTCTAAGGAAAGGGAATAACAGTAAATGTAAGTCAAAATTTCATAGAATAAGATGATATTAATATCATCTCATAATTTATGATATTTAACTCGGAAAATGATGATTTCCAAACCCTTGTCAAAAAACTCGGAATTTTGGCAACGGACACGCCAATTTTTCGATGTTTGGTCAATAATTTCACAATTCGATACAAACATTACCGTGACGAAAGTTTGCATCCCTAAGCAATTTTGGTCCCTCTTTTCTGATGGTGCTATCAGATTTCACGATATTGATTACTTTATTTTGAGATATCCGTGCCAGGTGCGTGAAATAAGCCGTTCGCGCGGAATTATGGTTACACCACCATACTGAAAAAATGGCTGTCTGTCGCCCTCTTGGTTGCTGAGGACACTTCTCAATAATAATTAGCAAAACCAGCTTTAAACCTACCTCAAAATAATTTAAGATAATCTATAGCCTCATTGCAATATAATTTTTCCATTAGATATTTTTGATTTTGTTTAGTAGAATTTTTAGACCCTTTTTTGGATATGCCACCTTGACTTGGCTGCCAGGCTGGGAGCTGCTCAAGACACTTCTCTGCGTTGACTTTCCATTGGAAGAAAACTGCTGCAATAAGGTGCTTCCCAGTGCAAGGTCAATTATGATTGACCATGCATAAGTGTAAGTGGCACAATGGTAGTGTATATGCTAACGTGATCATTGGAGCGTCGTACATAAATTATGGAGTAAAAATTTCTACGTGCATCGTATCCCTCTGAAGACAGAGAGCTAGGCTTTAATATTGCCTGAGCTGTTCAAACTGCAGTGTACACAGCCGAGTGTTTTTTTCGGTGATTGTAAGGCTTTAAAATCGATTTTAAGACCATAAAACTGATTTGAAACCGATTTAAAATCGATTTTTAATATTGAAACACCCCCCTGGATGATCTGTGGAAGTAGATTTTCTCTAGATCTATCTGTTTCTTGTCCTTGATGCCCAATTGTCTTATTGAATTTGGTTTTGAGGGGTCCTACTAATCACCGCGAAGAGCCGAGAAGAGCCGCAAGGATGCAATGAAAATACTAATCACCACAAAGAGCCGCGATGACGCACTAAAAAAAATGATCACCGCGAAGAGCTGTGAAGAGCCCAGAAGAGCCTCTAAGACAGTATTAAATTGCCACTACGTCCAATGCCATTTCATCCAATAGCCATGTCGTGTAATGCCTTTTGGTCCAAGAGCCACTACGTCTAATACTATAGCCACTTCGTCCAAAAGCCATTGGGTCCAATAGCCATTTGGTCCAATTGCCCTTTGGTCCACTAGCCACTTGGTCCAATTGCCATTTGGTCCAATAGCCATTTGGTCCAATTGCCAGTTGGTCCAATTGCCATTCGTTCCAATAGCCACTTGGTCCAATTACCATTTGGTCCAAGTGCCATTTTGTCCAATACCCATTTGGTCTAATGTGTATAATCTATGCAGGCAATAACAGGTGCGCATGCCCTACCCCACCCCCCCAATCATTCACCCCTTTTGTTAACACTATTGACTTTCCTTATAGGCCTATTATTTTTCCTTATAGGCCTATTATCTTTCCCTTATAGCCTTTATCAGATATACAATTTTAACATAAATTTCCTCCTCAGATCTCAATTGAAAAATTTCATTCCAATTTGTTTTCTAATAAAATTATTTTCTAGCTCATGCTTGCCATTCAATGTTTCAAAACCCAAAAATCATACAAAGAAACAACAGCAAAAAAAAGAAACGAAACAAACAAAAAACGGTTTACAATTCCACGGATTATCAACATCTTTAAAAAAATTAAATTACTAATAATTCCAATGTCCAATTTAAATGACTCCCTTGTGCAAGAGATATGAGAGAGGAGAAAGAGAGAGAGAGAGAGAGAGACCTTTTTCTTTTTTTGTTGCGCTGGCACGACGCGATTCAATAAGGGGGGGTGTAGGCGTTAGATTTGTATCGGCCATAGGGATAAGGTTCATATTAATCGGGTCAGTCCTCCGTTTCTCCGTATTTCCCCTTTTATTTATTTATTTAGGGGGCCTATTTATTTTATTTTTTTTTATTACCAGGGTGGAGGGGGCGGGCCCAAGCGCCTCCTGTATCCGCGCCTTGCCCCCACAGTAATGGTTATTGGACCAAATGGGCATTGGGTATTGGACCAAATGGGCATTGGACCAAATGGCAATTGGCCCAAGTAGCTATTGGACCAAGTGAGTATTGGACCAAATGGCAATTGGACCAAGTGGCTATTGGACAGGACACGCGCACTACAGAGGAACATCCTGATTGCTAAACGTTCTCGCATCAATTAACTGTCTCAAAGAACTTAGAACTGTGTACACGTTCTTTAAATTTCACGATCAGCCCCGATTACTGCTCCAATTGTTTACTGGGTTGACCGCCTTTAGGTCAATTTGACGCCCCCTATGTTTAAGCTTAATATGGGCCCACTACCAATTTGACAAATTAGGCACCTCGAGCCTAAAATTGGATGTAAGTTATATATGTGTCAGATTCTCGTGACAGCCCCTAGAATTTAAGAGTATGAGAGTTCCTCACGTTCCCTAAAGCATACTAAACGTTATAGAGTCGTTGCGAAGCCGCTCTCTCCTTATGTGAGAGGCTCAATCTCGCGCCCGCCTCACATTTAAGCTCCAATTTTTAGAGGTGCGGATACCTCACGTTAATTTAAATGTCGAGACATTTATGTGGTGCGCTACCATATAACGATTTAGAGTGATCACCTTGACCGCTCCTGGAAGTTATTAAAGGTCAATTTTTGTCGCCATATAGACGTTAAGCGTAAAAATTGCGCGGTCTGCTAATGTTAACTGGTGACTCTAGAGCCGCACCCTCTCGTTTGTCCCATAAATACTTAACCGGATCGGTTATTTCGACCATCTTAGACCACCAAAGAGGCTTACCGTTTGCAAAGTTAAAGTCATTTGTACCGAGAGACCCTCAATTTAAACTCTTAATATGTTGCTATCCCCCTTCCGCCACCGTTTTAACGACTCAATTTGGCGCCGCGCACCAATAATTGAGTCAAGTTTAGATAGATTCTTGATTATGTGAGCCACCACACCCCTAAATTTAAGGAAGTCGATATTTGTTACGAGTCCTCCGTGGTTAAGTTATTTATAACACAGGTCACTTTTGGCCCGCCCCTTAATGTCCTAGCCTCAAATCTGGCGCCCCTGCCATAATTGATAATCTGGTATTAATATGCCCTCAATATTTGTGCTGACTCCCTTGCACGTATTTAATGTACAGATTCTGTAGGACGCCTCCCCATATACATATATTATAAGGTCGACATTAAATGAACGCTCGCCTTATAAAGTTTAAGGTCAATTTGCCACGCCCCTACTGATTTAAGAGCTTAATATGAAGCCCCCTTCCCTTTTTAGACTCAAATTTGGCCGCCCCTAGGTAAGTTTTAATGTCGATCTGAGAGACACTCCTCTGAAAAACTTGTAAAAGAGTACGTATGGGCTTAAAGCACCGCCCCTAAACAAGTTTGTTTTACTTTAAGGTCAATTGGGCAGCGCCCTGTTTCACATGTTTAAAGTTCATTGATATGGACGGTAGATTGCGCCCTCACCTACCTTTACAAGAATTGCTCAATTTTGTCTGCGCAGCTCTTACCCGGCCATGTATGCACCCGGTAAGCCCACCATCTGTTACAAAAGCGTTTGCAAAGACCCTTCCCTACCCCCACCACCCTCGCTTCGAATACTCACCAGATAGTCCGTAAACAAAAACTCCTATGACAGTCATATGCTCCGGCGATATATTCGTCGTTATTTGAGAATTGAAACTCCACGCCTCATACTAACGTTTTCAATCCAATACCTAAATATCGAATGAACTCTAACTTCTACCCACCAGGACTTTTATACTATAACCCTACCCTAAACCTAACCCTAATACTAATAATTAAATCCTGCCTATTACACAGAGTGTACCTAACCCTAACCACACTATAATGTCTTTTAAGAAACGAAAATAAAAGCCCGAGCAGCATTGTGATCGCAGGAGCAAATGCTGTCGGTCATCCCCAGGTCACCCCACCAGATATAGAAGGTACACAGGCATGTGTACCATAAAATTATTCAGCTGCCACCTCACCCAGATCTATATAATTAGAGTTTTGAGGGTAATAATATAGTTCCCAATATATACCTATGTTTTTGTTGTAATATAGAGACGACCTGAGCCCAAATTAAAACCACGATATTTTTTATAAACATATAAAGGAATCAAGGTTTCCAAGATATTATCGCATCGTTTACCACCGAAGCCCCGACGTTGGAATACAAACATTCACATATCAAGGTAGATTTTGCTACAAAAACAAGATATATAAGAAACAAATAAAACACTGAAAAATTCGGAAAGAACTATAAGAGAGACTATATGGGTTGTATAATTAAGATACAATTGCTAATTACTTTACAAGCATCCGGTCTTGCAATAGTTAGCTATTAATTAGTCAGCAAATTAGTTTTTTTTATAACCACCCATAACAGAGGCTGTTCTGGCATTGTCCTAAATTGTTTATAAATGTAAGATTCCCTGCAGCTTCAGAGAATGGAGTTAGTAATTCAGGGAGAATACCCGTGCAGTCCTCGAGAGAGTGCCGTTCAAGCCATAAATAACATTTTAAAACGTTCACTACATTAGAATTAGGCAGATTGTAAATAAGTTGAAAGATTCAATTATTGAAAACCAATTATTTCCAGCCTGTAAAGGCTATGAATAGCATCAAAGCTGAGAGAAAATTTGAATCTGGCTGTAACCAACTTGAATTGTCATACAACTATTAGCTGCCCTCTTGCGAGGTCGATGCCCTAAATTGGAATCGGATGTCAAATTATGGGCCACCTTCCCACACGAAGCGCACTATGGTTGGTTGCAAGCTATACTATATTAGGACAAATCAATATCGTGTGCCTGGCAGGATGCATAGGTTGATTAATCAGAATCTTTTCATACTGACCTCAACATAACGCACCATTATCGTATTTCACCGTTGCAGTCGGTAATAGTGATTGATAATGCCAAACTAATAATTAGTAGACCATAAAAAATATTGCCAAACGAAATCATGCTTGACAGAACTAGATTCTTTAAATAGTTATGATGCTCACTTCGATATGTATTGATCTTTTTGATACTAAACACCTTTTTGGCCTTTTCAGTCCGATTTGAATATGTACTCCGATGAACAGTAACAGGAATCTTTGGGTAGGAAATGCGTGAGATACACGACCACCTTGTCAAACTCATGGACGGTATTTGAATACACCGTGCTAAGATATAGTGTGGCGGAAAAGTCATAGTACGAGGCTGGCCATGGATCATATTTTGCTCTAACCACTTTAATTTGGACGGGGAGTTTAACGAGAATTTAAAAAATAAAAACTCCTTAATTAAAATTCATTAGTGATGATTACAACACATGAATAAACCTAGCTAGAAGAAGTGGTGAAGTCACCTATAAAGGTCTTACGAGGAATTTTTTTTTTAGCATTAATCTCTCCGACCAATGTTCAATTTGCCGAAATTAATATATAACGCTTTTCTACACATCACCCAGACAAGGAGAGTGACCGAAATTCGAGATGCTTTCTAGCACTAAATCACGGGCCTTGATCCATATTTGAAGGCTGTGATAGTATTCAGGATGAGCGCTAATATGCCAGGGAAGATACAATTTATTTTGGCCGGTGTGTAGTCTATTTTGAAGAGCAAAAAGCTTGGTGCTCAACCATTGTACCGGAATTTGAAATCTGATTTAGGATTTCGAAATTGACACAAGTGACCAGAACTTGATTTTTGCCGCAAAACATCTTTCAAAAAACATCTATCGCATCCAGATAGTGCTTCAATGAATCTACAAAAGTAAAAATCAGCAATTTCAGTTTAACAATTATGCCTCAACCTATGAACTGAAAAAAAATATAGAACATCCTCTATATTCCATAGCCAGTACACAATATTATCACAAGTTGATCCATCTGTATTGTCACTTGATAAAGTGCAGTCAATGCTTGGTGTAATCCGAGCTTGTGAGTATTAAAAATTACAGACCATGAAAATCAAAAAGTGAAAAAAAACTCGTGCAAAAGACTACAAATCTAGATCTGACAGGGCAGCTCAGTATTTTGAGCATTTGAGCGCTAAGTAGTGATAGCGCTATCAGTGGCGCGTGATGTGCTTTATGTATATTTTTTCCTCTTAGTTTATTACAACTATGGACAATGGATATTGGCTCATACACGTATTCATCACATAGTGCATAACAAGCTGCGGCGCGGCGAAGCTCAGATCCTCAGATCAGCCTGGCTTGTCCAAGGCTGTGAACGTCCACAAGCTAAGGGAAGCTCCGCCCCTGCAGCGAGCGGCCCATTTGGGGGATAGGATTAAACCAAAACACTCCAAACATTTTACAGCTATTTCTGAGGGATTTCAAGGTCCAATTTTTCGACGTCCATGTCCTGACACATCGTAATAACCGAAGAGAAAATCTATTCAGACAACTGCCAACTTTGGGCGCGATTTGGACTTACTAACAAATATTGTTGGTATTTTCTCTCGTGTGTGTAAACTTTAAAGAACAATGAAAACTAGTAAAACCTCACCGCTTTTCCCTGGGGGTAGGGCTGCAGGGGGTTGTCAAAAGGTCTTCACTATCGTAGAACATTTTCCAGGGGCGAGAATAGTGTGAAAAGCAGATATAAAAAGCACGAGTAATGAGAGAGTGCGCCCAGGACGATCAAGACAGACGAAAAAGAGTAAGAAGAAAGATGATAAAAATGGGAAGCAAAGATAAATAAGGGGAACATCATGGAAACACTATGGGGGGGGAGGGTTGAAGAACACAAAAAGGAAAAAAGGGCACGGTTTTTTTGTGATAAAGAGAGAGAGAATAAACCCGGAGGAACGGCACTGATTACGAGCAGGGGATTTTGCGAACCAAGAATCTTGCATTATACAAGCTTATAGAAGGTCCTAGGAGTCCCACCGAAAAATCAAACGCAAGGGACAAAATATAATTCCACGAAAATAAAAAAAGCCCTGGTGACATTGAGTTTATGTTTGCTCTAAAGTCTGATCAATAATTTAGAGTAAAATAAACTATTCAACATTTCCGGGTCGAGACGGCTAATCAATGTATAAACTGTCTCCTATGCAGCAATTACGATAGCCTGGTGTCTACAATACAAACGTTTGTTATAGATAATACTCTATCCCCAAGAACAAACTAAAATGAAAGGCCCGCATTCAAATAATGACAAAGATGGGTCCCTTCATGCGTTCTGTGAAGATAGCATAACTCAGTATAAGACACTCTCTTATATATTATTCTTCCTTACAGAAATTACCAACATGTTGCATTTTTGTCCTCTATTTAGTTCTTTGTGTGCAGCCCCCGTCCCAATTCTTTCAATACGGAGTGAAAATAGAAATGGGTCCCAGAATACGGCGCCACAAATGGGGCCCCCATATGGCTCAGCATGGGGCCCATTAACCGCATAACCGTATGTTACTTTGCCTCAAATACCCTCCATTTTAAAAGTGACAATTTATTACAATTCATTACTGCTATTTTATAATGCGCGTAGCAGACGAATTAGTTACAAGGAGACTTCCTTAATGCGAATTTTGCCTCAACTACTACTATGAATATATAATCCTCAAGCAGCCAGTAAATGGAGGATGCCCCTAAGTAGGCTACGCCTAAGGGGAGCGGTTATCGTTAGGCGAGTAGCAAGCAGGATAGTAGCGGTCCGAGGGGGATAGGCTGATCCGGCTCGTTCGAAGCCCTGAGAAAGGGGCTCCGTTGTAGCGTAGACGGTGACATTGACACTAATCAATCGGCAACGGCGGACGGGAGCTTGCGCATCGCCTCTTGTCGTTACCTTGGAAGACGGTGTTGTCGATGAGGTTTTGATGGGCCAGTCTAGGCAAACAAAAAAAAAAACCCCGAGAGAGCCCGTGCACAACAGTTGTTCCTGGACTAAACAAAATCACCTAGAACAAACGCCATCACCACAAAGACAACAGCCACATACCTACATACAAGCCTAAGAGAGAATCAGAAAACTAAAACAAAACTCAAAAACAGAGAGGAGGGAGAAAAATAAAAATTCTAAATCGAAATAATTTATACCGCAAAACAGGCGATATACTCAAATTAGTAATATATGCACGGGCTTCTCGTTGGGACTGCTCAGAAAAGTGCTCATAAGAGCAATATTGTGATAATTTAACAGAGTATTTCATTAATGCCATCAGTCAAATTGAGAGTAACACTCGAAAATCAACCCCGCCAAAACAAACCACCACTTCCCTATCAACCGTGATCGGTTGTAAATATACGTATGTCTGACCAAGAGTGAATCGGCGCTGATCTGCTATTATCCTTGACTCGCACATTTGATTCAAAGTCAGGGGCGCGAATGTTTTCGAAAGTGGAAGGTCTGAGCCGAAAGTTTAGTGGGTGGACAGGCTAAATCTAGAATAGCAGCGTGTAACTCAGTAAAAATATTTGATGTACATTGTTTACTCGGAGTACATTTTGTAGCCCTCGTTTGCTGAACCAATAATATGTTGGCTTGTGTATAGACCCAGCTCTCCCTAATTCCCAATGTTCCCCCGGGAAAAAAAATCACGATTTGTCCACGCGATTTGTTGTAACACAAATGAGAACACACTATATAGTAAGCCTGCTGTTTTAAGCACTGACACTCTAAAAAAATGGACCCAAATCAACCAGTCGTCACATTTGTGAAGGCTCGAACCCTGTGTTTCCACAGGTGTTTGCTTTCCCAGTGTCATTTGACGTTTGTGTTGTTGTTTTTCGCCTCCTCCCGCCTCCCTCCCTCGCCCCTCCATGGCTTCCCGCGGCCTTTTGAAAATGGATGACACTTTAGGGACCATTGAGAAGAGTACGGTATTGCTGAGTACTTTATGAGAGCAAGTTTTAATTTAATTATAAATTGAATAGGAGCAACAGTCGCTATATTAGTAATACTATACCTACTGGTTTTGGACTGCAGGAATGGTGAGTAGAAGCTACACGGCTAGATCGCGACCCCGGGTCTCTCCAGTCGTCGAGAAACCGAGAGGTCGGTAGGGATTGGCAACTGGATTCACCCTCCGGTAGAATTGTCTGGAAATAAAAATTAATCCACATGTTGTTATTTAAAAGTTTTAGGAAAAAAAGACACATTTAACTACAATTTGAAAGAATAAAATCATTGTTAAAAATGACAAAAACCTCTCAAAACTCTGACACTTTATTTAGTTGTGATTAAGGCAAGGTGTGGTATCCAAGTGAAAGAGGATATTGTAAAATTTTGCATCAGATCCTTTTTGGGTGGGGTAATTAGGCGTAGTGTTTGCCGTGCACTTAAATAGTGAGAGCATTTGGATGTATTGTTGTCAATACTGGGTGTGCAATGCAGTGGTAACGCATCAACAAAGTAATCGGCGTGACCTCCATGATTATTAACGATTAAATTAAGTCGTTTTCTATGGTCTTTTATTACATCAGAATATACATGCAAATGAGAATGAAGGCAGGAAGGAGTTAATACCTCCCCCCCTTGCCTCTCATGACATCCTGTGATCCGCCTTGAATGCCTATATTGGTTTGAATATATAGTCTGAAGAACAAGACATACGCTCATCATACTTTTTTTTAGAACAGTTAGGTCAATTAAAGTGAATTTATATTAGCAATAGTAAAATTTTTTAATCTATGTTGAGAAAATACTTTCCTTTATATAGAATTTGGGGAGTGAACTGGCCCCTATTTGTAGTCTTCGTGTATATGTCATTAGCTTGAGGAAAGCTGGGAATATTTGTTCTCTCATGGACACATGCTTAGGTGGAGTTATAGTGCTGATTAGGTCGTCATGGTTAAGGGAGTGACCTAGGCAACCCATTGTTTTTTACATAGTCTTGTGTGCTCTAAACTGACTATAGAATAAGTATTAAGTTACTCAATACCTTCGCGAATTATAAATAGAAAATAAGAGGATGATAAAATAGCAATGACTATTAATATATAAAAGATATTACTGTACTTTTTCTTTTATTATTTTACACTCCTATCTAACAGAGGTGATTGCAACTATGTCGGGTGGTGAAAGCTATGGCTCCGTTTAACAAAATAGTTGTTATGTTTTCTTATGCCTTTCGAAATTTAGTTTCTACACTAAACTTATGTTAATAACCCCCCCCCGGGCCACCACTCCCCCCACCCTCCCCCCCTGCCCCCCCCGCCACGTGCGAACAGCGGATTCCACCAGATTCCCAATCTCTGACTGCGTAACACCCTCGGCCAACCAGCTTTGCTGATGAAGCCCCTGTAACACGGTACGTACACGTAAATCTTTGTGTTGGTTTTGACCGCCAGGTAATTGCTTTTCTTTTAACATAGAACTAAACCATAAGTAAATAGAGGAAAATCGGAACAAGTGGACGGAAGATGTCATAACCGCCCTGTAACTATATATGTTAGCTCAGCGATAATCTTCGACTAAAGCTGAAGAAAAAAATGACCCTCCTCAGTCAGATTGAAATCCTTTTGGGTATAATCAAAGGGAAAACTTGGAGCTCGACGCCTATTGTACACAATAGTGACTGGATAGAAAATTTGAAAGGTGAAGTAACTGGACTGAGAAACTGTCTGTCGATATTCATTGAATGTATTCGTAATTTTAAACCAATTGGATATAGTCCAACGCGAGATGAGAAGCAGTAATTAACCAAGTGAACTTGGATGATTGTTAAGTTGAAATTAGATTAGATGTTAAAACGAATAAGTTGCATATTTCCATGGTCTTCCTGGTTAAAAGCCTGATTAACTACCAAATAGGGTTTCCGAACTCAAAAAAAAAAAAGGAGTTCAATAGAAGGAAATCTAACTGCGGCGGCTCCCGAGGCTGCTCTGTACTTGTGACATCGCACTCGATTCTGAAAATAACAAGACACGGTACACATATCCTTGCGAGAATACATTATACATGTATGCCAGAGTGTAAGAGTAATTGAAGACTTAATAATCTATACTGATTGTTCTTGGGTCGATCCATGTAAAGCTCTGGATTTATCTTTCACGTGGATGTCATTAATACGCTCATCCCTGGTGTCAGCAGCGTTGGCGGATGAACAGTGTGACAGAGTAGCGTTTTGCACTTGTTATGAGCCAATTAGTGAACTGATCAATCGTCTTCAGCATCTGTTTCCCCACATTTTGGTGCTTGCGTAGCTAAAAGATCCGCTTTTTAGTTACTTGGCTGACGGATGATTGAACTAAGCTTTTTTCTTAAACCAGTCAAGAAAAATCCATATGTTTTCGACGTAGATATTCAATCATATTCATTTCATAACCAAAAGTGGACCCATTTCGCAAGAAAAACTGCTAGACTCGACTATCATAAAAATGTGTAGACTCTACGGCAAAGCCACTCTTTCAAATTCAATACTTTGTAAGAATCCGAACTAAGGATACCGCAATCATAGACCATTTTTAAGGAAACTGGTTTAGATCCTCAGTGTCCAAACGAATTAACGCGTCGTCAACTCAAGGTAGAGTTCGCAAAGCTTCCCGTCCCGACAGTGTGAACCAACAAAAAAACAGATTAGTAAAATAGAGAATGGACGACTTTACTCGAAAATTATCGTATATTATTGTGAGTTACCCTGAACATCGTATCGCATATCTTTAAATAATTGTGAGACTCATAATAGTTACCATTTATTTTTTTAAAATGGAAATAAGAGCATATCATAATTGAGGCCATCATACAGCTTGCACACAACAGATACATAGATGCTGGCATATGATGGGGAACAAGCACGAGAGGATAACGCGCATAATATTGTTTGATTATAAAAATATTATATTAGGATATTGCCCACATTCAAAACTACAAAACAATATCATCCCAATGTTTATGAGGTCTGAAATTCATAATATCTAAACCGAAACACACCTTAAGATGATTAATTATTCCAAATAAACGTATGGCAAATTTCTTAAACTCCGAATCGCCTAACGAAGAAGTGAACTAGGTCAAAGGGTTTTCGACGAATATCTGCGATTGTCAAAACTTCTTATGTCGATTCGAAACGATCCGCGCATTCTGCTGAAAAAAGTCAATAAAACAGATGTGGACCTTAATTCCTGCACCTGGCGTATTGGACAAGATTTTATCAAGATATTCCATCAGTCCTAAGGAAAGGGAATACAGGTAAATGTTAAGTCATAAATTTTCATAGAAAAGATGAATATAATAATCATTCATAATTTGTTATGATTATTTAACTCGGAAAATGATGATTTCCAAAAACCCTTTTCCAAAAACTGCGGAATTTTGGCACGGACTACGCATTTTTCGATGTTTGGTTCAATAATTTCACTTGATCAACATTAGGTGACGAAAGCTTTGCATCCTTAAGCAATTATTGGTTCCCTTTCTGATTGGTGTATCAGATTTTCACGATATTGATTCTTTTGTTGAGATATCCGTTCCGTGCGTGAAATTTAAGGTTCTGCGCGAATTAATGGTTACATCCACCATACGCGAAAAAATGGCTTGTCTGTCGCCCTTTCCTCGGAAGCTTGGTGCTGAGGACACTTCTCACATAATAGATTAGCAGCAACCAGCTATTGAAATCCTACCTCAAAATAATTTAAGATAATCTAATAGCACTCATATTGCATAATATTTTTCCATTAGAAATGTATTTTTGATTTTGTTTTAGTAAGAATTTTTAGACCCTTTGGAATATGCCATTGAGTTGGCTTGGCCAGGCTGGGGACTATTTGCTTCAGACACTTCTCTGGCGTTTGACTTTTCTCATTGGGAAGAAAACTGCTGCAATAAAGGTTGCATTCCAGTGCAAACAGGTCGAATTAATGATTGACCATCGAATAGAGTGTAAGTGGCACAATGGGTAGCTGTTATGCCTAACAGTGAATAATTGGAAGCGTCGTACTAATATTATGGAGTAAAAATTTTCTAACGTGCATCGTATCCCTCTGAAGACAGATAGAGCTAGGGCTTTAATCCTTGCCTGAGCTGTTTCCAAACTGCAGTGTACACGAGCCCGAGTGTTTTTTTTCGGTTGACATTGTATATAAGGCCTTAAAATTTCGATTTTAAGACCATAAACGTGATTTGAAAACCGATTTTAAAATCGATTTTTTAATATTGGAAACACCGCCGCCCTGGAATGATCTGTAGGAAGTAGACTTTGTCCTCTAGATCCTATCTGTTTCTTGTCCTTGATGCCCGCAATTGTCCTTATGAAATTTGGTTTTGTAGGGGTGCTCTACTAATCCCGCATTGGAAGAGCCGAGAAGAGCCCGCAAGATGCAATGAAAAATACTAATACACTCACAAAGAAAGCCGCGAATGACGCCATAATAAAAACTGTATCACCGCATCGAAAGCGCTGTGAAGAGCCAGAAGATGCTCTGCTCTATAAGACAGTATTTAATTGCCCCTGACGTCCAATTGCCCATTTCATGGTCCAATGAGCCAATTCGTGTAATTGGTTATTGGTCCAAGAAGCACTACGTCTAATACTATAGCACTTCTCGATCCAAAAGCCATTTGGGTCCAATAGCCATTTGGGTCCAACTTGCCCCTTTTGGTCCACTAGCCACTTGTTCCATTAGCCGATTTTTGGATCCCAACTATAGCCATTTTGTCCAATTGCACAGTTGTCAATTGCCATTCGTTCCAAAAATATGCCACTTGGTCCAATTTACCATTTGGCCCAAGTGCCATTTTTGTCCAATTACCCCATTTTGGTCTAAATTGTAATTATATAGTCTTATGCAGGCCAATTACAATGAGTGCGATGCCCCTATCCTCACCTCCCCCCCCATATTCGCCAATCATTCACTCCCTTTTGTTAACAGATAAATTTATCTATTCGACTTTGCCCTATAGGCCTATTATTCCTATAGGCCTATATCTTTCCCTTATAGCCTTTATCAGATATACAATTTTAACATAAATTTCCTCCTCAGATCTCAATTGAAAAATTTCATTCCAATTTGTTTTCTAATAAAATTATTTTCTAGCTCATGCTTGCCATTCAATGTTTCAAAACCCAAAAATCATACAAAGAAACAACAGCAAAAAAAAGAAACGAAACAAACAAAAAACGGTTTACAATTCCACGGATTATCAACATCTTTAAAAAAATTAAATTACTAATAATTCCAATGTCCAATTTAAATGACTCCCTTGTGCAAGAGATATGAGAGAGGAGAAAGAGAGAGAAGAGAGAGGACCTTTTTTTGTCTTTTTTGTTGCGACCTGAGCACGAACGCGAATTCTAATAAGGGGGGGTGTAGGCTCGGTTAGATTTTGGTATCCGGCCCATAGGGAAAGGTTCATATTATCGGGATTCAGTCCTTCCTCCGTTTTGCCTCCGTATTTTCCCCTTTTTCATTGTATTTATTTAGGGGGCCCTATTTAATTTTATTTTTTTTTATTACCAGGGTGGAGGGGGCGGGACCAAAGCGCCTCCTGTATCCGCGCCCTTGCCCAACAGTAATGGGTTTTATTTGGACCAAATGGGCAATTGGGTATTGGACCAAATTTGGGTTGGACAACGGCAATTGGCCCAAGTAGCTTATTTGGACCAAGTGGAGTAATTGGGACCCAAATGGCAATTGGACCAAAGTGGCTTATGGACCCAAATGGCTTTTTGGACGAAGGTGGCTTATTAGACGTAGATGCCTAGTG
>CALNVZ010003431.1:10495527-10555338 GCA_940671915.1 Paracentrotus lividus | reverse complement strand
AGACGAAGTGGCTATTGGACCATATGGCTATTGGACCAAATGGCATTGGACTGATTGGCAATTGGACTAAGTGGCTATTGGACCAAATGGCAATTGGACCAAATGGCTTTTGGACGAAGTGGCTATTAGACATAGTGGCCCTTGGATCAAATGGTTCTTAGATAGACGAAGTGGCTATTGGACCAAATGGCTATTGGGCCAAATGGCATTGGACCGATTGGCATGAGAGGACGAAAATGAGAGGACGAAATCGCATTGGACGTAATGGCAATTTACCGTCTTAGCGGCTCTTCGCGGTGATTAGCATTTTCAGTGCGTCTTCGCGGCTCTTCGCGGTGATTAGAAGGACCGGTTTTGAGGGGTATCCGTAAGTTTTTCCCATGAAATTTGGGGAAATTAACAGAGAATCAAGGCACTGCAGTTTGAACAGCTCGCGCAATGGTAGCTCCCTGTCTTCAGAGGGGTAAGCCCTACGAAAGTACGATGAAGACAGTAGCCTCGGTCTACGTCGGCTCTTACACAAAGTGTAATTTAGACATGCCACACAATGAAAAGTCTACAAACCTGTACGTACAGAGGTAGAGGACAATGCATTTTGGGGGCTCTGATTGTAGTTATCGCGTGAAGCTCCTCCCGGTTGTGATGACTGAAGTGCATTGACCGTAACTGAACAACGCGATTCAGCTGTTTCCCGAAAGAATGCTTTTATCGCGCACTGTCAATCATAACCAACGTGGACCAGACAGCAAGAAAAAACTGCAAGACTCGGCTTCCCAAAAAAGTTGTTCAGTAGGCCGCTGTTAAAACACCTTTAAGTATAAGGAAGAGTGATATCAATATGAAGAATGGTGCAACTCCGATGTATGGAAATAAACCGTAGCAAAATTGAGGACTTGCCAAAGAATAAGTGACGAGTTTAAATTTTGTTGTGAGTGTTGTTCATTCTAAGACACAATGGTAGTGTGTTTGGCATGCAAATGAGATTGTTCGAGCGTGATGCATATTTGTGGAGTTGGAAAATTACTGTGTGACAGTTGCAGTGCTCGGCCACTTTAATAAGGACTTTATCAGATGCAGAAACTTTCAAACTTAATTTTCTGCCTTATTTTTACCCATTAAATGGAGGTAGAAATTTTCAATTTCAGCTTTCGTCTGCTGTGACTTTGTTCCATGGCATAACTTCCAACTTACAATGTACATCCTGAATTTGGAACTAATGGCAGTTGTCTTATATCATTAGTTCCTACTTACTATCCGCTGTAGAGCGCATGTATAACTTGTGTATGACTCGATAAATCTTGATTAGATTAGAATCAAGATTTTGGGAAAACCGGAGGCAGTATACGTCCAGATCCTCATGTTTTCTTAGACGGTGGATGTTGAATAAATGCTGAGATGAGGTTTGAAAGTATTTTTACTTTTAAATTAGTTCATTTCACTTTTACATGCAGGTTGCCAAAAAGGGATTTGTTCGCTCCCTGCTTCAAGAAAAAGTCAAGTTTGTTCATGAAGTCATCTCCATCACCCCTGAGACGAGCACGCCAGACTCGGAAGCTAACCCACCGGTTCCTGAGAAGCACCAGAACGAGTCCCAGGACAGCCCAAGGAATGTAGATTTGGATGGCAAGATGAAAAGAAGTCATGACCTGGTGGAAGGAACAAACCAAGATGTAGTAGAAGGACGTGAGAGCGATGAAGTGGAGAGGACAAAAAGACCAAAGGATGATGAACAGAATGCAGCTGGCAAGAGTGGAGGAGGTGATGCCAAGGTTTCTATAAAGAAAGGATCAGAAGCAGGAAAATCACCAAGCAGTACAGGTTAGTATCCAGGGGCCCTTACCACGAAACTGTCATAAGTCTAAGTTCTTGGACAACGTGTTGTTAACACCCGTTTCAATGGTTTGTCCAAGAACTTAGACTTATAAATGATGGTTTCGTGATATGGCCCCCTGAATCATAGACGATTAGTTTCACTCTTTGTTTGAACAAAAGTTTTTTCTCTGATAATTTACTCATTTGGAGGACAAATTATGTTATAGAAGTGGAACAATTATAAGTAATTGTATCAGAAACTTGAAATTTTGCATGCATGAAATTAAATAATTTGTAAGTATATTCTGTGAAAAAAAAGTTATCCCTAGTATTTTGAGTAATCCAATGGTTATGTGGTGGCAAGCTTGGATTAATTTTGTTTTTCAATATCTTCAAAGTAGCTGGGAAGTAGACAGATGTCAACCATAGTATTTTTTTTCTTCAAATGATGTTCTACAGTGTGTCCCAAAAAGAACTATATACACTTTTGAAATGGCTACCAAATAAAAAATGGTTCTAGGACATCTCCCCCGGAGGACAACTCCCCCGGGGACAACTCCCGGAGGACAGCTCCCCCGGAGGACAACTCCCCCGGAGGACAACTCTCCGGGAGGCAGCACCCCCGGAGGACAACTCCCCCGCAGGAACATCTCCCCCGCAGGACGACTCCCCGGAGGACAACTCCCCCCAGGGACAACTCCCATGGAGGACAACTTCCCCCAGGACAACTCCCCAGGAGGACAACTCCCCAGGAGGAAACAACTCCCCCGCAGGACAACTCCCCCGCAGGACATCTCCCCTGGAGGACAGCTCCCCCGAGGACAACTCCCCTGGAGGACAAGTCCCCCGGAGGACCACTCCCCCGGAGGACACAACTCCCCCGCAGGACATCTCCCTAGGAGGACAGGTCCCCTAAGGACAACTCCCGGATGACATCTCCCCTCACTTTAAATGCTTTATATATTGATTTTATGCCAACCCCTTGGTTTTTTTGTCCCCACCGAACAAGTTCGAGCAGGGACTATGAAACGGGCTCCGTACGTATGTGTGTGTGTGTCCGTCCATCCGTCCGTCCATCCGTCCGTCCATCCGTCCGTCCGTCCGTCCGTGCGTCCGTATGTGACCAAAATCTTTAATTTGCTACTCTCCTTCGCCATTTTTCATCCGATTTCGATTCCGTTTGCTTTATATGATAGCACTAGGTGATAGCTACAAAACTTTCTTCACAGAATTTTGACCTTTGACCTTTGACCCTGATTTTTGACCTATAATGTTAATTGGCTACAAAATGCTACTCCTTCTCCATTTTTCATGCGATTTCGATTCTGTTTGCTTTATGTGATAGCACTAGGTGAGGACTACAAAACTTCTTCACGGAATTTTGACTTTTGACCCCTTTGACCTTTGACCTTGATTTTGACCTATATTGTTAATTGGCTAAAAAATATGCCTTCGCCATTTTTCATCCGATTTCGATTCCGTTTGCATTATGTGATAGCACTAGGTGATGACTACAAAACTTCTTCGCGGAATTTTGACTTTTGACCCCTTTAACCTTTGACCTTGATTTTTGACCTATATTGTTAATTGGCTAAAAAATGCTACTCCTTCGCCCATTTTTTGTCCTATTTCGATTCCGTTTGCATTATGTGATAGCACTAGTGAGGACTACAAAACTTCTTCGTGGAATTTTGACTTTTGACCCCTTTGACCTTGACTTTTACTTTACTTATATTGTACATTGGCTACAAAATGCTACTCCTTCACCATTTTTCATCCGATTTCGATTCCGCTTGCTTTATGTGATAGCACTAGGTGAGGACTACAAAACTTCTTCACGGAATTTTGACTTTTGCCCCTTTGACCTTTGACCTTGATTTTTGACCTATATTGTTAATTGGCTAAAAAAATGCTACTCCTTCGCCATTTTTCATCCGATTTCGATTCCGTTTGCTTTATGTGATAGCACTAGGTGAGGACTACAAAACTTCTTCACGGAATTTTGACTTTTGACCCCTTTGACCTTTGACCTTGATTTTTGACCTATATTGTTAATTGGCTAAAAAATGCTACTCCTTCGCCATTTTCATCCGATTTTGATTCCGTTTGCATTATGTGATAGCACTAGGTGAGGACTACAAAACTTCTTTGCGGAATTTTGACTTTTGACCCCTTTGACCTTTGACCTTGATTTTTGACCTATATTGTTAATGCTTAAAAAATGCTACTCCTTCGCCATTTTTCATCCGATTTTGATTTCCGTTTGCATTATGTGATAGCACTAGGTGAGGACTACAAAACTTCTTTGCGGGAATTTTGACTTTTGACCCCTTTGACCTTTGACCTTGACTTTTACTTATATTGTACATTGGCTACAAAATGCTACTCCTTCACCATTTTTCATCCGATTTTGATTCCGCTTGCTTTATGTGATAGCACTAGGAGAAGACTACAAAACTTCTTCACAGAATTTTGACTTTTGACCCCTTTGACCTTTGACCTTGACTTTGGCCTATAATGTACATTGGCTACAAAATGCTACTTCTTCGCCATTTTTTGCCCGATTCGATTCTGTTTGCCTTATGTTGATCAGGCACTAATCGTGATATAATGGGAATTTTACATTATCGGCGGGGACATATATTGCGCATCGCGTAATTTACTAATCCACTTGTTTCTTTCTGTTACAATTATTACAGTACTCTTTGCATGGAGTAACCCTCCTGTAATGACAAGCGGGGATGGGAATGGTTGTTTAATTGTTAATCATCCATTGGAACCACCCTTCCAATCTATGAATGGCTACTCCTTTCCTCCAAAGGTTGTTAGGTTTGGCAGATTCAGAGGTACCCCAACGAAATGTGACCCTCAGAAAAGGAAAATTAATGAAAATGCAAGAAACATTAAAAAGAAATGTTGAAAAAAGGAAGAATGCTAAATGGGGAACTTGAATATGAAGCTACAGGAGTAGAAAAGAGCATGAAGGGCGAGTTGGCTTACATATCTCTAGTCGTCTTCAGCAAGGGGGGGGGGGGTTGAGCCACTATAATTAAGCTTTAATAATTAATCACACCATAAACAAATTACAATGGGCGCAAAATTTTAAACAAGAACACAATTTTTATTTATCAAAAAAGAAATTCACAAAAATCAATTCAAACATCATCACTTGTTTTGTCAGTTTTACAAGGAATATTGTAATACAATCATTGTCATTGGGTTTAAGATTTTACAGGCAATTGTTTTACATTTATCCAAAACAAACCGAATATTCATATCTGAATGGTGTGTGTTCATAAGTATGCACTTGCACAGCTTTGCATTCATGCCGTGTGTTCACTATCATAAGAGGGTGTTATTGCAATTAGTGTTGGTATGAAAATATCTCCAGAAGTAGATGAAAATTAAAACATCTCGGCATATCAACCAATTTTTCAGTATTTCCGTCAACGTATCCGATGAAAACATTTATAATTCTAAAAACATTTGCTGAAACAAGCCAAAACAAAACAAAACAAAACCCTCGTATTAAATAATGTACATGTATTTTTGTATATTTATTTTCACCTCTTCAATTTATAAATTGAAGAGGTGAAATTTTCTACTTTTTTTTTTTTTCCTGCTAAAAGAAAGGTGATCGTCACCGTTTGTTAAAAAATAACAGCAACAAAAAAAACTTTTAAAAGTAAAAATATACCGCCTCGGGTCATTTTTAGTCAAAAATTTCGGCTCGCGCTTCGCGCTCACAAATCATCCCTTTAAAAGCTTCTTTTTTTTTTTCAAATTTCGAACCCCCGCAAAAATCCTAGTTACGGGCCTGACCATTGACCTACATACTCTAAGATTGAAGTTGATCTCTCTCTCTCTCTCTCTCTTTTGACGATAAAATTTGGTTCTAATAGCAGTGCGCCTCTACAGCTGTCAACCTTTAACACCCTTCGCTGGAAAAAAAAAGAAAATTGCCAAAGATTTTGTATTTCCATGAATTGCTATGTCGGTTAATGTTTTGTTTTGTTTTTAAATATCGTAAATGAAGCAAATATTTGGCGAGTGCATGTGGATCTGTTGTCCGGAATGGTTGAGTTGTCCTCCGGGGGACTTGTCCTGCGGGGTAGTTGTCCTGCGGGGAGTTGTCCTCCGGGGGAGTTGTCCTCAAGGGGAGTTGTCCTCCGGGGGAGTTGTCCTGCGAGGTAGTTGTCCTGCGGGGAGTTGTCCTCCGGGGGAGTTGTCCTCAAGGGGAGTTGTCCTCCGGGGGAGTTGTCCTCAAGGGGAGTTGTACTCGGGGGATATGTCCTCTGTGGGACTTGTCCTCCGGGGGAGTTCTCATCGGGGGAGATGTCCTCCGGGGGAGTTGTCCTTGGGGGGACCTGTCCTCCGGGGGAGATGTCCTGCGGGGGAGTTGTCCTGCGGGGGAGTTGTCCTCCGGGGGAAATGTCCTCCGGGGGAGTTGTCCTCCGGGGGAGCTGTCCTCCAGGAGTTGTCCCCGGGGAGTTGTCCTCCGGGGGAGATGTCCTGATACGATAAAAAATATAAGATTCTTGGATAAAATATTTGTATGTATATAAGACTCATATCCTCAACTATCATTATGACACCAAAAATTCCTAAAATAACGCATGCTTCAGTGAGAAATGCCCACTTTTGTAAAGGACACAAAAATTAGCCTGCACAGGAATTCACTATTCATTTTGCACCTGGTTATGGAACGCCATGAATGAGTCAAAATTAACAATTAATTAAAATTAAAATCAGCCAACAGAGTCAAAGATAAACCAAAAGTCAGAAAAAAAAATTAATATTATGCAAAAATGTTATGTTTCACCATTTGTTTTTATATCATTGATTTATGCTTTGACTTCAATTTATTTTTGTCTTTGTTGGCCGATCGATTCCATCATTCATTTTGACTCCTTCATGGCGTTCCATAACCAGGTGGGCAATTCCATGAGATGGGTGTCATGAGGTGAAAAAATGAATTTTCATTTTGCAACTTTTCACATATCTTATCTTGTTCAAGATACTTCTAGGCATATGAAACAGCAATTTTTTTCCAAAAATATGCCTCCAGAATCGCAGATATTACATTAAGAAGTCAACTTCCGTTTTCATTGAGAAATACAGTGAAAATATACTTGAATGTTTCATATGAATCCATAGATTATAAAAGAGTGATAAGAAATTGATTTGGGGATTTTTATAATGTATTGGGCATCAGTTTCAAGTTGTCAAAAAGAAAAAAATTGATCTGCATTCCCATGAATTGGTAGAAAGCATATGGCCTGACTGCGTAAATTAATGTAACGTGAGTAACGAAAATACTGAAAAAGTTTAATTTCTTAATTTTCCATTGCATTTAAAATCTGCCAGTGGAAATTTTTTTCATACTCCTCCTACCTAATATGAAAAATAGTGAAATACTTATGTACATGCCATTGTATTAAAATGAGTGAGGTTCAAAAATTGTAACGTGAGTAACAATGTAACGTGAGTAACAAAAAATGTAATGTGAGTAACAACACAAAAATTAGGAATATGAGTATATTCCTAGACCAATGGGACCAAATTATTTTTTGTTGGACTTAAGTAAATGGAGGGGGTCATAAAAGTAGTGTGTTCCTTTAAATGACCTTTCATGACCTTGCTTGATGAGTCAATTAATAAACTACAAAATAATATACTCAAAGTAAATATTCACTTTTACTGGATGAGACAAGAATTAAGTTAATGTATGTTGAGAGATGCCGATCTATCTCCGTCTGATCCATTTCTGATTCACTGACATTCTTCATCGATCCCTTATGCAGCAGCCAAAAATGTAGAAGCATTTGTGACATTTGCTTTTTATGTTTTTACCTGCTTTCAGACATCCTGCTTTATAACGGGACCCCCAATCCCATCCACTGGTCATTTTCCATGGAAGGTTGCGAAAAAATTCCATTTGAGTTTAAGCTGATGTTGGCTTCATCAAGCACTAGTGCATTGAACCTGTCTTTAAATTGTGATGTTGGTCCATCAGAACAAAACAGTTTTAGATTCAATGTACATTGTAGGCTACATGTACCACAGTGTCCTTGGTGTGAATCAAGTTGTCAGACACGATAGGCGCTGCTGCACTAGCTCGAGCTAAAAAATAGCGCGCTAATTGGTGGATCGGGAAAAAAGCCTGAAAAAGGAAACCGGTCCTGCACTAGCTCAAGCTATTTTAAAATTTCACTTTAACGACCATACCCGACCTTGAACAAACAAGCCCGATGTATATTGCGCAACTGGTAACTACCGCTAGCTTCTACACGCACAGGTGCACGATTTCGAAATTAGTTCGAGCTAGTGCAGCACCGCGCAAAATAGCGCGCTATTTCGTGCTAAAACCGCAAAACAGCTCGAGTTTTTTCAAAAAAACCTAGGATGACCCAGGTTTGAATTTCCTCCAAATTAGCGCGCTATTTGACCACAAAGTCGGATCTACTCTGATCGAGCTATTTCATCTGATCACAAATAGCGCGCTATTTGAAATAGCTCGAGCTAGTGCAGCAGCGCCTGATGATGTTGGAGTTATGGTTTTCTTCTCACTACTTTGTGATTATAATCAACTCAAACGTGTGACAATTAATAAACTACAATCAGTTTTTTACTCAAAAGTTAAAATTCACAAGCTAATCAAGAGATGTACATTGATCGGTGAATGACTGTGTACATTAAGGAGTTGCAAGTCCACACAACTGATAGTCTTTAAGGTTTTAAGGTAGCCTACTAGTAGTACCTGTTTCTAATTTGTAGGTCTATTTTAATAGTAGTTTACAACTTGACAAAGTAAAATGCTTTATAATTTAAAAGTAACTTAAGTTCCTGTGAAACAGAATGGAAGGTGAATATTTCATTGCACTGCGTACTATGTTATTATATTTTTATGTATATTCAGTTCACTTGGATTTTGAAAATTTTAGTAAAATATATGCCATGTAAGTTGTAACAATGGAAAAGGGTGTGAAACAATGCCAATTTTGTTATGTTTTAGGGACAAAATATCTATAGAGGTTGAATATATAAAAAATAACCAGTTTCCAGCTTATTCTCATGGTCAAAATATGTGCTAGTGATCATGAGCTAATGTGTAACGTGAGTAACGTGTAACGTGAGTAACGATGATTTTGGTATAGAAGTCAAATATTTCTAATGCTCTTAAAATTTTAACCCCCTGCATTTGTGTACCACAATATTAGTTACATAAATCATTGTTTGCAATACTACCCAGTATGAGGACACTTTTTGAATAAAGGCATGGTAGCTTTTAACACCGTCCAAAGAAATGTAATGTGAGTAACAAAAGTTTTTTGTCATTATTTCCTGTATAGATGTAGGTAGTAAAATTATATTGATATTGCAAGATAGACTAAGGACTTGGGCATCTAGTGTAGAACAGATAGACTGTCAAACCTTTCAGAACAGAAAATATGACAATTACAATATGCAAAGGTGCCTAAAAAGTGTAACGTGAGTAACATGGAATTGCCCAGGTGCAAAATGAATAGCGAATTCCTGCGCAGGCTAATTTTTATGTCCTTTACAAAAGTGGGCATTACTCACTGAAGCATGGGTTATTTTGGAATTTTTTGTGTCATAATGATAGTTGAGGATATGAGCGTTATATACATATAAATCTTTCCCCCAAGAATCATATATTTTTCTATTTAGTAGCTATTTAAAAAGTGTATAGTTCTTTTTGGGACGCACTGTATAGTCCCCAACATGTTGTTCTTTTCTCCAAATGCATCACTATAGTATTAATGATTAATGAAAGTTTTAAAAGGAATTTGAATGAACTTTGAACCGATATTTTTTTTCTAATATCAGTGTCAAGATCTTATTTTGAATATTAAACTTGTATGAATTCATAGCAAATCATATGCATTGTCATAGTTTTATTTTATGACTATGTGTATCTCAATGCAGCTATTTGAATATTTAGCTGCATTGATTGACTTTTTTTTTTTATTTTTTTTTTTAATAAACTTCAACAGTTTGATGAAATAAAATTAATTAATGATTATTAAACATTTATTCCTGTTTAGCTTCACAAAAATCACCATCAAGAAGTAAAACTGAGGTGGAGAAGAAGAGAGAGAAATGGTCCAAAATGGTTTTCAGCATCCAAGATATTGAGGGTCACAATGATCTGATCACTAGCATAGACTGCAAGGAAAATGTTATTCTTTCTGGAAGGTACAACTTTCAGTTTAATTTGCATAACGGTAGTCAATATATCATGTAAACTTGTTCATATACACAACGAACATTGTATAGAACAACAAGAACATCTCAGGAATAAAAGAAAATGATGAACCATGCACTTTGATGAGAATAACTCTTTATTTTAAGTTACGTTCAATTTTATCTCGGTAGCCCCATTTGGAACGCAAGTATGGTCATGGATTAGGATAAGGATGTTATTAAGATTAGGGTTAGGGCTAGGGTTAGGATTAAGATCATCAACTTTGGAGCACCCTGTCCATGATGAGGCTCATGGGATGAAATCAATTGTGACTTTTTATCAATCAAATGTCTTTATGTTACAGGGCACAGGCCACATTAATTTCTATTTTGGATTTAAAAACCAATTTATTGACTTAAATCATTACTTTCCTTCTATTTCAGCCGAGACACAACAGTTAAGTCGTGGAACTGTAGAACTGGAGTAGAAATGAGTAGTCTTGGGGGACACAGCGGTGCAGTAACATCAGTCTACTTGCTAACAACACATGAGAACCTATCATTAGGTATTTATTCTGTCCTCATTATGTGGCATTGCTGAAAAATATATATTTGTCTGCCAAATTGATCAGCTGTTCTTCTTAAAATTACAATATAGCATCACTCATTTGCAGTCAAGTTTTATCTCTTAATATGAAATTTAAGATGGTATGGTGTAGTCTGGTTTTATTGTCCATATAAAAATCAAACATGATACATGGTACAAAATAATATGACATAATATAGATACTAAAATGATACGGAGGGAACATTCTATTTAGAACCATTAATACAATGGCTCTGTTCATCTTTAGGTCCGCAAAAGAAACTGAAATAAATATTGTACAATGATGTGCATTTATGTGAATACATACCACCTGCATGTAATGAATGGACTGTTTCCTTCCAGCTAGTTATCTAAATAAATAGATATTATTTGTATTTTCTTCCAGCTGGTCACTATTAGTGTAATCTCAATATAAAATGGATTCTATTTTCGTCCAGGTAGTCATTATAAATGTTATCTGAATAAATGGATATTATTTGTATTTTCTCCTAGCTAGTCACTATAAATGCATGTTTTTGGCTGATGTGAGATTGCCGTGAATAAATAAATTTAGTTGATCAATCAATCAATCTAAATAAATAGATGTTATTTGTATTTTCTTTCAGAGAGTCACTATGAATGTAATCTAAATAAATACATATTATTTGTATTTTTTTCCTGCTAGTCACTATGAATGTACTAGTAATCTTAATAAAAGGATCTTATTTTCTTCCAGCTAGTCACTATGACTTTGAAGAAGACACAAGCTGTCATCTTGCCCTCAGCTCATCTAAAGACTGTAGTGTAAGACTCTGGGATTTAGACTCTTCAAAGGAGCTTCGATCAATTTATACATTCAATCCAGTGACGGCCATGGCATTTATAGGCGACATTTCCTGTGCAGTGACTGGATCAGGTGAGTCTATAATAGAGCTTTGTCCATAATGGTAGAGGCCTACATGGGATGTTTCATGAGTGTTGTTTGTTATAGTACCTGGTAATCACATTCTCAATCATTTATGAGAAGTATTGGGCCCATATTCATAAATACTCACTAAAGCTAGTTGTCAACTAATTACATAGGGAACAGGATATAGTTAGGTGATAACTAGGCCTATGAAGGTTTCATGTATACAGGCCCTGATCACCAGATCATCACCATAAATACTGAGGTGCACCAATGAAGCTTCGCCCTCCCCCATATGAATTTTGGCCGTCCTGATTACTAATTTGTCTTTTTGAATGTTGGCAGTTTTTCCATGATGTACATCTATGATCCCAAACTCAGGGGACTCGCTCTTTAAACATTTTTTGTACCACTCATTCAACCCCAACAGCTACATTTGAAGTTTTCAACTTTGTTGTGCCCCTTTTGGGGAGGGTGGATGATTTTACTGATGTCACAAAATGTTATCAATTTACCATTGGTTTTGTTGCATGTAGGGTCCCCATGGAAATATGTACTGTAACTTCTGCTACTTTGTTCAAAAGATGCTTGTGTTGCACATATACATACTTCTTTGTTGCACATGGGCAGTTCCAAGTAAAACAGGACATGGAGCTGAAATTTCAATGTGCCGCTGTGCCTTTGAAAATGCAAATTAGGATCTCAAATAACCACAAAGGCTTCTTTACAATACAACCGTTCATTTAAGTTTAAAAAAATTTGCGATTCAGTATTCTTACGCTGAATAATTGATCAAACCCAAATTTGCACGTATGGGACTATGGGGCTTTAAATGCCTCTAATTCTTATATCTCGTCACTTTTTGCCAATTTTTTGGCTTAATGTAATTGTCATGGTCTACTCCAACAAACTTTGGTATTAATATTTCTTTATAATGCATTTCTCCTCACGAAAAAGACCAGGAAACCAGATGTCACTCCGTAACCGGACAAGGGTTCAAGTTTTAAGTCATAATTAACAAAATATTCAAGCAATTTTTTTATGCAAGGTGGCATATTATACCTAGAATAACACAGAATCCAATCAATAACTCAAAATTGTGATTCCCATTTAAATTTCACAGAGTTTAAGCAAAATGTTTTGTGCTCAAATATGTATGTTAATTTTGCGTCACTCCGTAACCATGATTATGAATATTCATATCTCATTAATTAAGAGGATCACTATAAAAAATTATCATTTTGAAAAGAGGGTACTATCAGCTTTTGTCATGAACCATTTCTTTGTACATAAATATTAAATTATGGATGATAAACTTGTTTGAATGCTGAAATGTTGCTTCTGAATGTCACTCTGTTACCTTGGAACTGCCCACATACATAATACTTTCCATGAGTCTTTGTTGTCAAGTGGATTTGACACCTTATATATTATGAGGAAGAAATGAGCAAAGAAAATAGGGTTCCATCAGGATTTGTACTTCAGAGTTCCTGATTACTAGACAGACGCTCTACCATCTAAACTATGACAAACACATGATGACATTTGTCCCTGAAACCTGTTAAATCTTCAATGCTTGAGTGGTCTAAGCTATTGAAACCTGGCATAAACTTGAATGATAGAAATCAACTTTGGGCTATATTCGGGGGATCACGGTGAAGTGACGCAGGTTATTAAATATAAATATGAACAATGAAGGAAACTGACCAGATTTATTTATTTATTTATTCATTTATTTATTTATTCCTCTTTCAATCTTTTCATATTTACAATGATATAGCAATTTACATATTTACAACATATTAAATTTTAAAGATACTATAACAATGTGAAAGAGAAGGAGACTGACTAATAAGCAGAGCTTTTAGAGTGAAAGCCTCCTTTAAAATTACACAATATTATTATGAATTATTACTTAACTACACAAAAATAAAAATGAACATTATTGATTGAATATTTACACAGGTCATACTCAAAACAGTGGTAAATATATACAGAGAAAAATAAATAATTATTACATATATAACACGCTATAGAAATACAATAACCTATTTATTTAATAAGATATTATTATTATTATTATATTATTATATTTTATATGACAATGCAGATGGAGGCAAGGTGGAGCTATGGGATGTGATTTCAGGAGAGAGCATCTTTTCTTCCTTGGCTCATGAAGACAGTGTAACATGTATCAAGGTCAGCTAGCTTAGTTCTATTGACTATAAATACTGATATCGAAACTCACCTGATGTTGAATGCATATAAAGCCCTACGGATGCAATTTTTTTTTATGTCATTGGCTCGTATTCACAAATGTGGCCTAAAGTTAAGCCTAGCTTAAATCTGTGGTTTAAATATGTCTAGCTTAAAAGTTTACTAAATTCTGGAATTGTGTTCTAATTGTAACGAAAACTTTTGTCATTTATCATTTCCAGACAGTTTTAATAGTTTCACTACCAAAAAATTCTGGCAAATCGAACATCTACTTTTTGAGATTGTGTCCCATTCTGCTAGCCTTACTTAAACCACAGATTTAAGCTGGGCTTAACTTTAGGCCACCTTTGTGAATACAGGCCATTGTGTTCAGTAGTAGTCTTTATTGTTAATCTTGTTGAAGTTCTTATATTAACCTCAATTTTGTATGTGCTTTGACCATCTCTAGAGATGGATATGTTGCACGTTATAGATATTATCATTATTATCAATATTATTATTGCTATTTTACTTTGGATTTTGTAAAATAATTTAACTTTTGAAATATGGATTCAATATTACACTTACAGAAAAGTTTTTTTTTTTTTTTTTTCATTTTTGTAGTTTAATTTCAATCTGTCCTGCTTTATCAATTGGAGCCCTGATAATAACATTCAAACTTGAAAATGCAACTTGGAACGTAATCTCTATGAAGCCTTTAGGATATAACATAGTCCTGTAATAAAGTCATCAAACTATGGAAACTAAAGAAAATATATGTATGTAAAACGGTATTGAATTTTATTTCACAGGGGTGTAAGAGTTTAACTCTTTAGCTGATTTCAGCTTTTGAGGTTTTGCTTTTCAGCTCATTTTCATTTTTTTTAAAAGCTTTCCTCTGCACTGAAGTTTAGAAGCTTTTCATTTTATTTTGTTTCAGTTCTTATTTATTTATAGGTTGTCAGTCACATTCCTCATTCTATTGCTCTGATACTGACATCTCAATGTCTTTTTGATCAAAGGTCAAAGGTCATCAGGTCGTCACAGCATCATGGGATGGGGTCATTAAGCTGTGGGAGCTCCGAGACAGGTCACTGCACACCGTCTTTGAGTCAGAGAATATCCGTAGCCAATCAGGAATTCTTGTTCAACGACCAATCATGGCTCTAGGCTTGTCTAACAGTGATATTTACTACGGAGATGAAGGAACAAACGTCAAGGTTTTGGATTGGAAACGAGGTGAGAAAAATTGAAATAATGATAATAGTTACATTTATATCTAGCTCTTTCCACCTTGGTATTTCAAAGCACTTATGGGCAATTCCACGTTACTCACGTTACACTTTTTAGGTGCCTTTGCATGTTGTAAGTGTCATAGTTTTTGTTTTGAAAGGTTTGACAGCCTTTCTGTTCTACACTAGATGCCCAAGTCTTTGGTCTATCTTGCAACATTAATAGAATTTTCCTACATACATCTGTTCAGAAAATAATGATGAAAAACTTTCGTTACTCACGTTACATTTTTTAGGACTAAAAAATGTAACGTGAGTAACGAAAGTTTTTCATCATTATTTTCTGAACAGATGTATGTAGGAAAATATTATTAATGTTGCAAGATAGACCAAAGACTTGGGCATCTAGTGTAGAACAGAAAGGCTGTCAAACCTTTCAAAACAAAAACTATGACACTTACAACATGCAAAGGCACCTAAAAAGTGTAACGTGAGTAACATGGAATTGCCCTTATAGTGTTAATTAATCAGTACCCGGCTTAGCCAAGCTACCCTGAAAGGTGCTTACAGTATTCAATAAGTTACTTCCTACTGGTAACCATTCGCCTCACTTGGGTCAAATGTGGCAGATTTGTAGATTCGAAAAGGACTCTAGTGGAATGGACAGGATTCAAAACACGTAGCTTGTGATCGTCAGTCTGTCAAGTTATTTACTCGACCACACCGTCTTCCAATGAATGCAGGAATGTCTGAGGCAAACTTTCATCCAGCTGCAAAAAACAACTTTGTATAAAAGACGCTTTATTAACACCCTCAAGCCCATTCTTGGAAACGTCAGAAGTCAGAGGAATTGTGCAAAAAATTCCACCCAAACTCCTTTTTCTATGAAACAGCAAGCAAAGTAGTATCTGTAATTTACATCACATTTTTGCTTGCCATTTTTTAGCAAATGCATTTTTGTTTGAAAACAAAAATCCTTCCCCATCATCATTGAAGGTGCTTCCAAAGATATTGACAAGTGTTAACAAGAATTTTTTTAAATTACAAGAGAAAGAAAATCTGAAAGGTGAGTCCCTGGGTAAGCTTCCATGATACTGAACATTATGCTGTACTGCAATGGAAATATATAGATTCAAATTTGTTGTCAGTAATCTTTCTTTATATTTTTCACAGCAAAGATTTAAAGTTTACAGGATAATGCAAGTATGGGATTGACACTGTAATGAATGTTGTGTGTTGCAGACTTAGATTTGACTGATTGACCTTAAAGGGAATCCAGTGTAGTGGGAAAGATGAAGAACATTATTGTGAGCTTTCCTGTTATTTAAATGCTAATTAGGAAGATTATCATAGGAAAAAAATCCATTATTAAGGATTGCTCTTAAATTGCGCTTAGATGACACAAAATATATCCCAAAAGCTGAAAAGTTCAGGGTCAAACATTTTATGTAGTTCCATACATGCATTTCTGTGTAAGTGTATGTAACTCTAAGCAAAATTAGGTTAATTTCTTATCATTTTGGCAATTTCAAAACCTCACAGCACACAATAACGCTTAGGTAAACTGTTATCAACTTTTCCGAAGCACTTTTAGACAGTGTCTTCCACATTTTAATCCCATGACCAGAACAATTTATTTATTTATTTATTTATTCAATTATTTATTTATTCCTCTTTCAATCTTTTCATATTTACAATAATATTTCACTTTACATATTTACAACATATAGCGATTGATCAATTTTTACAATAGTATAACAATGTGAAAGTGAAATAGAAGGAGACCGACTAATAAGCAGAGCTTGTGGAGTGAAGGCCGCCTTTAAAATGATTTTCCTTTAACCTTTGCAGGTAACGTGAGGAAACTGAGGAACCATGTTGGTGACTTTGGTAGTACGTACTCTATGCTTCTCACAGACGATGTCAGGATGTTCTCATCCTATGACCTGGACAATGGGATTGGGGCCATCAATGGTAGGTTAAGATAACTTTCCTCATCTACATTGTACCTAGACACAGGCTATTTCAATTCTATCTGTGATATGAGATCACAATTGTGAATCACATTGGCCCGTATTCTCTGAGGTAGTTTTTCAAAACGGTGGACTGCAACAATGGATTATGTAAATTTTCTGTAATAATTACGCTTAATTTGACGCGGGCACTGAGAAAGGTCCAATATGAATGCGGCTTTTGTCACGGCAGTGCTATATTCATGCTTGTTGCTATGGTTAAGTCTACTGCTCATTTAAATTAATTCAAATAAACAGTAGACTAAACAGTGCACTCGTAAATTCACAATTGTAGGCTCATTATGCTAAAACTCATAGCAACAGGTTATATTTGGCATGCTGTGACAAAATTATGTAGTCATATTGGATCTTTCTCAATGTCGACTCTGAATTAAGCGACAAATTTACATAATCCATGGTTTCAGTCTACAGTTTTGGAAATCACCTTTGAGAATACGGACCCATTGGCCCGAATTCACAAAGGTGGATTCTGCAAAATCCATGGTTTCAACCCTGGGTTTAACCTAGGGTTGGACCTAGTATTTTCAATATGGTATTCACAAAGGTGGAATCGACTGAATCCACAGATCCACAGCGTCATAAAACGTCATAATTTGGGTCAACTGTTGGTGAATCATAAACTGGTGGATCCGTGGAGCCGTCGATTCAAATGGATCCGTGGGTTTTGCAGAATCCTCCTTTGTGAATTCAGGCCATTGTGTTTTTGTTGTCATTACTAAAATATTTACATGATCATGGATTTAGAGTTTTTTATGAGTTTTTATAGACTTTTTTTGTGTGTCAGAAGTGTGTAGCAAAGTAGAGTGGAGGTCCAGTCAAAAACTGTCCATGACACTCAAAAAGACAATAAAAAAACAAGGAATATAACTTTTCCGATTTGTGTGGGAGCAGAAGAAGATTGTAATAATGTGAAAGATTTATTTCTGTTTGCTAATATTGGAACAAATGGAACATTATGTAAGCAGTTAAAAAGAGGATTTAATATTATCTCATTTGTTATACAGTTTTTTCATCAACTGACAATCACTACCTTGCCACCCTCTGTGACCCTGAGACGAGTCAGATTGAGTCCATATCTTGCCTAGACCAATCCAATTCATCTACATGCCTCATTACAGCAGGCCAGGGGCTTAGGGTATGGCGACTTCTACCCAGTAACCGACACAGGTAAGAATGCATAGGACCATGGGAGGACAATTCTGTAAATGGGTGTAATTTGATAATTACAGATCAATGTTAATGAAATCAGATTGTTCATAAACGGCTTGCCATGATCTCAGGCAAAAGAGTGATCTATCCAGTAATCAGTGCAGGAATTGATTGAAAAGGTATTTATTGTGCAAAACTACCTGTACATTGCAGTTCAATGGGTCATGCATTAAATGATTCACAAGATAAAAGAATACTTGTATATAGAATCATATTACAGTAAAAAGAAAGAATGCATGAGACTATTGGAGACTGATCACCTATCAATAATCTGTTAGTTTATGTGTCAGGAACTGTATTGAGTTACTTTATGTACAATACACAGTCAATGGGGAAATAGTCATTTTTAACTGCGCGCAGTGCGGCGATTTTCGGAACTGCACATTACCAACTCGCTGGAAATTTATAACTGTGGTATCAAAAGATGCATGAAACTCTAAGCTATAAAGTCCTAAAACCTCAGAGCACAAAAATAAATATCCATAAAGTTATCATGGTTATGATGTTTCAAATGCACAGGAGGGTGCGAAACCCATAGACTTTGTGTGTACCTCTTCCCCTCCTCTTCCCCCCCCCTCAACCACCCTTGCCTTTTCATATTCTATCGCGTGCCGTGTCGCGATTTCAAGTGCGAGTACGCTCAAATTCACAGGTCTGATAGAGCTTGTATTCAGCTTTCAAATGAAACCAATTTCATGGCAATACCTCTATTTGGCCAAGTTATCATACATTTCCTGACACAAAATTTGGAAAAGCGTAACAAAACCACCCTTTTTGGGTGGCGAGTTCAAAACACATGGCCATATATTTTTATAATTGAGCTTTACATGACTTCAGGTTAACAAATACAATGAATATTAAACTACATGTATGGTTTCCGTTTCTTTTTGAAAAAAATTAGTAAAGAAAATGGGATTCCATTAGGATTCAAACACAAGACCCTCTGATTACTAGACAGGTGTTCTACTGCCTGAGCTATAGAAAGCCCTATAGCAATGTTCATTCCACAGAACCCCTTATCTTTCAGTGTTTTAGTGATCAGAAGCTATAGAACCTGGCATAAACCTGAAGGAAAGAAATCAACTGAAGGATAAATGCAAGAACACTGAAAGCTGAGGGGTTTCTTTTGGATGAACATTGCTATAGGGCTTTCGATAGCTCAGGCGGTAGAGCACCTGTCTAGTAAACAGGAGGTCTTGGGTTCGAATAACGATGGAATTCCATTTTCTTTTCTTATTTTTTCATATTATATGTTTCTGATCAGTTTCACCCTTTGTTCATATTTCCATTTCTTTTTAAATCAAATCATTTAAACACAATTCATATCTGACCTCCAGTTCAGACGACACCATCTGCGCGACATTTGACCCCTCATTAACGATGCCAGCAGACGACTCAGAGGATGATTCCAGCGAGTCGGAGATGAGTGGAGATGAGGTATTCAATCGAGGTGTGACTAGGGGATCTAATAGGAGATCAAGAAGGCGTGGCAGTGAGGATCCAGAACCATCGTCCTCGTGGCTCTCGTGGTGTTCATTGATCTGAAATCAATCTGGTGCTTCTTAGATGGCTTTAACATCATTTGTGAATTCACTCCTTAGTACTCCTTTTATCAGTCAATGTTTTAATGATATACATGTATGTATTTGAAATATAGCACCCATTAACGCTCATATGGTCCTCGTTGTAGAGTGCGTCCCAGAAAAAAAGTTAACCCAATGTTGAAAGTCTCGTATTAAAATTTTATAGCTTGTCTGACCATGAGATTTTTTCCATAGTAAAGATCAACTCATGTTCTATTCAATGGTACCAAACTTATACCTGTGTTGTTATGGATGACTGAGGACTCGGACATGGAGAAAAAAAGCATCAAAATTTATTTGTATCAAGTTTGAGCAAAAGCAACCTATGTATTTCAATAGTTCAAGTAATCTTTTGGGTCTTTTGAATGGCCTTAGGAAGGCGACCTCTAACAATAAATGAATGATCAGGAAGCCAGGGTTGCTTCTCCTAAAACTTGGGACAAGCTATTTTTGACAGAAATTTTAAAAAACTCATGTTCTCAGTCATCCATGACAGTACAAGTATAAGTTTGGCGTCACTGGATAGAACATGAGTTACTCTTTGTCCTGAAACAAAAATAAATGATACATAAGTTATACAATTCTAATATGAGGCTCTCAAAGTTAGGTTTACTTTATATTAGGACGCACTGTATTGCTTTACCTGTTACTCACCACAATGAATGTTGCAGACAGTATTCAAGAATTGTAAATAGAGAAGTTAGTATTAATGGCTATTTGAATCCAGATTATGATATATATTATAAAGAATTTATGAATTTCAAAATGTTGTTGAGCAGATATTTTATACAAATTATATAAATTTTTAAGAATGTGCGAAGATTCGCAGAAACTTTGAATTTCAAAGGCATAAACAGCTCATTATACATCACTATTCTGTTCAGTGCAATCTCACCCCCCCCCCTAAAAATTAAAAGCACACCCAACTTTAATAACTTCATATTAGAATTGCATAACTTATATGACATGTTTTTTTTATTATGCCTCCGCCACCGAAGGTGGTGCCGGAGGCATTATGTTTTCGGGTTGTCCGTCCGTCCGTCCGTCCGTCCGTACGTCCGTCCGTCCGTCCGTCCGTCCGTCCGTACGTCCGTCCGTACGTCCGTCCCGTTTTCGTTCTCGCGATAACTTAAGAACCGTTTGACGGATCACTTTTCAAACTTGGATCTATGTATGCATATGGTAGGGACAATGATCTGATTAGATTTTGGGGTCATTAGGTCAAAGGTCAAAGGTCACAGAGGTCATTGTATGCATGAAATGGCTCGTTCTCGCCATAACTTAAAAGCCGTTTGACGGGTCAACTTCAAACTTGGGTAATGTGTGCCTATGGGAGGGGCAATGAACTGATTAGATTTTAGGGTCATGAGGTCAAAGGTCAAAGGTCACAGATGTCATTGTATACATGAAAATGGTTCGTTCTCGCAATAACTTAAGAACTTGTGACGGGTCAACTTCAAACTTGAGTAATGTGTGCATATGGGAGGGGCAATGAACTGATTAGATTTTGGGGTCAAAGGTCAAAGGTCACAGAGTCATTGTATACATAAAAAAAGTTTGTTCTCGTGATAACTTAAGAACTGTGTAACGGTCATCTTCAAACTTGGGTAATATGTGCATATGAGGAGCAATGAAACTGAATTAAATGTGGGGATCATGAGGTCAAAGGTCACAGAGGCCATTGTATGCATGAAAATGGCTTGTTTGGTTACAAGGTCAAAGGTCAAGGTCAAAGGTGTCCGTGTATAAATGAAAGTGAATAGATGATTGTGTCATATATTTCTGATCTGGCAATGGCGGAGGCATAAATTTCGACCGTGCGCGGTCGAGGATTCATCTAGTTATTATTATTAAATGAAAGAGTAACTCATATTCTCTCCAGTGACACCAAACTAAAACCTGTGCTATGATGGATGACTTACAAAGTTTAATAGCACTTCGGTGAACTTTGTTTTTTTTTAAAAACAAGTACCGATAATAGCCTTGTACCAAGTTTGGGCAAAAGCAACCCTTGCATTTCAATAGTCCAAGTAATCTTTTGCAGGGCTTAAATTAATCGACAACCACAGAGGCAATGGCCTGGGATGCCCCCTTACTGGCCTTAATGCCTCTTCCAAAATCCCTTGTTTGGCATTGGAGATTTTAATGCCCTTTTCCAGACATTTGCATTGGTGCTGTACTAAAGAAAAAGTGCCCTATGAAAAAATGGCCTTGCCCTAAAACTAATGAAATTTAAGGCCTGCTTTTGTCATATATGAATGGACTTGGGTAGGCTTACCTCAAACAATGAAAGAATGATCAGAAAGCCAGGTTGCTTCTGCCAAAACTTGGTACAAGCTGATTTTGACTAAAGTTTTGGAAAAGTTAAGTGCTCATTCATCCATGACAGCACAGGTAAAAGTTTGTTATCAATGGATAGTCTACGAGTTACTCTTTCACATGAAATCAAAATTAATGTCAGATAAGCTAAAAAAATTTGATAAGAGGCTCTCAAAGTTGGGTTTATTTTTTTCTGGTATACACTGTATAATCATAATATTAATCCCTTGAAAAATAGGGGGATTAGAATAATTTTAGTTTTATACAGAAAATAATGTTATTATCTTACCCCCACCCTCACCTCTGTTTCCAGCACCTTTGGTTATCTCTGTCATGGCGACCTGAAATGATGAAAATATATTCATATAAATGGATATACCCTGTTGATACAGGGCTAGCTACTGTACACAGCATATATTTCTTGATTTTGCTACAAGACTGGGAATTCGCGCAAGTATATTTTTTGCAAATTTAGTATATTGGCATTCACTTTGTACAGAAATGTCAGAGTGAAAATTTTCGCAATCAGTAATTTGCGAAAATTCACGAAAATAAAACCACCGCAAATATTCAGCATAATACAGTACATGACATAATTCTGTATTCAATATATTTTGTTGAAAGATTGTCTTCTTTAAAAAAAAATTTGTTGTAGAGCTACATACACACCATCTGTTTCATTTGATCAAATATACTGTGGATTTGTAAAAATCTTGTAAAAACAATCATTGTAAATTATACAGATATTATTAAATACTATTAAAAAAGCAACTAAAATGTTTTGTTGTTGAAGAATTATTGTATGTCATAGTAAAGAGAACACAGATAGAGTGATCTGAGGGCACTAAGAATTTGGAGATGGGGATGGGGGGGGGGGGGGGGGGGGGGGGGGGGTGGACAAAAAAGAACAGAAAGACAATAATAATAACTGATATATCAGAATAATGATATATCAGTTTATTAAAAAAATATATATTCATTGAGAAGTAGACAGAGAGTATTCGACCAAGGAGGAGATAGACCAAACTGTTAGTACACTATAATGGGTTTAGGATTGGACCAACTGTTATAGACTAAGTAGCCTTTAGCCAAGGCACTCGGCGCTTGTATTTCCCAAAATGCGCCAAACGAGTCTGAATACATAAGACTATCATGCGAGGCAGTCAGCGCTAAGTCTTGTGTATGATAGTCTTATGTATTCAGACTCGTTTGGTGCATTTTGGGAAATAAAAGCGCCGAGTACCTTGGCTAAAGGCTATAGACTAAGTGGATATAAACCTACATTTAGATTCCAAAGTTATGTTTTTAAGATATTCCGGTGTGATTAAATGATCACATTCTCAAGAAGAAAGCGAGAGAAACTGTGAAAGATAGTGAAGAAAGTAATTGAAAATAAAGGAAGAGGCATAGTGGAGAGAGAGATGGGGAAAGAGAGAGGGAGAGATGGAGAAAGAGACAGAGAGGGAGAGATGGAGGAAGAGAGAGAGACATGGAAAGAGAGAGAGAAAGATTGAAAGAGTGAGAGAGAGAGATGGCGAGAGAGGGAAAGATGGAGAAAGAGAGAAATGGAGAAAATGAGAGAGAGAGAGAGAGATGGAGAAAGAGAGAGAGATAAAGAAAGATAGAGAGATGGAGAAAAAAAAGAGGAGAAAGAGTGAGATGGAGAGAGAGAGAGAGGGAAGGGAAAAAGAAAGGGAGGTTTACTAAGTAAAAGTACAAAGCTTGCTATCAAACATTTTTTTTTTTTCAATCAGTGGCTACTGTTGGTCAACTCATGGGGAGAACCTAACAAAATCATAACTACCTTATAAATAAAAAATTGCGAGCGCGAGAATAGATTTTTTTTTTCATAATTGAATGAAATAATTTATCTTCTTTATGCGCTCGAATTGTTCAATGAGATAAATTTCTTCTCAATCAGTATACCACACAAAAAAGCTGAAATCGCAATGTTTTTCAGGTTGATATATATATTGATTTTTCACTTTTGCCTTATTAATTGAATAAAAAAACGAAAAGAAAAAGGTTTAGTGTCTTAGGCCTATAACGTCCCCCCCCCCCTGGGTTAGTTCTTCGAGCAGATGATCGAGGGGAAATTTTGATGATTTTTCCGCCTCCCCCCCCCCCTCCTCCTTGGATATTCTTTCTCCAATCGACGTGTCGAACAAAAACAAAACAAAACCGTCACCTGACAGGTCTCTAGTCTTATCTCTAAAACATATATTATCTTATAAAATGTTTTATTTCCTGTTATGCTATTTTATTTATTTATTTTTTTTGCTCATAATCATTCTCATTGATTATCACGGCATATCTCCAAACTTGGGGATTTTGTCATAAATGTAGTAGATTTAGATAGTCAGTGTTATGCAAAAAATATGAGATAATGATTCTCACAATGCGACTTAAAACGAGAACTAGGCTGTCTGTCATGTGACTTGAATCGACATCACGTGAGAGCCGAAACCTTTCGGAGCGGAGCTGAGCTGCGTTTACCATCAAAGAAAAATTAAGAATATATAATCGACGTCTGTTTATTTCTGCGGCGTTGGTCGATTGGTATTCTTTTTAGAATCATGGATTTAATTCTTCTCTTTGTTTTACTGACACTCTTGAACGTTTCTACGTTGCACGCTAAGCCTCCGAATATCGTGTTTATTCTGGCTGATGATTATGGATATCACGATATCGGATATCATAATAACGACATCATAAAAACACCCAATTTGAACAAGCTGGCCAGTGATGGAGTCAAACTCGAAAACTACTATGTGCAGCCAATTTGCACCCCGTCGAGGAGCCAACTCATGAGCGGCAAATATCAGGTAAAGTAGGCACTAAGGCAGCAAAATGATGAAAACAATTTCTGGTATAAAAAAAAAGAAAAAAAGTGAAGTTACCGAAATCAGACTTTGTTTGTCTTTGTATTTTCTTTTTGAATTAAAGTTGATAGATCTACAGCTAGATTGTTAAAATCATGTCAATATATATATATATATATATATATATATATATATATATATATATCATGTATATATATATATATCGTGACTGAATAGAGCTATTCTTCTCAGTTCCCCTTAAGGCCCGTTTTAGTAAGATATATATATATATATATATATATATATATATATATATATATAAACATACATATCGACCTCGTAGCAATAGCAATGAGTGATATATATGATAATCATTTGACATGATTTTAACACATTTGTCTGTATTTGTGTATGTGTGTGTTTAATGAAAGTATTAGACTAAATAAAATATAATTTTCAACCCTAGTCTATAACTTATATTATAGTATACGATAAGAACATGTATTTAGGCCTAGGCCTACACCAAAATCAAAGATATAACCAAAGGTATTATTGAAATAGATCTTTGCCTAATCACAACTTGATATATCTGATAATTTAGATTTAATCGTGGCCATGTATACATGTTTAAAACATCAATGTCTTCAATGTCATCAATGTCTTTGTTTATAATGATTAACCCCTTGATGACACCTAGACAATGTGAAAAGTGTCGGCTTACTCCCTAGCAGAAAGTGTTTGGCTGTATTCATCAGTGTGTTTTAATGGAAAAATCTTGTATTCCATCAACACAAAAGCATTACTTTTTTTAGCTGAATCTGATGGCACCACACCCTTTATTTAGTTAATGCACAACAACATTCTTCAATTGTAAAAAGCCCTTCCATGGAAGCATTAAAATAAAAACTAAAACAGTTACAATAAGTCACTGCACACACAGTGCCTTACTCTATCAACCAAGGTAGCGTAGATGTGTCATCAACAGACATTTTGCTGACTCAACTATTCAGATTCAAAACAAGTATGGGAATGTTTGATCATGTACTTTGGATATAAACATGATTATAGGATGAACAGGGTTACTGATTATTACACGTACATACATTGACTTTTGTAACAATCGGCCAGCTATGAATTATTACTACACAATTAGAAAATAAAATAGAATTTGTATATTTATATTCATATACATGTATATGAATATATATCATTTATCCCATTAATCTTGTTTTGCTTTTGATTGAATTTCTTCAAACTCTTTTTACTCAGATTCACACTGGTCTCCAGCATGGTATCATCTGGCCTCCTCAGGCCAACTGTCTTCCTTTAGATGACCCCACCCTAGCTGATAAGCTCACAGAGGCGGGCTATGAGTCACATATTACGGGAAAATGGCATCTGGGGTTCTACAAGAGAGCTTGCTGGCCAACCAGTCGAGGTTTCAAATCATTCCTAGGTAATTAAGGCATTATAGGCGTATCAGGCCCTGAACTGTTGAGATGTTACACGATACCATTGGCGATATAGCTATATTGCATAATATGCTAACTTCAGCAGTCCGCAATAAACATAGCATTTGATTAAGGCGCCTTCTCTATTCAAAAGGTGTCAGTTTCCCGCATCCTTTGTTCCAAAAGCCGTTTTATTGGCTTTTGAATAGAATCCCTAAAGCCTAGATGATGGGGGTCTATTAAAGCATCAGCGTCAGCATTGTACGGAAGAAAAGGTAGTCCTGTTAGTCTTCCGATCACTTCTTCGAAAAAAAAAGCTGAAAGCTGGATGTTTCCTGGGATGGAACAGGATCCCGCAGGAAACTGACGCCTTTTGAATGGAGAAGGCGCCTAACGCCTTTTTGCCAGAAACTCATCATTAACCAGCCTCTTAGCACTCAAATAAGAACCACCTTATCTAACATGGTGGCAGCGGTGGGATTACCCAAAAAAAATAGGGTTTAGGGGAGCATTTCATGAAACAAATATTCACTGATTCTCAGTGACAACAGTTACAAGCTACTGAAATGCTTGCATCCGATTGGCCGGGAGCAAATTTGTCGGATAAAACGTCCGACAAGTACTTTCATGAAACGCCCCACAAGTGTAGTGGTAGGGTTAGATTTTTTATGGGGGGTGGTAGTTGTCTGGGGGTAGCTGTTTAGGGGTAGTTGTCCTAGATCCATTTCAACTCAACGTTTGTCTTTACCAGGAGTTTGGGATATTATCTAAATAGTTTTGTAGGAGATTCTGGAAACTCTGTGTGTGATGAAACCATAATAATGATATTGTTTGATTTACCCAAGGACAGCCACATCAGTTCTGATAACTGTTCTACCAGTGGGCGGGCCCTTCAGAGCATGACAAACTTTCCGATAAGCATCTTTAATTGCGACTTTTTAGAAAGAGCTTTTTAAAGGTGAAATTTTGTGTTATGTGTTTATCTCATAGATAGAAATGAATCTCAGTATTGGTTCTCTATCTATATCCTAAATGTCTTGGTGTCGGGTTTTTCACTGGAGCTGTTTAAAAGATGGCTGGTAGAGCTATCGTTGCTACAGAATTGGCAGAAGGAGGACCTGCTTTAACTTGCACAGAAACACTTTTTAATACAAGTCATATCAGGTGTAATTGATCTAAAATTCAGATAAATATGCAACACAGCACAAAAGTTCACAGCACCGCACAATAGTATGACAATACTCTATCCAGAGGACTGTACTTGCACCAGAAGAAGAAGAAGAGGGTTATTGGACCACTATATATTGCTCCTATGTAGGTTATCTATCTGGGAGTGAGGACTTCTACACCCACCATCGTGGGTATAGCTTCTCATCTACGGAGCTATGGCGTGGACTTGATTTTAGAGATGGTCTTGAGCCGGCATCAAATTACACCGACAAGTACTCCACCTTTGTCTTTGCACAGCGTGCTCAGAGCGTGATCCAGCAACACGACAAACAAAAGGTATGTTTCCAGTGATTTTTATCATAAATGCTATAACTGTTTTCATCCTAGGGTACCTAACGGGCGGGGAGGATTATAATTCTCATGTGTTGAACACTGGAGGTCCGTTTGAGGTATCCAATAAGTGGTCTGGCTTTGACTTCAGAGCTAATCTGGAACCTGCTCCAAACTACACTGGAATATACTCCACTTACGTCTATGCTCGCCGAGCTCAGGACGTCATTGAGCAACACGACAAGACTAAGGTCAGTTTGTCATTGGTTTTACAGATTTACTTTATGACTTTCGGATTTAGCCTTGTTAAATGTATCACGTTTGAAAAACAGTAAAGGTTTATCATTGTCTACATCCACAGATTCAGGATTCCCAATTTCAATAGATTGTGGAGGCTCAATTTTCTGGGGACAAAAGCTCTGTTATGTTTGGGCATGGGCCGATACTTTTAATTGTGTGATGTAAGGCTTGGTCCACTGCCGGTCTATGTTGCGGTACGGTCTAGTGACCAGTTGCAGACCGAATCACTGCCCCTTTCAGTGACACACTTTTGCAAGACATTAATTTATATCTGCCAATTTGACCTCAATGAGAACCAGTATATATGGTACCAGTATACACTTATAATACTTCCTCAGACTATTTTGAAAGGTACACAGTTTGAATATCTGCCACTTTTCTAAATTACTTTAATAATTATATATTTGCCATTCTACCTTAGTGAGCAGATGAGGTACATGGTTGGAAATTTCTTGAATGCTTCCATATACCTTGTCGTGGGAGCTCAGTGTTTTACTGGCCTAAAGCAGTATTTGACTAAAATGTGCTTTTTAAAACTAATTTTATTTTTTAATATGTAGATCTGTCATCATGTCTTTTAGTATGATAATTGGTTCTAATATGTATTTACCCCGGTAGAGAAAGAAAAAAAAAACTGATGTATTAAATCAAATTCTTGTTATTTATTACTTTTTAGCCTTTGTTTTTGTACGTGCCCTTCCAAGCTGTACATGCCCCTATGGAAGTTCCGGCAAGTTACAGGGAACAGTACAAGTTCATAACGAACGAGTATCGCCAAATCTATGCAGGTATGACAACTTGCATGGACGAGGCTGTGGGAAACATCACAGATACACTCAAGAAGGAAGGATTGTGGGACAACACTGTTTTGATTTTCTCATCAGGTGAGGCTTTATTTAACCCATAAAGGACAATGTCTCCTTTTAGTGATGCTTTTGCATTATCTTTGGAACTTGAATACCATGGAATATGAATTACATATCAACAGAAAGAGCAAAAAACACTGACCTAAAGGGATTTATTTCTAGCACTTTACATTAAACGGTTCTTGAATTACAACAGTTTTAATGAAAATAATCATTGAAATCTCTAAGTTGGCAATGCAAAGAAAATGTATAATCACTATTTTTACGCGTAAATTGGCAACTTTTTTCGATGCAATTTTTAATTTTCATGTGTCAATAGACATATATTTGATTTTTTTCTAAAGGTTGCAGGAATGAAAATAACATATCATTTTTGTCAGATTGAGGATTGAATAATGATTCATTTAGACCATTGGGAAATCTCTGTCATATATATATGGGTTAATGAATAGAATTGATAAATGGATGTTACAGCATAAAAATAGCTAGCCACCTGACTAGTCATTTTGGCAAACATTAGTCTACCTTTGCCTCTGTCCACCCATGCCAATGGCTGATCCAGTACTGTACTTGTGGAAATATTCACGGTACATTAGTTTTCGCGGATTTCGCGGGAAGATCGGCAGGCGCGAATTAAAAAACCCGCGAATATATAGGCATAATTTCCTATGCATGTATTCATAACTGTTAATGTTACAGGGCACTGGTATATTTAATAACACTCTGAATCATGAGTCAAAACGTGGGTAATTATCACAGATGGGTTAAGACTGATGGCGGTATTTCACTTGACATGAGACGGATTTAAGATTAGTTTGGGACGGGTTTGAGTCGGTTTTAAGACAATCGTTGAGATGTCTCAGAGACGTATCCGATACTTTTCATGAGTCGCGGGAAAATTGAACATGCTTATAAAGCAATAATTTTTTTTCTGTTTCAGAGACATTCTGCGACGAAAATTTTTATCGGGACGTCTCTAAGAGTCCAGGAGGGCGTTTCATCAAAGGACTTGTCGGACATTTAACCGACATATTTGCTCTCAGCCAATCAGATGCAAGCATTTCAGTAACAGTTTGTTGGATAAAACGTCAGACAAGTCCTTTGATGAAATGCCCCCCAGGTTGCAGAAACATCTCTGCGAAGTATGAATCCCACCTTTAACTAGTTTATTTTCATGCTCATTAATTTCTAGACAATGGAGGGCAGGTGTATGGTGGGGGCAATAATTGGCCTTTACGTGGATGGAAGGGGTCTCTATGGGAAGGTGGCACACACGCAGTAGGCTTTGTATCCAGTCCCTTATTGCCTGCTGAGGTGCAGGGCACAGTCAACAGGGAGCTTATGCATATCAGTGACTGGTTCCCAACTCTAGTTCAGGGTATAGCTGGCTGGAACCTCAATGGAACCAAGCTAGATGGTTTCAACATGTGGGATACTATCAGGTAAAGTACAGCCTTTTGTTTTGTTATCAATGGCATCTCTAGATTTATTTATTTACCAGATTAAGAATGCAAAGCCAACACTAACAGGATCAAGTCCAAACAAATATCGTATTCGTGGAAATATTCGCGGTACATTAATTTTCACAAATTTCCCACAAAGAGCGGCGGGCACGAATTAAAAAACCTGCGAATTATATAGAGGTATGATTTCCTGTGCATGTTTTGAATGGGTTCAATTGCGAGCTTACGAACTTGCAGCACAAATTTAAGAACGAGTTTTGAGGCCGCTCAGCACGAAAAAATTAATCGCGCAGAAAATATCAGCGAATACAGTAGTTGAGTTCTATTACGTTTATTAGATCGTACTCTGTATATCAACCATGACATACATGTATGATAGCTGACATTACTCCTTGTGTACGGCTTATGCTAAAGTGTCGCGTTGTGGCGCGGCGCGGCGCGTTAAAAAGTGGAAATAATCGACGAAATAAAAATAAGGTCTCTTTAAAGCGTCCTACAAAAAAGGAAAAGATTCAGAATTGTTTGGCACGTATTGTGTGGTGTGGCGTCGTGTGTGTGCGGGTGTTTGTGTGTGTTTGTGGGTGTGTGTGTGTGTATGTGTGTGTGGGTGTGTGTGTGTGTACTGCATGTTTGTATGTTTGGGAATTTCGTGAAACAAATTAGCACCAGGTATTCCCTTATTCCTTGGCAATTGGCTCATTCGGGACAGGACTTGTTTTAGATCAAACTTATATTTCTCCTCCTCAAATTGGCAGCATTAGAATTTTCCTTTCTACTTCTACATCATTTCAATTATTTTATGAAATTGGCTCAATTGTCGATAATGTGTCAAATAGTTTTAAAATAGCAATTAACGCGGAAATCGATATGTATATTATGTTGCTAATTTAAGGATGTCTAAACAATTCCAGTAGTTTACCTCACCTGTACCTGGATCGAGTGCAGCACAATATGGATGAATTTCTTGCGGAAAGAAATTAATGCCATGGCTGGGACTCGAATCTGGGACCCAAAACAAGTGTTGTAAATTTACTAGCAAAATAATGGTAGAAAAGTTTAGAATGTTCTTATTTTGACATATAGAGCCGTGACCTTACATAGGCTTTATACTGCCTTATACTTTCATGATAAATTTCATTGAAATTCGCAATTTAAACAATGTAAACGTGGACCAGGACCAGGAGTGGACCAGGACTAGACCATCGCGATTTCTGATTGCTGCTGATGTCATAGCTGCCGATAGCCGTAAACAGGATCGACCGTACTTTTCATCGTTTTGGAACTATTAGTCACACAATTTTTGACATACAAAACACACACACACACACACACACACATGCACACTAACCCCACACAAGGGCTTAAGCTAAAGTCTCGAGTCCGAAAAATGATAATCATTTCCAAAAATTTCACAAAAATCGATCCAGAATCTTTTCCTTTTTTCGTAGGACGCTTTAAAGACACCTTATTTTTTTTTCGTCGATTATTTCCACTTCTCAGCGCGCCGCGCCGCGCCACAACGCTACACTTTAGCATAAGCCTTGTGTACTGCATTTACATGGTTTTTCCCGGACCTCACAGGTCACATACATGTGTCATCTCATTTGCATATCATTGTCAAGTCAGTACGTAACTAGTCTTATCCCAAGACACTCCAGTATTGCTTATCTCAAAGAAAATGCCACTCAAAACAATCTTTCCTACTTTGGAAGAAGGTGATGATTTCAGTTTTACAGTGTTCCAAAATGTGAACAGCTGGCACAAAACCCCTATTTTTTATGATGTTGAGCAAGTGAAGACTCTTCATTGAATTCCCAGGTGTATGTAAAATTCTGACCCAACTGTATATAATTGATGCTATTGCCCTCAAAGTGGGTGCCAGATACACATGGTGAAATTCTTGCAAGACCCACCAAGGTCCCGATATTGATCCGCAAATTTTATTGTCTTAAACTAAGGTGAAACAGAAATTCTTTTTGCCCAATTGATCGTGGGTCCGACAGCCACTAAGCAGTGCCATATCAACGTTGCTTGATCCCTTTCTTTTTGAGCGCCAAACAGGGTAACAGCAACTCCCATTTTTTTAATGTCTTTTGGTATGAGCCAACACGATCGATATCTATCTGCATTTCAAAATAGTTCCATTATAGTCTCTTTATTATTCCTCTTCCTCTTTCCCTTATAGCCAAGGTGTATCATCCCCTAGAACGGAACTCCTTCACAACATCGATCCATGGGGAGCCCCGCCCCTTCTTGATGTCACATCTTCCATGGAAACGGTGGTAGCTCCAATCCCTGCCTGTAACTTCACAGGACCTACTACGCTGTTCAATGTATCAACGAGGGCAGCGATTAGATACAAAGACTGGAAACTCATCACTGGCAACCCAGGTGAGTCCAACTTGTTCTACAGTGCGTCCCAGAAAAAAGTAAACCTAACTTTGAGACCGTCATATTAGATTTTATAGCCTGTGTGTCCTTGATATTTATTTCATCATAAAGAGTCACTCATATTCTATTCAATTATACTAGACTTATAGTCTGTGTTATAACAGTTTGCCAAGCATATTGCCTTGTACCAAGTTTTGGCAAAAGCAACCCTTGCATTTCAAATAGTCCAAGTAATCTTTTGTCCAATATGAATTGAGTCAGGAAGGCTGACCTCAAACAATTAATGCATGATCAGAATGCCAGGGTTGCTTTTGTAAAAATTTAGTACAAGGTGTTTTTTATCATAGTTTTTAAAAAGTTCATGTGCTCAGTCATCCGTGACAGCACAGGTATTATTTTGGTATCACTGGATAGAATATGAGTTCTGTTTTGTCATATGAAAATTAACAAAACATACATGTAAGTTATTTATGCAATTTTGATATGAGGCTCTCAAAGTTGGGTTTACTTTTATTTGGAACGCACGTACTGATCTGTTTTTTTTTTTTTTTTTTTTTTAAGATCAGTACAAGCGCTTTATCTGTAATCTAAGAGGGGGTAGGGCTAATACCCCCCCCCCCCTCTCAGCCAGATTTTCTGGCTTTAAATTTTTAATGCAAGGAGCTATTGGCCCCAATGCTTCCAGACTATTTTCTTTTTCTTTAAGTTTAATAATTTTTAGATCTCAATTTCCAAGTGATATGGGTTTGATCATATTATCCATTCATTCTCTCTCAAAGTAGACTCAAAATTTGAAAGATTTTATTTTTAGATTAAATAAAATTATACACAAGCTTTAAGATATCTCAAGAGGATAATATTTATATTATATTGGATGGCTTAGAATGGGATTCCAGGGGGGCATTTCATCAAAGGACTTATCGGATATTTTATCCAACAAATTTGCCCTAAGCCAATCAGATGCAAGCATTTCAGTAGCTTTTAACAGTTTGTCGGATAAAACGTCCGACAAGTCCTTTGATGAAATGCCCCCCACAAATATTCCACAAGTTAGGGCCAATATTGCTTGAATTTAATATTTTGGTATCCCTTGAAGTAAGCCATCTAATCTAATTATCATTATCTATGACCATTATTCAGAAGTCATGAACTGTGAAAAGTGCTATTTATATTTGACATAATAAATATATAATTTAATATTATTATAATATTTGGCATAATATTTTATGGCTAAAACACCCTATATACATGTAGATGATATTTAATTATCCCATGTCATTTTACAGGCCCTGGTAACTGGATCCCTCCTCCCGAATCAGGGCAAAAGGCTGTTGTACCCGTTGTGCCCCCAGGGAAATGCGTCTGGCTCTTTAATATTGCAAATATCTATGACCATTATTCAGAAGTCATGAACTGTGAAAAGTGCTATTTATATTTGACATAATAAATATATAATATGATATTATTATAATATTTGGCATAATATTTTATGGCTAAAACACCCTATATACATGTAGATGATATTTAATTATCCCATGTCATTTTACAGGCCCTGGTAACTGGATCCCTCCTCCCGAATCAGGGCAAAAGGCTGTTGTACCCGTTGTGCCCCCAGGGAAATGCGTCTGGCTCTTTAATATTGCAAATGACCCCTACGAGTACTTTGACCTGTCTGATGAGGAAGGTGAAGTCGTGGAGTTTCTTCTAGGTCGTCTTCATTATTATGAGAAGGGCGCTGTGCCGGTGAACTACCCCAGTCCAGACCCTAGAGCCAATCCAGCACTACACAACAACACTTGGGACAGCTGGGAATGACTGTAAATTAAAGCCAACTGCCCATTTTTTTCTCATCGCACATGGTTTAATTTCATTTCGTCTATAACTATTCTATGTACAGTGCGTATCAGAAAAAAGGTAATCCATTTTTAGAGGGCCCATATTCCAAACTCATTTGTATTTGCTGTTCATATGTGACATATAATTAAAGACAAACTCTCCATCTTTCCAATGATACTGTTCTTGAATCTTAAATGTAAGGTATAAGTAAATTACAAATGAAAAAGAATCAATTTTTTCCAAGTTTTAAGAAAATGAAAGAAGACTGAGTGAATGCTGTCCCCGCTGTCCTAGGCATTGAATAGGATTGCGTGAAATGATGTGTGACTCCTTTGAAAGCATCCACTCAGTCTTTCATCCTTTGACAAAAACTTGGAAAAAATGGATTTTGTACCTGCCACCTTCATTTGCAATTTATTCAGTTATGCATTACATTTATGATTAAAAAAAGGTATCATTTTAAAGGTGAGGAGTTCGTCATCCACTATATGATCTATGACTATAGCAAGAATAGATGAGCTGGGATTATGGCCTCTCAAAATAAGGATTACCTTGTTTTGATACACACTGTAGTTATCGTTTGGTTTAATTGTCACTTTGCCTATTTACCATTGTGTGTAATTCCCATTTGTCTGATGTCCATTTTGTCTAATGTCCACTTGTTCTAACACCACTTGTAAATTCCAATAACAAACTGGTAATGACCAAATATTCTTTTGGGCATTAGACCAAGGAAAACCAAGTTGTAACGAGACAAAATGGGTTTAGACCATGTGGTATTAGACAATCACAGAAGTGGGCCAACTGTTGTTAGACCAAGTGGAAATAGACTGCAATGATTTGTTATGTTTTATTTTATTTTGCTTTTGTACTTTTGTATGATAGTAAGCAAATAATAACCTTTGGTTAAGGTGATAGGACAAAGTATCACTTGTGAAGTAATACTTTAGAAGTGAAGGTGAGGAAAGATGACAAAGACATCCAGATTGCCAAGAAAGTGATAGTATGTCTTGTCACCTTACACCAAAAGTTGATTATTTGTTGTGTCTTTCACAACTCAAAGTTTAGAAATGTACAAATATAATGTTCATTTTGCCAACTACAATTTTAAAAAGAAAAAGAAGGATATATTTCATACATTTTATGCATTGAAAAAACTCAAAGAAGAATTACAAAAAGAGATCTCAAATCTCCTAATTTTGAATTGGATAATGCTTCTTTTTAATAGGTAGATATACAGTCTGTGTAAAAAAAAATGGTACAGTCGAAAAAAAATTTATTTAGGTGTGAAATATTTTCTAATAATGTGTGTATGTGGTACCAAAATAAAGCCAAAAGATTTTCCCTGCTGATGCGTTTTTTCCTGTATAATTTGTATAATTCGTAAAACAAAAGTTATGCTAAATTTTGTACGACGAGGAACAAATCAAAATTGAGCATTTAATGGCCATTATACAAAATCTATACACAAAGGCATGGGACGGCGTGCGAAAAATGGATTTTTCTTGATTGTAGAAAACTAGTCATATCTCAAAAACTGCAACACCAAATTTGATGAATAAAATTGCACAAGAAAGTCTGATTTTCCTGCTTTACAAAAATATCAAACAATACCAGGTTGTGATTAATCTTCATACTATAAAAAAATGTTTTCCACTTGTACCATTTTATTTGACACAGACTGTATATCGTAAAATAATAAGATCAGTACTAATTTTCATACTTATGTATAATTTGCTTTTGTAAATCAAAAGTTTATGCTAAATTTTGTGCGACGAGGAGAGACCAAATGTTAATATAAACATTCTGGTTACATGTATGAGACAATGGATATTAGACGTAATGTTTATTAGACCAAATGATAGCATTGATAGACAGCATTAGTGTAATAAAGAAAAACCATATCGAGGGTTGAAAAAGAGTAACAATTTTATTTTTATAAAATTTTATATTATGTGCTCCCTATATAATGTATGACAAATTGGCTGAAATAGAGGCTGATAAAATCTATTAATAAAACATGGAATAAATTAGCCTATAATTTATTTGTATAGGAAAACTAAAATTTTTTGAGAGGAAAAGTGCTTGTTTTGCTACAAGGTAACATACTCATTACAGCAGGAATGTATTGAGTAGTGAATTAGTGTGTTATCATTCAAATGTGCCTATATTATAACAGTACACCAGGTGTAAATTCAAGATATCCGAATTGAATACATTTCTTGGGCCCAATTGTCTGGGGACAATAGTGGCACTATTATGTTTACGCATGGGCCTGATACTTTTATTGTGTGACGTCAGGCTGCGTCCGCTACTGTACACTTGCTCAGAATGTTGCATAATGGGTTAGGAACCCGGGCATATTTGTGTTGATGACTTGACTTCGGCTGAAGGCACTGTCATCCTAAGGGGCTCCTAAAAGGGCAACTTAATGCAAAAATTGGGCATAGAAGAGGTAGTCAAACATTTTTAAAATCATTTTGAACCTAGGAAGGGTTGAGGTAAAAGTCTTGAGGTCGTCAGGACCTGTTGCTGTAAAAATTGAGATAGGGACATTGGCAAAATAAAGGCTACTGTACACTTGCTCAGAATGTTGCATAATGGGTTAGGATCACCCGGGCAGATTTGTGTTGATGACTTGACTTGGGCTGAAGGAACTGTCAAACAAAAGGGGCACCTAAAAGGGCAACTTAATGCAAAAATTGGGCATAGAGGAAGTAGTCAAACATTTTTAAAATCATTTTGAACCCAGAAAGGGATGAGGTAAAAGTCTGAGGTCGTCAGGACCCGTTGGTGTGAAAATTGAAATAGGGACATTGGCGAAATAAAGGCCAGCTATGGCCCGTATTCCATAAACTATACTTAAGCCATTTGTCTCAAGTCTAAGTATTTTTCTAAGATTTCGTCCAGGAGTATACTTTTTTAGCCTTTATTCCAAACACGTTAAGTACTTTGTCTGAGCTGAGAAAGCATTAAGCAAAAGTCTGAATTTTTATTAATATTGTCATGTTTAATTTTTTATCTCAAATGAGCTTGCCATACAGGTAGTAGGCTTAAAGTTAGGATAAAATTATCATTTCTTATGTGCGTATTTGTATAAAGCGCAACTTGTTTGACTAAGCCCAAATCAAAGAATTTATGATTAACTGTTAAAAACAGGGTAAGATAAAATTCTTAAATTAAAACAAAAAGTTATTTTAGCAAAAAGATTTTTTTTTTAAATGCTTAAGTTTCATGCTTAAGTCCAACTTTTTTTAGTATATGGGCCCAGAGCATAATGATGCTGCTGCAGCAAAAATGAAAAACAAAACAAAGCAAACAAAACCACAAACAAACAAATTCAAACCTGTACCACAAATATGTATATCGTAGCTATGTCAATATTTTCGGGAACAAATGTAAAATTTTCTAGTAATCATGTGATATGTTGAGGGATAGATAGTCTTACTCTCTGTGTAATACATGTGATGTATATTCTAGATTAATGTATTTTGTAGATATTTGAAACTAGTACAAATAATTCATACAGGGTTTATGGTTCAATGTATCTTATAATCAAGGTCATGTGTGCATTTTGTCAACTCACTCGAGCAAAATGCTCTCTTGAGTTTTCATGTATAGTGAGTGTATTATTGCCTTTTTCCCAGTCTTTCTTCAAAGTAATAACTAGCTACCAAGAAGAAAAATGTTTCAATTTCTATAAGATATATTCCCAATTTGACAAAATTCAAGTGTAAAACTGATTGATTCTGAAAGAATGCCATTCAATATTTTATAGACTAGTTAAACTGAAATAATATTCATATTTGTTAAGTATCTCCTATGTATATAAAAAAAAAAATCATATTCAATATGAGCCAACTTTTTCAGAATTCACTATTTACTGCCAGTTTTATATATATATGTATATTTTTTATAAAATCTTACTTGCGATGTTTTGGTATTGTTATATATTGCCTTTGTGTATTTTCTACTGTAAACATGTTAATTTGGATCAGCCTATCTACTGTCAATCATGTAGGCTTGCTGCTTTTATTCACAATAAACTATTCATTGAATTAAATTGAATTGAATTGAACCAATTTTGACACAAATCATGATAAATCATATGGCACCATCTGTTCACAAGTTCAGAAGGTACAAAGGTGCTACAAACAAATTACATACAGTGGACTCCAGTTACAACAAGACGATTTACACTAAGCCAACCTTGGTATAACAAAATCTTCAACAAAATTAACATTTTGATCCAAATGCAAAGTGCATATCGGTAAAAAATATTTATCCTCCAAATTTTCAACTGATACCTTTATCTTTGAGATATTAGGCCCTATACAGGAGTGAATTGAAAATATAGTATGATTACGATGGAATTGAATGTAAGAATATACAGAAAGGCTTAAGGCCTATTAAAAAGATAATAAGAAGAAACTGCTGAATGTGGTTTAAAATTCTTAAGGAAGTTGCATAAATTAGTGTTTTTCAATAGGCCTATGAATGATTTGTGTTGATTTTCGTTTGCTCTGATTAGGAAAAGACAATCTGTTTCTCACATTTTATCTGGTTGTAATAAATTTTTGAAATAATATGACAGATATGAGGAAGCTCTTGATTTGTGATGATGATGATGGTGATGATGATGATGGTGGTGATGATGATGGTGGTGATGGTGATGATGATGACGATGGTGATGATGATGATGGTGGTGATGATGATGGTGATGATGATGATGGTGGTGATGATGATGGTGGTGATGATGGTGATGATGATGATGGTGGTGATGGTGATAGTGGTGATGATGGTGGTGATGATGGTGGTGGTGGTGATGATGATGGTGATGGTGGTGATGGTGATGATGATGGTGGTGATGGTGATGATGATGACGATGGTGATGATGATAGTAATGATGATGATGATACTGGTGATGATTTAATCAAGTCATTGGGTTAATGATACATTGTAAGCGCTTTGAGCATTATTGGATAAGCACATTATAAATAATATTTTTATTGTTGTTATTATTTTCCTGGTGCTAATAATGATGATAATCAATCGTAGTTGACAAACAAATCAAATAGAATGAATTATGTGTCCCGCCTCAAATTCTTTTTGCAGGTAAAGTGTCTTTCATATTCCCTAGTTATAATTCAAGGAAGCAGAAACAAATTTAAAAGTGCATGCAGGGGTTGTGACACTGGAAAAAGGGGCACAGTGGCATCACCGGCAGGACCGGGGCAGGGGACTGATGCTTGGGGGCTAGCTGGGCCAACTTTTTTATATAGATTAGCGACCTAGCTTGAAAATTTGGGGTTTTAAGAGACTTTCAAAAGACTTTAAAGAATAAAAATGGCATTTTCGGCTAAGAAAAGGGGCACTTTAAGGGGGAAGGGGTATGTCCATGGAAAAAGTGAGTGTACTGTGCCCGCTTCCTCACCCCCGTTCCGCCGCCTTTGGATACTATATGTAAATTCAAAGAGATAAAGAAAGAGAGAGAGATTGAAATACTGAAGTGAATTCTTTATCCAAATTTGTAATGGTCAAATATGACTGATGATTGCCGATACCATACAACGAAAGAATAATAAGAAGCTGGCTAAATTCGTTGATTATTATATTTGGACGCCAATTTCCGCATGCAAAATCAGCAGCGAATATTGAGACTGCATCATCATCATCTTCATCACCATCATATGTAACGTAAGTGAGCAATTATTATATTCTTTTACGATTTAGTGTCTAAATGAAGTTCTTTTCTTATTAATGATTAACCATATTAACGAAAACTGTGCCTTAAAACTGTTGAAAAAGGTCCGACTTAATACAACGACAACTCTGTAGTCCCAGTCATTTAAATCGTTGTAAGTCTCTTGTAGGACGTGCCTAATCGCTAATAAATGCTGCGCACCTAAAAATTGAGCTCAATTTTAATAGAAAGTATAATATTATTTTAAGATTTATCAATAATATTGGGCATAATCGTGATTGAGGAAACCACCATTCACTTTGTACAGCAGCGCTTTATTCAGTCATGCATTGCCATTATTGGTTTCCTCTTTCCACCCCCATTCACTAACTAACGTTACAAGCATTTGTCTTTTTGAGCGAGTGGTTTCCGAAACGACGATAAGGCCTAATATTGCATACTTTATATTCTAATGATCAATTAAAACCAAAAATTTCAAAAAATTATTTTCAAGAACAATGTTTCAGAGCACACATTACTACGAGGTCGATACTACGTATCGCCTCGTTAACCAAGTCCTTCAAGAAAAGTATAATTTTTTTTTATCACTTTTCTTTTTATTTTCCTATTCCTATGATGAAATATAACTACACCAAATTATACTACACACTTTTTTTTGTACGTAATGCAAGTTTAGACGATTTTTTTTTCTTATAAACATAGAAAAAAAGGAGAAAACTCACCGCATTATCTGCCTTGACCTGTCCGTCATGTCCGTAGTCGACGCCTATTGCAAATGGCGCTACAGCACACAGCAATACTATATTGTTAAAAAAGTCGCCCAAATCAAACCCAATCAACTCGCTATTCCAAAACTCCGGTATCGCCATAGAGCAAGCTCAAATTACATTCCTCGTACCGTGGTACTATACCCGTTGTGTGGGCGAGCTTGTGATTCCTCAGATCATCGTACCTCAGCGAATGAAAAAAAATATAGGTAGAGTTGACTCGACTTCATGTAATGCTGATCTTGTCGAAAGATAAAGTGAATCTCGATTGAGTCAGCCTAGTATCGATAATCTTGTTTGGATTGTCAGCCTTTAATTTGAAAACAGCTTGTAAGTCTTCAAATTATTTACCTAGACGTGTGAGAAGTACTTCACATTTGAAAGATAAAATGAATTGATTGATGTCAGCCTAGCAAGTACATTGCTAAACTTTCTTGCGTTGATTTATGGCAAGCATTTGGATACAACTATTTTTGCCACTGCTTTCTTATTTTATATTTATATATTTTTTTTTGGCTTTTTCTATTTGCAAGTTATTTTAGGCCTAATTATTTTGTTTCTTGTCCTTCGTCCCCCCCCCCCCCCCAATTCTCTTCTTCTTCTTTTTTTATGTTTTTCTCCTTACTTCTCTTCTCTCTCTCTCTTCTTTTTTTCTCCTCACTTTTCTTCTTTTTCTTCTCTTTTCTTATTTATATCTCTCCCTTCTTCTCTCATCATATACTTTTTCTTCTTTCTTTTTTCCCCCTCTCTCTCTCTCTCTTTGTATTTAAGCTTTTTTTCTGGTCTCCATTCCTTTTTTTTCTCTCTCTCTCTCTAGCTCTCCTTTCTCTCTCTCTCTCTTCCTTTTTCCTCTATGATTTCTTCTCTTCTTTTTTTTCTCTCTCTCTCTCTTCTCTCTTTCAGTCTCTTCCTTTTTTCTCTCTTCTCTCTTTCTATCTCTACCTTTTTCTCTCGTTTTTTTTTTCTCTCTCTTTTCTGTCTCTTCCCGTTTCCTCCATGCCTTTCTTCTTCTCTCTCTCCTCTCTCTCTTTTCCTTCCCTTTTCCCTTTTTTCCCTCTGTTCTTTTCTTTTTTTCTTTCTTTCTGGTTTATTGTTTTTATTTGTTTATTTTTCTTCTTCTTCTTTTTTTTTTAAATTTAATTAGATCTATTTGCTTTGACCTCAGTTGAATATATCGGTCAGCGATATAATCAGAATGGAATGCAATGTACTCTCGGAAGTAGATACCTATTACCCTAAATACTACCGCAAGGCGTTATTTGTGTTTTCGCCCTCTACTTCTTTTGAAAACTAGCATGTGAGTTTACCTAGACGTGTGTTGTCGTATCTTCAAATTCAAGATTTCAGTCTAAATTACTCATTTTGGAAGGAAAAACAAGATGACTCAACACAGATGTAAGAATATCTATATTGTAACAACCAAGTCATCTAGAAAACGGTACGTATAAGTCTTTATTTTTAAAACATATAAAGCAATTCATAAAACGCAATCGCGAGACTGTAGTGTAGGTCGTGGGCTCAGAATGTTCGGGTGCATACGTGTTTCAGAGGAGATATGAGATACCAAGTTACTAACGTTAGACACGCTCACAAAAATACTAAAATTACCCATTATTAAATTAGATCTAACGTTACATATTATTGGTAACAAGGCCTGGCTTAAATGAGAGCTTGATAATCATGCTTCACAATTCTGGGAAAAAAGATCTGTGAAAACTGCTTTAAGTATTTTTTATTTGATGTTTTCTACAAGTCAATTTGTCTATGGCGAAATTGCGACTGCATAATCGCACGCGCAGTTTAGCCATTCACATACGGTGAGCGAGCTGTATTAACGCCGATCGTAACCCGGAAATGAATTTAGTGTGCCCCTCATGAGTGCGTGATCTTATTGCCGAGTCGCCCGAGTGATGAGCGGCAAAGCGAGACTTTTGCCGGCGGCGGCGATGGGGTGAATTAGAGCCCCGCTCTGTGCGCGCGATGTATTACCAACTCGTGTAGTACGCGTACGTCAATCCGATATAGACCAATTCCGTGATATATTCAAGATTTTGAAAAATAGTACCTCAATTGACCAATTAAACTCATTCTGAGTAACATATGGGTAATATAGATTTCATCAAATAAAAGAAGAGACTCTAAGCTTTAGATTGATGGGTCATTCATGAATTTTGATTAAGATTAAATTATGATAAAACATTGATCAATCTCGGTTTTGTTTTTTCTGGGATCACAGTATAATATATCAGACTATCAACTTTTCCTAAATTGAAGATTTATCCATAAACAAAAAATCCTCAGCTACCCACAGTAGTGCTACCGTCTCATTGGTGTAGTTGTGAGAGCGTGAGAGAGTGGCGCTGATGATTCAGGTTTGATTCCCTCTATTCCTCGTCTTTTTTTTGCTATGAGATAAACTGCAAGTTGTATTTATTTTTTTTATTAAAAATTATATTTGAAACTTTTTACAGCTTTTCCCATCATATTTCATGTTTAAATATGTTTAAAATATTAATATTTTATAAACCATTTCCATTAATATTGAATGGCTGTCGCAATAGGAAATCTTGCCTCATGGAAAACGGTTAAAATTAAATTCTAAACCATTTGTTATATCAAGTTTCAAGTACTTGTTTTACATGTTTTCATATATACTAGGCATCTCACTGATCTCTATGAATTAGGGTAAAGTCACTTAAACTTATGCATGGTCAATTCATAATTGACCATGGGGTAAAGTCTTCCTTTTGTACCAGCCACTTTTTTCGCTTGCTCTTGGCCAACATTCTAAAAGAGGGCAATTTTTTTATGGGAGCCCAAGTAAAAAAAAAATTGGGGCTAGTTACTTTTTTTGAGGGGGGGGGGGGATTCTGAAAGATTTTTTTTTCTTCAATATGTTTCTTTCTAAAATGTAATAATAATAACTATAACATTCTGTATGATTACTGTATAAGGGTGAGATTCATTCTGTCTATCACAATTAAATTTCCTTGCACATTAAGGTGGCCGTGCAGTGATGTCGATCCTCAACAGTCCTTGCTCCCTGGAGCAGTATCTCCTCCTAGCAAAGACAGCCAAGGGAGCTGCTATGGTGGCACTCATCAAGCAGTGTGTGGAGGCACCGGGGGTCTATGTCTTTGGTGAGCTTCTAGAGATGCCTAACGTTATGGAGGTAAAGATCCTGTCTTAACCCTTTAGCCCTCAAACCGCCCGAGACCACCCGTCAGCGTACTCACTGAACCGCCCCTAACCGCCCTTGTTTTATGCAATCCAAAGTCGTGATGATATCAAAAATATTTGATCAAATATGCTCATACCTGTTTCCCATTACCTTTGGGATGTGTGCTGTCAGATTGTGCAAAAAAGAAATGTTTTATAAGTATTTGTTATTGAAACACCCTGATGCAAACATGGCAAAACCCTTTCCGTTAGGGAGTAAGCAGTCCGAGGGCACTGTGAGCTATAATGAGCCAAAAGAGCGAAATGTATACAACTCTCTCAGTCCTCTATCTGCACTCTGCGGAGCTCTGCGGACCTGTGCGGGCTAACACTGAGATTTTGCAACTCTTGTAGATTTTGATTTTGTGAACGGAATTTTCTGATTCTTACATATTTAGAAAGAAGAAATTCTAAACCTACCTATCATGCACATTTTATGGTATTTTATCATATCTGAATATTGTAATAGTATTGGTGAAAGATATGGAACAAAAACATATGTTCAGTTTGGTATAAGTGACAAGAAAATTAGTTATTATTGCATGATTCCAAAAGAAAATGACATATTTGGAAAGAATGAAATCTTAGCTTCAAAACGTGGTAACTTTTAATATCCTTTACTTTTTATACCAGTCAGGAGCTAGCAAAATATAAAGCAAGTCAAAAATATAGAAAATGCGGCTTTCTGATTGGCTGCTTGAATCAAAGATTGATGTGAGCGGGGATTTTGAAACATGTGGGAGCCGTTACCTGACCGCGCAGTGACCTTTGGTGCGTGGTGAGATTCGCATCAGCCAATCAAATCACACTCAAAATCAGACCAGCCAATCAGATCGCAGTTATTGAAACAATTTTGTATTTACTGCACATTTAGCTAGCTCCTGACTGGTATAAATCTTGAAATACTATATTTGGTGTATTTTTGGAAAGCTAAAGAGTTGCTGAAGATTATGAACCTATTTTCTCGTCGAATCATTGAAAATTAAGCGTATTTGTGGCTAGTTATTCAAAAAATTCCCAAATGGATTTTAACGCAAAATATATCCCACAATTACTACTAATTTGAAAGACATATTTTCTTTCTTATTAAGGAATATACATTTTGATAGTATGATTTATTAATGCCGAAAATTTCATGTCAAATATTCATTTCTATGCAGAATTATAACCACACAAAGACAGGGGTACAAGCTGCTAATTACGTATTCAAACACACAAACTCATGAATAGGACTTGCATAAATATGAGCGATTTCAAAAGCGTTGCGGGTGGACTGTAAGCTGACACTTCTCACACATTCTGTATGAAGCTTTCAGGGTTTCATCTTGACACATTATGACATGCACTGACAGTATGTAGGGCCCTCGTAGGTCAAAATTTTGCAAACCGCCAGAAATTGACACGTTCCCTTCAACAAACATTGCTTGTCAATATCATTGAGTTGGAAATGTGTTTACTCTATGCCTTTGCAAGGACCAGATTCATAATCTTGTTTAAATATGAAAATGAAAACAAAAATAAAACAAACAGCTGAATCTGCCTCCCCGGTCTTATAGGATTAAACCTAGTCTAACATTTAATTTTATACCATGGTTCAGAATACAGGCCTAAGAGTTATGATTAAAATCTTTTTTTATTTTTTATTTTTTTTACTCCTTTTCAGCTTGCCAGTGGGCCAAATGCAAACTACTTAGAACTCTTAAACCTTTTTGCCTTTGGAACATACAGTGATTATCGAGGTAAGTGCTTTATTTCATTTATGCTTCTCAAACAGCATGATGCATAAAAATGACAATAGAAATAATTTTCTAATCCTGATATAGTGTCTATGTCTTTTTTTTAAATTCAATTTTCACACAGCATTGAAAAACTCATAATGAAATTATGAATCATAAAAAAATAGAATAAGAACAATGATATCGTTTTAAAATTCACAATTGAAGCCTTTTTGGCCCTACATCATCTTATAGAAAGTCATGTGGCGTCACAAATTTAGTATTCTACAGTTAAATTCAAGGGATAATAGTGCATGTATACTGTGCAATATCTTTGTAGAATCATATACAATAGAATTGATTGTACTGTATGCATCTCTCCTTCTTACCTAATTAATGTAATTCGTAATGTAAATTACATTATTTGTTAATTCCTCTAGATCATATTCCTTTCATCTTTTTCTTTCAATGGTCATTTCTTGTTTGTACATGCATCTCCTGTTTATCTAATTTTCACTCCTTTAAAGTGAAACTAGTGTTCTGGTCATGACTTTGAAATATGAAATACACTGTCTAAAAGTGATTTGGAGAGGTCGATGACATTTAACCTAAGCATTATTTTGTGCTGTGAGGGTTTGGAATTGCCAAAATGATTAGAACTTTACCCATTTCAGCTTAGAGTCACATGCACTTACACAGAAATGCATGTATGGGACAACACAAAGTGTTCAGGACCCAAACATGTTAGCTGTGTGGTATCCTTTAGATCATATTATGACTATTTAGTCATTTGAAGAGCATTCGTTTCTTGTGGAGCTTTTTATTATGATATTCTTCCCAAATATCATGAAAATAACAGGAAATTAGCTCACAATAATTTTCTTCATCTTTCCCACATCTTCCCACTACACTAGATTCCCTTTAATACATTATTCCATAGAGTAATGTACAGAAAACAAGTTCTGTGTGCCTTAGATTTGACATCACACAGAAATCCTGTATTGCTGCTGACTGATTTAAGATTCCTAGATACTTACAGGAATCTGAAAGGGTGTTTATCTTCTAAATGACATGTACCTGATTATCATATCACATGATTAAGTAGATCACCATGATGTTTGTACAATTCGAGCGATTTGCTATACAAAAATTGATCGATATTGTTCGATACTATTGATATTATCGCCAAATTTTAAGGGTCAAAGGTCAAATTGTCGGCAGCTCCACTTCCGTTAGGCAGAATGCGTGCGTAAGCGCCATTATGTATACGACGGATTGATTTAGCTGAAAGTCATTGGCGTTATTGCTGTCAAATTTCACCCTTAGGGGAGTGCTGAGGTGCACTGGATTTCTTATGCGCGTCACACTTATGTTTTGGTTAGGCCGAAAGATAAAAAATAAAATCGACTTTAATTTTTGTTCTTAATGAAAGATGTCTCTTTTGTTTGACGTCCCCGGTATAAAGACAAATAAATGGTAATTGCTCGATTAGCGCGCGTATTTAGTTTAGGCCTATTTAATATTCACGCGCGCGCATAGCTAGCTGCGCTATTTTTTATCAGTTATTCTCACGCAATGACTGAACTCATCGTATTCATTACAACACACACACCGCTCAATTTATGCCAGAAAATTGTAAAGATACAACGTGCGCAGCTTATAAGCTAGCCCGTTGATCATAATTATCTCTTACTGATTTGGAGCCGGAAGCGGAGTTGTCGACGATATTGAGATGCATGTTGGGTAATCTAACGTACTGGCACTATATCAGGTCGCTCGAATTAGGTTTGCCCCCGAGATCACATATGCTTCAACCTGCGAGGCAATTCCAAGCTCTTTGCAACTTTGTCCCACGTGTTACAACAAATAATTTTACCATAAACTAAATTTTGAAATGGTTAATTTCAATAATTTTTCATGTTTTGGGAAATTAATCATTTCATATTATAAGTAGGGTAAATTATTTGTCAGAAATGTGTGGGAGAGAATTGCAAAATAGCTTGGACTTTCCCACTCACCACTGTAAAAACTGTGTTAGCAACACCATTTATTAACATAATAGATGATCCAATGGTAATGTTATGTGTCCTTTATTCACCAAAAAAACTATTAAAATTGAATAAATTATGTTTTTATTCTTTCAGGTAATGTAAACAAATTTCCAGAATTAAGTCAACCTATGGCTGCCAAGTTGAGGTATCTCACGATTGTGTCGCTAGCAGCCAAGTCCAAGAGAATACCTTACTCTGTACTCCTCCAAGAACTGGATATGAAGAACCTCAGAGAGTTAGAAGTGAGTTGTTTTGGTTTATAACATTTTATTATTGAAGGGAATATAGTGAAGTGGGAAGGTGTGGGAAAGGTGAAGCAAATTATTGTGAGCTTTCCTGTTATTTTCATGCTATTTGGAAAGATTATCATAATAAAAAGCTCCACAAGAAAAGATTGCTCTTCAATTGCACTAACAGTCATAATACAGTGTATAACCCAAAATATACCGAAACCTGTTTGGGTCCCGAATATTTTGTGTTGCCCCATACATGCATATCTGTGTAAGTCAATGTGACTCAAAGCTGAATTTGGTTAATTTCTTATCATTTTAGCAGTTCAAAAAATGCATATCAAGCTGTTTGGCAACTTTGCTCCGGTGGAACCCCATCTTAAATTTGTGCCTTTACGATTCTCAAATTGCAATGCATGATGGGAATTCTGGTCTAATCAGCTCATAATTGCGTGCAATCATGCGATCATATTGCAAATGCTATGAAAAATCCTTTTTTTTTTCTTTACTCGTTGTGTGGATAAAAAATAAAACGACTATTTTCATGCAATTTAAAGTATATTTCTTTGGTGAGAAAGTATTCATGAATAATATAAAAGTAAATTTTTAACTTACTTTCTTAACATCATTGCACAGCGGTGAGCGCTGCATTCATTCTACTGATTAGATATCTGTCCCATCATGCATTGCAATGAAAGAACCGTAAAATACACGTATTCTGCCATTTAAATTCCAATCTGATTTGATTTATTAGGACCTGATCATTGAGACCATATACTCAGAGATCATTCAGGGTAAACTGGATCAGAAGAACCAGCTCTTAGAAGTTGAGTACACCATTGGCAGGGACATCAGGCCGGATGCAATCACAGATATCGTCAACGTTCTACAAGAATGGTGAGATTTGTTTTTCCTTTCTTGTTTAGGGGCAAGTCCAAGCTATTTGATCACTCATGAGTGAAATTTCAAAATGGTTCAAAAAAGACAAACTTGGTGTCATTTGAAAGCCAAGATGTTAAAGTACATGAATTTTATAACAAGAAAAAAAAAATGCTTATGAAAGACCAATAATAAATGAATACATTTGCATAAATTATAAATTTGAGTAACTCGTGGGACATTAAATTTTTGGATTTTATAAAAGATATCTTTAAAGTTTTACACATTTCTATCCCAATATAAGTGGGACCCTAAAGTCTGAATGACAAGTTATCATGACTATGATTTCCAGTTTCTCAACTAATTAAATATGCAAATGAGGGATGGTACAAAATAGGCATGTCCCACACGTTACTTTTTTAGGTCATTATTTCTCATTTGCAGAAAAAATAATTATTGAATTTTCATGAGACTTTCAAAAGACCAAATTTACAATAGGCTTCATCATAATCAGAAGAAATCTAAGAAGAAGTCTAATTCATCTAATTAACACAATCTTTAATTAGATTTGGTAACGCGTGGGACATTTCAGTAACGCGTGGGACAATGTGTGTAAAACGTATGGAAGTACATTAAGTTTTGCCAAATGGAAGTGGAAATTCCCTCTAACCTGTTTGAACATTGAAAATCAGTTAACATGATCAGTGCATCCATTTGCCATCACCAAGACCTTTAATTAAACTGAAATAAATGAAAAATAATTCTTTTTGCTCCCCCAAAGAAAAACAATGCTCAATTTGGGATTTTCGCAATGTGATGAAAAATGTGCACAATTTTTTTTTTTTTCCCCTCATATCTATCAAACAATAATGTTTTTCTTGGTATAGAAGGCTAGACAATATACTTTCCTTCATAGCAATGAAGAAAATAAACTGTTTTTAAAAGGGTTATTTACATGTAAGATCTCACAAGCAACTTTTTGTCATTTGTTGCATTAAAGGCATACGTTAATGTTGTATGCTATGTACAGGTAGCCCTGGGCCCTATTATATAGTCTTATAGTTTTATAGTATATAGTATATAGTTTTAGACTGAAGCTTTATACATTTGGGTTATATAACTTCCATTGTTCATTCATTTTCAAAGTTTGTCATTCAGAGACAATGTGCTACACATGAGTTTAAGTTTCATTTTATATTGTACGCCCTTTCTGTTTTTTACCAAGTTTTGTTCACAAGGTACTAGGCCTATACATATCTTTTATCTTTTTATCATGTACATGTAGTCACAAAGCAGAATGAATGAAAGTATATTTGATGTGTGTAAACATACTATCACTCAGGATTTATTGTCCAAATTCAAGGTTTTTGTTGAAATTATAACATTATCATGTGACTATGAGATGCACAGGTATGATACCCAATTGACTTTCACTGTACAGTAACAATGACTTTTGAGCTTTGCATTGATTATGATGGGCCTTGTTACTATAGGCCTACATGTAATCTATGGTTCTAGAACAACTACCCCGAGACAATTTCCCTGAGACAACTACCCCCTCCCCCTACAAAAATATACCCCATAACCATACACCTAACCCATACCCTATTTCTGGGGGTAGTTGTCCGGGGTAATTGTCCAGGGGGTAGTTGTCCTGATACCAATAAATGTAATCTGAAGAGCCTACTTTCAACCATTTTTATCAGACAATTTTCATAATCTTCATAAAGATAATAAGTACATGTACATTTATTTATAAAATAATTAATTAATTAATTGATTTTTAGTGATAAATAAAACATTTCCCCCAGGAAATGGATTCAAACATTCTGCAACTGTCTTATTTGCTAAAATAAATACCAAACTCAACTTTTTTTCAAGTAAAAGTGTCATTTACAGTATATTATGCATATTGACAAAAGTGTCCCACACGTTACTTGTCCCACGCGTTACTATACCTATATTTTTAAAATTGACCTTGAGAAAAAACTAATGGATGAATGTTTATGAAACTTTTGATTAATCTTCAGTAATAGATGTATAACAAGTTGTTTGCAATGATTTTCCAGGGTGACAAGTATTTTCACAATATTTCAGAAACAAAGTAAAACAGGAAATAAATATGATTTTTGTGGTCCCACGCGTTACTGGCGAATTAATTAGCATAAATTAATTACGTAACGAGAAATTCTGATTACTTTTGTTGTTTTGTATGAAGATACCTACTATCTACCAGAAACTACCCAAGAAATGAGCTTTGTTTACTAAATATAAGATATAGGGCTAAATATACTTATGCTGTCCCACGCGTTACTAGTGCAAAATAGCTTGGACTTGCCCTTAGACACAAATTTTGATGAATTGCGCTTTAGGGAATCTATGCTTTGTATTCAACATTAATATTAACCCCATTGCCCGGAGCAAGTTCTAGATTTGACCTGGAGACGTTGTGTCACATGTGTGACATTTTTGTGGGTCACTATCAGTGACAAATAAAGCATACTGGACAGAAAGATACAAATCTTATACAGTAAATATACATTTTGCTACTTTCGAGGGGATTATTTTTTTTATATATTTGTGTGCCTTTTTCCAGAAATTAATTGTAACGATTAAACTGGCTAAAAAAGCTCATTTTGAAGCTTACTTGACCATTCTGTTTCATGCTATAGGTGCGATGGGTGTGAAACTATGCTGAATAATGTTGAAGAACAGATCCACAGAGCAAACAAGCACAAAGAAAACTGTTTCAAGGTCAAGACACAAATAGAGACAGAGGTATGTTATTTATGTGTTCCTTTTGTGTTTATTTCTAATCTACAATCTATCTTGAAGATAATGAAGAGTTACGATCAATTGCAAATTGATAGTAGCCAATCAGAAACCTTGTTGCATGCAGTTCTGGCATAAAAAGTTTCCCTGTGACCCAATCGGAATGGTCATTCTGACCATAAAACCTTCCATTGCCAATTAGAATGGTCATTTCAGATTTGCAATGGATGGTAAATCTTTATCTTACCGGGCCCTGGGGTGGTTATGATAATTATTATTTTTATTATGAAATTAAATTTGCACAGATTGAAACAAAATTTGCATCCAATATCCAAAACTGCAATGTGCAAATGTGCCAAATGATTTTATTAGTTATGGTGGTATCTCATTTGCCATGGTGCGGATTTGAGACAGTTTTGAAACTTGGTATGGAAACGTCTCAGGGACGGAAAAAAAGTATCAGAGACATCCCTGCGACAGAAAAAAAAAGTATTGGAGACATCTCTGGGACGGGGAAAAAAGTATTTGAGACGTTTATTAGTGTTTGAGTCACAGGGATGTCTCTGCTAAGTGAGATATACCACCTTTGTTACTCAAGTACACATGTGATCTCTGTGTAAACGAGGCGTCCTTATCAATCGGGTAGTATTTCCCTGCATTCTAATATTATTTATTTTTATTTAGAAAAAATCTTAATTTTCAAAAACTTAATTGAAACATTTGATATTCTGTAGGCGGCTGAATTGAGACTAAATGTAGTCACTGGAGGGGCATAAAACATATTTGCCACAATGCCTAATACTTCATTTAAGGCCCAACAAACCATGGATTTGGACGAAGTAACCATTATAGTGATATATGAAGGGGTTTTATGAGAAAGAAAAAGAGTGGAGTAAAGTTTAACTAGGTGCTGCAAAAGGCCTTGTCCAAAGGCTACCCTCCTCCCCCATTTGGTTGTATGTAAATGATATGTTAACTTTCCTTTAACTGCCAAGTCTTGCATGGTTTCTGCAGGTGACCAATATCAAGAAAGCAATCAAAGCGTCTTCGGTGGCGCAGGAAGGTGATGAAGCAGACATGGGTGTCGACACAAGAGAGATGGAAGCACAGTCCATGAAACCTTCAAAGAAACCTTCGAAGATGAAAGGGTGAGAAAGATTGATTCGTTGCTTGCTTACTTGATTAAACGTTCATTTTTTTATCACAGTAGACCCATTCCACAACAAGTGGTCCTGAACACCAAACAATAGTATTTTTTCAAGATAACATCTCATGAAATCATATTTTAACACCCTCTCACATAATCATTATTGTTGTTACCAACAATTCAAAGTTAAAGTACATTGACATAAGTTTGGTTGGATTTACTATTGCACCCTTCCTATTTATAGTTTAAACTCACTATACCACCTTTTTATGCTTTCTAGCTATAGGTTGAAATGACAACTATTATTGCACGCTTCTTGCCCTATCTAGGGTTTGACTTGACTATTGCACCTTTCTTGCTTTTTATCTATAGTTTGAACTGACTATATCACCTTTCTATCTATAGTTTGAACTCACTATACCACCTTTTTTTCGCTTTCTAGCTATAGGTCGAATTGACTATTGCACCTTTCTTGCTTTCTATCCATAGACAAATTTGGTCAGCGTTTCATGGAAGTGAGCCCTCTATATAGCTGGGGGGCTTCCAATGCACTACGCATGCGCCAAGTGCGCGTATGCAGGACGTTTGTACATTTTCCTTTGTTACGCATACATACGCACACAAGGAGCGTGCGTAGTACATTGGAAGCCCCCCCATCAATGGCTGCCACCATGACAAAACATCACCCGAACCGAACTCGTCTATAGGTTGAACTGACTGTTTCACTCTTCTTGCTTTTGATCTGTAGGTTGAACTTACTAATTCACTCTAGACTTCATGTTTTCTGTCTATAGTTTGAACTGACTATTGCACTCTCCTTTGCTTTCTATATTATACATATAGTGCATGCTCTGGAGTTGAATATACCGTAATATGTGCACCCATAGATTTATAGAATTTCTCAAGGCCGTAGGCCGAGGTGACATGATTCACGAGAGAAATTCTTAATTTATGGATGCTCATTTTATGGTATATTTCACGACAATAAGCATGTACTATGCATTATATAAGATAGAAAAAATGGGCCCGCAAAAAGAAAAAAAAAATTGGCCTCTAAAATTTTTTGTGTGAAGTTCCTAATGATAAAAAATAGAAAAATAATAAAATCGGCCCCCAAATCTTTTTGGCCCCCCCCCCCAATTTTTTTTAAATGTAAAATTTCTAATAAAAAAGTAAAGAATTGAAAAATAAGATGGCCTTACGATCATATTTTTAATCATTCGTGACATGACAAGAAGAAATCAATACCTTACCCCTATGAGGAATTTGTACACAAAAAACCATGCAATATAACTCGTTATATGCAACGGTCGTGGCCATATAACGAATTTGCGCAATGGCAAGGAGAGTGTATCTGACCAATCAGAAACCATCTTTCATATGACCTATCTTATATAAACTGACTATTGCACTCTTCTTTCTTTTTATCTTTAGGTTGAGAGGAAGTGGCAAGTTCTGGACCAAGTCCAACTGAAGATTTAGGAGTGTGTCCATGGCAACTGGAACCTATTTTCAGTACAGAGACTTTTGAATAAAGAGACTTGATTGACTGCAGAGACTGGGAAAGATGTATATAATGATATTGATCTTTGGAAATGGAATCAGCACCACCATAAGATATTCATTTGGAGGACAGGGACCTGTTTCACGAAACCAAAAGAAAGTTAGTCATTATCTGCCAACCACGGAGTTAGCTCCAATTTATTATTCAGGTTCTAGTAACAGCTCCCAAGGTAGACAACCAGTGATATTAATATTTTTGGAGAAGATGTCAACGAGTGATAGCTTTTGTCATGTTTTTGCTAATATTCATATAGAAATTTTCAATATTACCCCAAATTGATGCGATAAAATTGATCAAAAATGGTGGTAAAATGCTTTAAAATTATGTAAAAGTTTTAAAGTGTGTGTTAAACTGCAAACTGTCGCTTATTGCATATCTTTAAAAGGTGTTGATCATGATAATAAGACCATGTTGAAACATGAGATGGGTACCCCGCATGTATTTATTTGATAGTTTAATAAAGCAGACAAAAATTATGCTTGGTGAAAATGTAGCAAGATTGAGGTTTATCCAATATTTTCCATTCACAGATTAAAAGAAATCAAGAAGGTATTGAAAACTTTTCAAATGTCTATTTAAACTCAATCATTAAAAATATTTAAATAAGATAAATCTTACTACCAAGGTAACATGAACCTTATTACCACTCTACTGGTCTTTTAACACCGACTAGTATTTAAGTTTCTTTGGTAAGCTGATGATGCTTATGTTTACAGTACATTATTTCTAATTTGATATATAAAATGGTTCGATCATTAAAAAACTTTTAATAACTGCAAACGAGAACAAAATCTTGGGTTTATCGCATCTTACATTATCTATAGACTGAATAGAAATGAGAAAATCTGTAGTGCCTTTAGTTACTAAACACCGCTTTCCTTAAATCGTGTTAAATTGATGTTGTTGCCGCTTTCCAAAAGATATTGACAGGTTCAGAGCCGTCATAAATATTCAATCAGCTTGTTGTCCTCGTTCTTGGCAGAGAGGGCTTTGTGAAAATGGTTTGCGGACAACTAGCTCATTATCTCCAAATTAATCGAGAAGTTAGAATTGTGACAGTGTTGAGAAACAGGTTTAGGTCTTTATCCCGTCATACCTTGATCTTGGGCAATTCATGATTACATTACACTTTATGGTCATATTATTTTTACTTGTAACCCTAACTAGGAGGGGGGGGGGGGTTGTCTATGATTGCATAAGTGTAATCAACAAATTTCATTATAAAAACAATGAAAAGCAAAAGTTGAAAAAAAAAATCATAGAAATACTTAAGAAATTGCAAGAACAATGTAATACATAAGAAATTGATCTGATATTGCAATTTTTTTTTCTATACTAAAAATTAGCACATTTAGAGCTTTATTTAAGGAGTTAGAGCAAAAAGTATGATTACACATGTTGATTACACATTTAGATTAGATCGTGGGCAACGTACATGTCAATATTTGGCACGATCGCCCGGTCAAGATCACAGCCCCCCCCCCCCCCCCCCCCATGAACTCCCAAAAAAGCCCAGCATAGTTTAGGTTAAGTATTAGAATAAATGTTAACATGTACGCAACAACTTAAATATCTGAATTCATTTTAGAATTGGGCAAACAGACACATACATGTATATCTGGCTGGGATTGACGCCTCTCAATTGTTTAGTGAAATGTCACCTGTCCAGTTAACAATAATTAATAGAAAATTATGGTTTATTAAAGGTTAATAAATAAAACTAGTATGTTTATTGATAGGAACATAAACAAATGTTTTGCTCTCTTTTGTTGAAAACTAGTTTATGGTAATTCTGATTCAATTTTTTTTTAATTTCCATTTGATATTAAACAATGAATAAATTTAGTGCATATACACATATGAACATTTTATATAGTCCAATTCTGTTAAAAAACTGAGGATGAATACATGTATAATAATAATAATAATAATAATAATAATGAGAACTTTATATTCAACATTTAGGGCTGGTATGTACTGGTATGTTGAAGAGTTGAGTGTAGTTGCCAATTGTAACATGTAGTTCACCAGTATAATTAAGTTTTGAGGGAATTATTTGATAAACATGCTCCACAACATACATTACATAATCTGGATGTCTTCTTCGACCAGTGTATAGACAAGCATATTTCAAAGAAATGCCAAGCGACTTTATAGTAAGGGGTCTGCATTCAAATGGGTTGAATGCATGGAGTGAGTCAGAAAAAAACGAAACACCTCAAATTTGTCAATTTTAAAGAATTATCCATAAACATAACTATTATACAGTGTGTTCCTAAAAAAGGGTAACCGGAGTTCAAAGGTCAGTGATTTGTTTACTAAAATATAAGGTGACTCATCAGCTTTAATTTGAGACATTGCTTACGTTCAAATTGTCACGGGTCACAGAGTTAGGGTCCTTTGAAGGTGAAAGGTACAAAACTCCATTTTTCCAAGTTTTTGGTTTGTAGGATACAAAGCCAACCTTTTTTAAGATTTTGGTTTTATTTTTCTTTTCACACCAAGTTTCAATGAAATGCAATCTCATTTGCCAAATTATGTATCTAACTGGCATTAAGATGGGCTCACAATAATGAGTTTCTTGAGTCTCGGAGGCTTCATCATTACGTCTTCTGAGTCCTCAGGGCGTCGCGGGAAAAATGAACGTGTCTAAAAGATTGTCAAACCTGTTCGATTTCTTTTAACCACTAGAAAGTTCCGACGTCTCTGTGACGTCGTGGATACTTACGGGATGTCGCGGCAATTCCGCAGAGACGTCACAGAGACTAACTCACCTCTGAAAGAAATTTACTAAAAGATTGAACATGTTTGACATTTGTTTGGTCCTCTCGTGACTTACTGGAGATTCTGGAGATGTCGCCGCGACCTCACCCCGACTCCAGAGACTCATAATCGAGAACGAATCTCATTGCCAATGAAAAATCCACTTTAGCAAAGGAGATAACATTTCATTGAAACTTGGTGTGAAAAGAAAAATAAAACCAAAATCTTAAAAGGTTGGCTTTGTACCCTACAAACCCAAAACTTGGAAAAAGTGGGTTTTGTACCTTTCACATTCAAAGGACCCTAATGCTGTGACGTGAGCAATATCTCAAATTAAAACTGATGAGTTACTTAATATTTTAGTCAACAAATTACAATAAACAATGTACTTTTGAAATGACTGACCTTTGAACTTTGGTTACCTTTTTTAAGGAACACACTGTTGATGTCTTCAAAGAGTGTCTTCCACTGAATAAATTTATACCCTTTTTATGCGGCATAGGTTTATGGATGTACAGGATGCATTGTTCAATGTGTTATAAAATACCTTTTGTGGAAACGTATTCATTTTTTAAAGCAAACAGCATCTGTTGTTATTTAGTCTATTCAGATGTATTCACATTCATGAATATTGTCCCAAAACACTAACTGACAGATTTTTTATTTTTCCAAATATTTTTATCAGAGATCTCATCCAAAAAATGATCAAAAAGTCACTTACGTGGTTACAGAACAAACGGGGTATTGACCGGTCATGCCATCTGGATATGGATTCATTCACTGTAGTCCCCCTTACTTTGGCGCAAAATTTATTTTACATCGCATTAATGAGCGCCTCATGATTATCTGAGCGTGAACACATATGGCATAATATTGGTATCAAATTATTGGTGAGACATATGTAATATCATGTGTTTACTTTTTCTGACTCACTTTGTGTTTCCTAACATTGTATAGCTTTATGTATTGGCTCAGTTTGTAATAAGAACAAGTAGACAGCGAGTTAATGCATTAATGTCCAATTGTCATTCAAATTTTCAGAGGCCTCCATCTTTTTCATTGTAAATACTCCTGAAGAAATTGGAGGCCTTTGAAATGTTTGAGAGAAAAAATAAAGAAAGTGGCCATTAACCCTATTGAATATTCTGAATTTTGGGGATGGTCATTTTGACCCCCACTCCCTGTACGAAATCCGCGACTGCCGCGGAACCGCTGGAAATCGCAACCCGGCGTTCTGTGACTTTTTCCTTTCAAGTGACCCGCAACTTTTGACACCATGTTAAAAACAAAATCGGACTCTTGTTGCATTACACAACATTATGTAATTGCATCTCGGGCCAAAATTGAACGAAAATCATCATTTTGCATGCGTTTGTGTGCAAAATACTGCTTTTCCTAAATTGCCTTATAACACTGATAATTGTGCCTTCTGAGCCTTTTGATTGATTAAATTTGTCACTATATTAATAAAGAAACATTCCTCATGCATAAAAAATTCTGAAAACAAAGAAATACGGAAGAAATTTAAAAACAATAGAATACAAAAGAATTTATTGGAAATTTCTGAATTTGTCAATTCAATACAGTTGACTTTGCTACTCAGCAACTTTTAGAAAAAATTTGAGCTTCATAACTATGTTTATTAATGAAATATTAACGATTTAAATAAAAAAAGCATCTAATTTGCATACATGAGTCTGCATAAATTTGCATAAATTTGATTACCCTTTACATGTGCAGCGACGTTCGGGCAAAGTTTCGCTGCGATTGGACCATCCGCAGCCGATATATTGGGGGGGGGGGTCAAATTGACCCCCTAGTCAAAATCTCCTCTTGAATAACCCAGTCAGAATATGGTTTATGCATTTACTCGCTGTCTACTTGTTCTTATATAGACCCTATATTCTACAGAGTGAGAAAAAATCCCATCCTTTTTAAGTTGTCTTGATTGAAGCTAAATGACATATCTTTCCTGATAAACGAGCTTAAAAAACTGCTAAATCTCACTTGATTGAGCCAAGTGCGTAGGTGAGGAATAAAACAGAATCATGGGTGCACAGAAACACAACTCACTCATGCATTTCCTCCTTCCCATCCTCACACACGCACACACACACACCCTCACACACACCTCACACACCCTCAGACATCTCACTGAAAGACTTTCTCCTTCCCATCCTCACACATACACACCCTCAAATAACTCACACACTTTCTCCTTCCCTTTTTCTCTCTCTCTCTCTCACACACACACACACACCCTCAAATAACACATACAGTTTCTCC
>CALNVZ010003431.1:10477815-10493666 GCA_940671915.1 Paracentrotus lividus | reverse complement strand
CCTTACACACACACACCCTCAAATAACTTCCACACTTTCTCCTTCCCATCCTTACACACCCACCCACACCCTCAAATAACTCACTCACATACAGTTTTTCCTTCCCATCCTCACACACATGCACACACACACACACACTTACACACACTTAACCCTTTTTTGCATCTACTGTAAACGTCGAAATATTCGCGGTACATTTATTTTCGCGGATTTCGCGCAAAGATTGTACGGCGCGAATTTAAAAACACGCGAATATATGAGCATGATTTCTAATGCATGCTTTGAATGGGGTTAATTGCGTTCGTATATAAATTCAGCGCGAATTTAAGAACCCGCAAATATGTTTTGCGGCCTCTGAGCGCGAAAAATTAATCGCGTGAAAATAACAGCGAATACAGTATTTGAAACCTACCTGATATAAATATGACAGATCAAAATCATAGTAGCTGTAGTATCAAAATTTTCTTTTTCAGCATCTTTTAGTACAAGTTGGTGGTATACGTTTAGGCCTTTATATAATCTATATATATAATATATTTATAATAACATCACATAATAAATCATGGTTTCCTCATTTATATAGCACCCCATGATTCACCTAATCAAAAAAATTATCCTTAAATACTAGTAGGCAGTGGTAAATGAAAATATGTTTGGATTCTCTTATAGAAACATTTAGCTTTTCTGATTTGGCAAAGTTCTGATAATGGATCTGCACTGAATGAATGCAGTTAAATAAAATAATATGGGCTATTCCACGGTTACTCACGTTACATTTGGAGACACCTTGACTCATACTTGGAGCTGTAACTCCATTATTATTGATAGGAACTAAACATCTTTTTATCTCAACAAAGTACACAGTCTGACTATCCTTTGTATAAAAACAAAACTTGATAAATTTCATTATGCTTCTGGCAAATCTTTAAAATGTGTTGGTTACTCACGTAACATGATTTGGACATGCATAAAATGAAAAGTCGACATAAGTGAAAAGTGTCCTCAATCAAGGCTTTTATGAAAGTTGATTATATCCATTTCAAAGAAGTCTATTAGGGCGACAAACTTTGTATATCATTAAAAAAGTAAAGAACACATGGTTTTTACTAGGGGTGCAGATAAAGTGGTTACTCACGTAACGGTTACTCACATTACATTTTGTCCAGTGAACTTCCAGAGGTCTTTTCACCCCTTGTAATCGCATGATATCTCAAGTGGCTTCTGAAATATGGAAATGTGTTTATCCTTGGCCTTTTTGTGAAATTTGTGAGAAGAAATATTAAACGAGTCTTGTGTAATTTGCATTTTAGTGAAATTTGTTGTCCCCAGTCCCACACGTGCAATTTTAATGATGGTCTGAGATCTAGCAGAAGTCATTGAAAATGATTATTTTTTTCAATTGAATATGAATAACCTATGTCATTTATGAAAATCTGTGGCATTAGATTGGTGATAAATCGAATAATCAAGTCAAGAGACACACTTCTTTTTTTGTTTCAATGTCCACTAACCCGTGGAATTGCCCATATGGTAATTCAAAAGAAAAGAAGGGGAACTTACTCCAATATTCTTTTCATTTATATAGACAGCCCATGTGAAAGTTATCCCTGCTTTACAATCCACATCATTCTTCTTACAATCCACATCGTTTTTAATAGGATTGTCTCCACATTGTTACAGATCTCAATACTTTCAAAATCTAAAGAGTTAAACTTGCTAACATGTAGTGTAACTCCCATTTGTCACATAATCAGTGAAATCAAACGTCCTTTCAAATCTTCTCTTTAATACATATATTTTTTTGTTAACCCTTCATAAGTCTTTTTTTCTAAGTTGAAGCTATTTTTCCAGTTCCGATGGATTCCACTGAGGCAAGTTTAACTGTACTGTGTGTAAAGAGAATACTAGTACATGTAATTAAAGTTTTAACTAATGTGACAGTTTCTAAAGACATATAAATAGTGCTCTCAATCCTTAATATTCAAAAACTTCTCCTGAAATATCGGAACTTTTTTGTTTCTTTTTGAGTAACTTCATGTAGAACCTGAAACTGGCTATAAACATGATAAAGTGTGGATCACCATTGGATAAACCATCTACATGAGAGAATGAATACATGTAAAATAATGTTACACTAGCCCTCTTAGGCTGACCAGAATTATGTTAAAGCCCGCATCACACTGTCCCGAAGTTGAATAAGGATGGACACACGATCATGGAAATCTTCAAATTTTGCTCTGATTCACGAAAGCATCAGGCCATTCGTGTACCGTTTGGCATTGTTCGAGTGCCATCGTGTAACCTTCTGTAGTCACATCATTCTCATCTTGGCTCTTGTTTAAAACCCTTGCATTTCACATTTTCGTGTGTCCATCTTGCTCAACTTTGGGACAGTGTGACGCCAGCTTAAAGGGCATACTCTACAGAGTTTAATTGACAAATATGCTGATATAATGGTTGACAATATATATAACTCCAAATTAGGCAAAATAATTGGATATATATCAGAAAACAAGAACATGTGCCAAAGAATTGACTGATGGAAAGAATAGAGGCTAAATGTAGTATGGCCACACAAATTGGGACAATTATTTTTGAAGCAACTTTAGAGACCGATTGCAAGATAAACAAATGTAGGTTCACTATGCCATGTAATCTTTATACAAGAAATGTTCTTTTTGTAATTTTTGTACATGTGATTGTTTTTCAATCTTATTGGGCTAAGTAATTAATTTGCTCTTTCAGTGTTTTTTTATGTGTATTTCAATATTGGGGTTCATCAAGAAAAATGACTGAGTGTCCAATCTCAGTTTTTTCTGGGACACACTGTAAAGGTTAACGTGGCATTATAGAATGTTCAACTGTGAGGAATGAACCCGTTCCTGCACCTCATCACTACAAGTCTAATTCTGATCCACATCACTATCCACGTCATTTCTCCCCCTTACTAAGTCAGAGTCCTTTAGTCCCCCTTCTATCATCTCACACAAGCAGGGAGGAAGTTTACCCCTATAGTCGATGTCATTTTGCAAGATTCGTCTGATGGCTATTTCCTCCAGTGTCAGCACGGATGTCAGTCGACTAACCAATCTCTTTGCTTGATCATACATCTCCCCTTTTTCCAAGATGTCTCGGGCAGTTTCACCGTTTTCATTCACTGCATCTATTGGACATCCGTGACGAACAAAGGCCAGAGCAAGGTCTTCAATATATTCCAAGTTGCTCGCAAAATCCGATATACAGTAAGTTACCAAATGGAGAAGTGTATCTCCATCCTTATCCTGATAAGCAGCATTATCGAAGAATAAGACCTTTTGGATGACAAACTTCACTCTAAGAAGCACCCTAATGTATCTATGTACATCAAACATGTTCTCCACAATTTCTACATCCGAAAGTTCCATAATCTTGAATGTAACTGATGACAACTTGTGATAGTTGTCAGGGTTTTCTTTACAGAATCTACGTCTGATAATGCGTACTAACCTCCCTATTGTTTGCACTGTGGATCTTACGATTTCAATATTTGAGCTACGAAATGCTTCATTGAAAAGTATTTCACCAAAACTCTGCAAAAGAGAATTGCTATTATCAGTAAGAGAGTTTTTGTCTACATGGTTCAGAATAGATTCATACTCACTCAGGGTATCCTGTATGTACTGGAGGTGGGGACGCTTCGGATCATCATAGAACCACAAAACATCATGTATCATTTCGGCCAAACGTTTTAATACTGACCCTAGCTTTGATTCACCTCGACGCTCGAATCCGATTGCACATGACATTACTTGATTGCCCTTTTCTACCATTTGCTTTTCCCACATTAAATCACATCCAAAGTTTGCTAGGGATGGGTAGAGATGCTTCTCCTTGAGGTCATAGGGAAACAATCTGTCTCCTACTAAGAATGCATGTGCTTTCAGACTAACTTCTGATTCCTTGATTGACATGATTTCCTTCATTGTGTGGCATTCGTTCAGTAAGATGTTTGAAAAACATGCTGCAAGTTCTGATGTTTCCGATTGCACTTTAGGAAGTACTGCAACTTCACGATTGCCTATTGCTTGTGAAAAAAAGTTAAACGTGTCTTCACAAAAGCCCAGGGGATCAAGAGCCGCTGATACTCCAAGTATTTCATTGGCTTTGATCCTCACCTCCAAAGGAACTGTGCCATAATCTTCATCAAAGAAATTGTCCACAATATCCATTATCATGTGAAATGCAGCTATACACAGTGGACTCCATCCATTTAGGTTTTCCTGAAAAGCTTGTGCACCAGAACCTAAAAGAAGCGTAATAATACCAGCAATCTTGGATCTTGAACAGTCTCCTCTGGCAAATTCATATCGAGTATCTTGTTCATCTGGATCCTCCTCAGTGCATGCATAATGCATAGGAGTATTACCTTCCTTGAAGCACTTAGAATTAGGGTTTGCTCCATTCGCTAACAAGAACTTGACAGTATCCTCAAGTTTCTTCAAGCATGCAATCATCAATGGTGTTCTACCATCCTTGTCAGGTACGTCGAGTTGACCTTTTTCTGCATACAACTGCAGCACTTCATCATCGACATTCTTCCCCTCAGAAAGCAAAGTGGCCAAGTCGCTCATGGACTTTGCCGAAGGTTCGCTACTGGATGCCATAATCCTATTGAACGTGTCTCGTCGAAACACAGCTCATATGTTGAATGTTCCCTGCCAAAAAGAAACAGAAAACAAAAAAAGAACAGAAATGTTAGCCATCAGTTATTAAACAAAACATTAGTCTTGTAAATCATACCTCGCACCAGGTCAAACTGATCTACCTCTTGGATGCCAAAGGGCTATTTTGGGAATGACTGCAATAGCAATATAACTTGCATTGTGATTGCAAGCATTGAAAAAACATCTCAAAATTATGACATGTGACAATGTTGGTAGGGGGACCAAATCACTGATTTTGGCACAAAAATAATGCTGGAAAGAGTATAGGCCCTGTATATGTACTGTTTGGCATAACAATAACAACATTTTGGCACTCGTTAAAAAAATATAAAAAAACAAGAGCAGGAAATCTCCTTTATCATGCTATTCCTATGGATTAAGAATAGAGTTTAGAGGTATAACGATATGCCTAAACTCTACATTTAGATCTAATTCTAACAGTGAAGGCTTTAGGGCTAGTTGAAAATGAAATTTTAGCCCCTTAGGAATCTAAAGTTAAATTTGAAATTATATCAGGGTTTTCATACATGGTTACTAGTAATTAATAGTAATTCCTACCGGTAAATAATAATTATCTCTCTTTTCGGGTATGACATTATATATGCTATTACTGTACATGGCCATGTGTTTTATAGTGGGCCCCCATATAGGTGGTGTTGTTACATGTGCGCGACAAGTACAGAAATAAATTAATGATTATAAATGGCAAATACATGTGTATATGGTATGCTTGGTATTAAGTGAGGGGAATTAATCTGGCAATTATTTAAAAGTAAAAGAAATGCAAATGGTTAATATAGTTTATGAGTAATTAGCGTTTAATTAACTCTGAGTAGCACCATTTTTGCACGGTGGAGGAGGAGGAGGAGCATGAGAGCATGAGCATAAATTTCTATTCTTTAACAAATTAAGCTTTTACCTTCACATTAAACAGTTTAATTGGAATATCATCCACTTATAAGTAAAAATGCGATCAAAGTTGAACTTAAGGATACCCTAATTAAGCTAATTAAGCTAATTAATTAATTTACCTAAATGAGTAAGATGTAGTTATAAATGTGAAAATTGGTGTCAAACTTTAAGTATGGATGCTATATGAAATTGAATTGAATTGAATTGAATATTTATTGTCCATTTGGAAATTCTTGTACATCGGTTTACAAATAATAGAAATACATTATATTTACATTTACAATAGATATAAACATTACATTTACAAGGAAATACACAAATTAATTTCATTAATCGATGACATTGGAAAGACTAATTTCTGCATTAATTGTTATTCATTGTTACTTCATTTATACAACATTTACCGAATTATGTTTAAATTTTACACGAGAAAGAGAAGAAGAAGAAAGAAAAAAAAAGAGAAAATGAGTGAGGTAGAGACAAAGAAAGGACTTAAAAGTTGACAGAAAGAAAAGAAGAACATGGCAATGACAATTGTAATAAAAGCCGTGATAGGCCTAATTATGAAAAACATTTTGCATTGTAAAATTATTTGATAGCGAATTAATCGTTTGTCTGATATTGAAGTTATTAAAAAGCCAGGATCGAGTGAGTTACTTTGTGTAGCATAATTTATCGAGTAACTTTGCTGTTGAATATGTGGATGGAATTAGGGACAAAGATTGCCTAAACCGGACTCTATTGGTGCGGGGACGCAAGGCGATTTCCAGACCTGTTGTAATTATAGAATTGGTACAAAGATGAGATGGGTCATTCATTATAACCTGTACTTTTGCACGCATTCTCTCTGTGGAACAAGTTTTCAATTGAAGGTAGATCTTGACGATGATTTCTGGGCGATTTTCGTGGACGTTCAAGCTTACTTTTGTTGACTTTGTGAGATTCAGTAGAAACAAATAAAATTGAACATATTACTGATTGAAATAAGGCTTATAGAAAAGTGTCAAGGAGTGTCCTATCAAGGCGCAGTTTTTGAGTTGGCGCACAAAGAAGAGCCTCTGATTCGCCTTCTTTTGTATTGAACAGCTGTTTTGTCCAGTCCAAAGTATTCGTTATGCTGGTTCCCAAGTAACTTATAACTACTGACCTGATCAATAGACTTGCCATGAATTCAAGTGGCATGTGTTCCATCGAAACATTTCTCCGAAAAGTCGATAATCATTTCTTTTGTTTTTCAACGTTCAATTTTAGATTGGTGCCGAGTCACACCATGCCACGAAGGCTGAAACTACTGAAAGTACCTGTCTACGTCCACTGAAAGGTACCAGAAAAACCGTGTCATCAGCGTGATTTGATGATTGAACAGCTTTCATCTTCTGGTGACACAGTCACTAGATATGAACTGAGAACAATGCCGGGGATAAACACAGCCCATGCGGCCACCCACATTATTTGTACGGACATCTGATACTTACCATGCCAACTTTTACTCTTTGTGGCCTATTCAACAAGAAGTCATGCAATAACATTGATAATTGCGGGTTTACATTGATTTGATCTAATTTCTCATTATATACAAATGTGGTACCAGAGTGTAATATGCACTAGAGAATCGATAAAAGTTGATCTAACATATGTTTGGCTCTGTCTAAGTGAGAAAAATGTCTTTGTGTACAATACACAAACGGCAATCTCCTACTCCCCTATGTCGATCTATCGCAAATTGTCATCGGGTCCAGGTGTACATGTTTCATACTAATGTCTTAACAGAAGTTTCTCGAAAACATTTCATAATATTACATGTTAGGGCAATAGGCCTGTAATCATTCATATCTACTGGGTTTTTAACGTTTGGGATCGGAACGATATGGGTAATTTGTATTAGTTTGAAGGGAATTAATCTAAAAGGGTAAAGAAAATCCTGTGGTCAATTTATTTATTTGACTAATTAACGATTAATTAACTCCAAATACCCATTTTTGTTACAGCAGATGATGGAAGGGACATAAATTTCTATTTCTCAGTTAGACAAATGAGTTATTAATATCATTGAACATAACATGAAACAGTTTGATTGGATTATAATTTATGAGAATTAATAGTGGGTCAAATTTACACTCATATATACTTAATTAAGCTAATTATGAGTATAACCTGCCTTCACATGTCTTTGAACCAAGAAGTCAAATCTCTCACATCAGTGGTCCCAGTAGAAGTATATCCCAACTTTGAAAGCCTCATATTAAAATTGTATACTTATGTGTAATTAATTTGTTCATGACAAAAAGTAACTCATATTCTATCTAGTGATACCAAAATCATACGATACTGTCATGAATGACTGACACTCGAGTGTTTAAAAACATGGTCAAAAGTGATCTGTTACCAATTTGTCTGAGAAGCAGCACTGGCTTTCTGATTGATTCATTCATTGTTTGTGTGAGGTCAGCCTTCTGAGTCCATTCATTAGGCACAAAGGAGTACTTGATCTATTAAATGACAAGGGGCTGCTTTGGGTAAATAAACATCATAACACATATTTCCCAAAATTTCTGATCTGAATTTTTGCTGGAAAGATGATGCGCGCAAATATCTTATCACAACTACCCTAACAAGTTTATATTGTGGAAGGTCTGACTTTGAAGAGTTCAAATATGCATGATTTTCTTGTAGGGCCCTTAATTTTTCTCTGCCAAGATATTTCTGGAAGTTACTTTTGTTCTCACCTTTTTCACATATTTTGATATGTACTTCTTCTTGACTTAACCCTATCCTTTTCAGATGATTTTTTGAATTCTTCAGACAATTCTCTTTCAGAATATGTATAGTTTTATGGGTATAGGGTGTCAAATATAAGAATAATACTCTATTAAAAAAAAACGGTACAATTTCTTTGAAAACATATCATGTAACAGAAAAGGGCCCACCTCAAAACGCATGGCCACATAACACATGCTCGTATCTCAATCTTTCCCTCTCATTGTTACTCTTACCCCTTTTCTTTTCTTTCTCTCTCTCTCTCTCTCACCCTCCCTGCCTCTCTTCTTTCTCTCTCCCCCTCTCACGGAAAAAAGTCTACCATTCCGCTTTTACAGAAATAGAGAACAATGCATTTTGATTATTGGGCGCTCTGATTAGCTACTGGTAGCTATCGCGAGGAGCTCCGCCTCCCGGTTGCGATGACTGAAGTGCGTTGACCGTAACTGAACAACGCGATTCAGCTGTTCCCGATAAAGACCGCTTTGTCGTGCGCGCTGTCAATCATAACCAAATTGGACCCATTTCGCAAGAAAAACTGCAAGACGCGACTTCAAAAACGGTTGGGCGTAGACCCACTCTTCCAATATTTTTTAGAATAAAGAAGAGAAATATAAAAAAGGAACTTCAACGAATCCACTGTATATATCCAATATTTCAAAACGCATAAAGAAATGAGGACTTACCAAAAAAATAAATAACAAATCTAAATTTTATCGTGACTATTGTTAATTGGAAGGCACAATGGTAGTGTATTTCATATGCTAATTCGTGATCATTCGAGCGTCATGCATAAATTACTAAATTATGGAGGAACTTTTCTCCGTGCCTCTCTCTCTCTCTCTCTCCCTCTCCATATAGTTTTACAGTGTTTTGCAGTGAATTATAATCACATATATTATATATTATATATTATATACCTTATAATCTAATTGTGACAGATTATATAAAAAACAAATATCTGTTAAATTTTGTTGATATAACAGATTTTGCCTGTCAACCACTCGATCATGTTTTGTCAAATTTTATTTTGTCTTATTTTGTAGCCTGCCCTGACGAAGCCCATGCTGGCCGAAAGCTTGTGAATTAAAGGAATTTATAATATATATATATATATATATATATATATATATATATATATATATATATATGATTCAGATTCCAGTCAATCATTGTTGACATGTCATAACTTTTCTTGAACAAACATCAATTTACAAGCGTGGGACTGAATCGAGGGACAACTCGTCAATCAACTGAACCTCATATTATCATCCCATTCTAACTAGTTAATCACGAATATTTGATCGCATTTAAAGTAAATAATCAAATATTCCTACCTCTTTGATGCTGTTCACATGTCATTCTGTAGATATTATGTTCGCCAGATGCTAAAATAAAATCTAAATCTAAATGCTGATGATTGCACCACAAATGTGAAATTAATTCTGTGCATACGGTAGTACGGTACTAGTTTTGTACGGTAGAGGGCGTGTCTTTAAACATTTTGCGGATTTTACAGTGTTTTTCCGGGTCGGCCTGTCTGACTTGCATGACACGGGCAATAGATTTTCTAACCTAAAAATCAGAAGACAGAAGTGTAAAGTAAGTAGAAATGCTTCATATGTTCAGCTGTTGACTAATTAATTTACCGTAGGTTATTGTCAATGCCCCCAACATAGCTAAGTAACAAAAGCAGCTCGACAGCTTCCGCCACCTTGCCACTCCCAGTCCCGCCACTGCGGGCATGGCGGGGGAGCTACCGGAATGCAGCAGCCGGAGCGGTCCCGTGGCTATGGCTGCCTTGCTGACTCGGCCCAGTGCATGCAGTGTGTAGACCTAACACAGTAATTTTCCGGCATTATCCTGTTAGTGTTACAAGTCACCAGTCCATTAACTCCCGTTCATTTCGTGAGTGGCGGAGACATCATTGAACAAACTTGACTTTGTACATGTACACATGGCGCTAGTGCAGGATCGCAGCCGCCCAGCGTTTATGACATCTGCATATCTATCGCCGTTTTAAATTCACGGCAGTTAACAGTTAACTTTAGTTATTTCCCCTTTTTCTTGGAAGATCAAATCGTTTTTAAAATGAAAAATAAGTCTAACTAGTTACATGTTCCTAAACTAGTAGTACAAATTGACATATTTTACCATGAAACTTAGATTCACTACTTTTAATTGTATAATCTTACATTTTACGGAGTCAATCCTGTCAGTGTCACTCTGTGGCTGTTGAAAATGCCGCCATCGTAGAAATTATCGTCATGCGTAAGATTTGACTTCCGGGTTTAATTTTCTTCCTCACGCACTTGCAAATGATCGGAAAAACATAATTTTTTCGAGAAATTAATGCTTGCAAACTCAAGATTCATTCCATGAGGAAAGTTTGACAATCGGTTATTAAATCTGTCTTTATCACGTCATTCTTTGAATCAAATTGATTTTGTGAAATTCTTCTGGATTTTTTACACTAAAATATCCTTGTAATATCACCGGCGCCGTTCCATTCCCATGGATAAATGGATTCGTGAAGGTGTTTTCTTCATGAAATTACTATTCGGCAAGTTTGAAAATGTGTCTCATTTTGCCTCAAAGACCAAAGGCAAAGCAATGTCCGATATAAAAAATCATCGATTTGACTCGAGTTGCCATTTGGTCTTTGTCACTTACACTTATGCATGGTCAACTATAGTGACCTTGCACCGCGGAGGGGTTGTATACGGCGGAAGCTCACTCCAGTTGAATGCACGATTTTCTGCCAGTTTTTTAAAATAATACACACATTTATACAATTAAATATGGGTACGAAATGATAGTTTGGCCTATATATGTACATTATATGCTATTTTTTTAGCTCTAAAATCATGATACATATATTATTAAAATAACTGGGGAAAACCTCACCGCTTTGCGTGGATCTGCTCTCCGTGGGATCTTGCAGGAAAGAGAATTTTTTCTTCTTAGAGAGGCATTAGTCTCGTATATTAGGCGTCTTATTTTATCACTCATGCGATTTAAACAAGCAATGAAATTTATTTGTTTCAATACGAGATTTGTTTGATAAATTGATCTGTCACAGTTTTCTATTTACCTCCCCCCCCCCCCCCTCTGTGGAAGTTTCAACTTTTTCTCCTGTCGTTAATCCTTTTTCTTCTCCTCTCTCTCTCTCCCCCCCCCCTCTCTCTCTCTTTCTCTTTCTCTTTTATTCCTGTTACCTTTTTTTCTGCAACCGCGATGGGACTTTGTACACGGTTGGGGAAAACTTTGCAGATGGATGTCGGGCACGTATCCAGGTGGCCCGCCACCCGCCCCCCCCCCCTACCCTCTGCCCCTGTCAAAAAAAAAAAATAAATTAAAAAAAACATTTAAAAAAATGGCGATTTAAGATTTATGATGGGCAGATTAAAAATTAAAATTGAAAAAAATCCCACATAGGATACCCCCACCCCCCTGAAAAAAAAAAAAAAAATTGAAAAGAACAAAAAGGGGAAAGAAAAAAAGAGGAAAAATGGCGACCGGCCAGATTTACTCTTAGCCATACCTGATGGCAAAAGGCAAATAAAATTTAACACCATACCCCCCCCCCAGAAAAAAAAAAAAAAAAAAACAGAGAAAGAAAGAATAAAGTGTGAAATGAGACCAGCTCGATTTTATATTGATGATGGGCCAAAAAAAAAATTAATCACCTACATGATCCCCCCCCCCACAAAAAAAAAAAAAAAAAAAAAAAATTGGGGGGGGGAATGGAGACCGGCCCGATTTACGTAATGAATGTTACCCATATGACTGTTACTTGATGACCTTTATGATGGGCCCCAAAAAATTACACCTACCCCCCCCCCCCTGCTGGACCTTTTGTAGGCAAAAAGAAAATAACACTTACCTTCTTCTTCTTCTTTCGTTAGGTTTAATGGCAATCAGTCATATTGACTATTATCGCCAATGCAAATTTGACATTTCTCTCATATATATATATATAGAATTCTATATATAGATCCAGGGTCTATATATATTTTTTTCTTTATTTTTTTAATTATATATTTGAAAAATATTCCAGTGTCATCTGCATAAATGCAAACCCAGAAATAATATTAAACAGATAATAATTATTTTCTTCCTGCTGAATTGACAATGTCAATGGAGAGAAAAAAAAAGTCTGATAAATAACCTCTATCTCAGCTCAGTTCCACTCAGCACTTGCCCTGACCTTTCTCGAGATGCAATCTTACCGGGTCAGCACGGTACGTTGCGCCGATTTTCGGTACAATGCCTATGGTCACTCATGCATAGTCATGGGGGCGATGGTGTACCTGTAACCTATCGATGGGTTACGATTTATCAATTTATATTCTTTTAACATCTAAAATATAATAAAACGAAAACACTTGTGGGCTTGTTAGTTTCATGTGCGTCTTTCAATAAATCCTGTCATAAAAAGGGTGTATTTCACTTTTATATCTTATGAAATTCTTCCAAAAGCTTTCAAAAGGATAAAAATATACAAGAAGAATTATTGCAATTTATTGAACCAAAAAATACAACATATACATTTAGTAATTCAGTGGAATTTACTCCTTACTGAAACGTTTCTTTACCTAGGGAAACGAACGCAAAAAGGCTTTTTGTTATTCCTGGGTCTCTTTGCTTAATATTCCATAATTTTCTCTGATTGAGATCATTTATTCTACGTATGAACATCGCTCTTTCAAATTATGTATTTCGGGCAATGTATAAGATAATGCCTGACTGTTTCTATTTCAGGGCACAAAGTTACAGTAACCTGTAGGGTGAATACCAATCGGAAAAGGTCTTGGTTAGACCAATAACTCCAAATCGCAGACGAGTGGAGAGTAGTTTCTTGTCTTCCCAGGTTACATGATATGTTTGATGACACGAAGGCTGGAGCTCCTCAGTGCCGAGTTTGATTGGTTCCATCTTGTTTGCCAAATCATTTTTGAACTTTGTGTAATAACTTGCATGATTTCTGACATGATATTGTGAGTGGATTTCTATTTTGTTCGATAATTGCTGATTTTGCAACACACTGGCCTAGGTTGACTTCTAGTAGACAATATTTTCCCAATTTTTTCCTTATAATTTATTTTATATTTTTTAATATTCATTTGTAGATCTTTTTATTTTGTCCCGACATATTTTTGTTGTTTCTCTGGCTTAAATATCTTCTCATTGACAATATTTTGCTGTTCTTGTCATTTTTTTTTTAATGTTATTTTATATTATTTTTTATATGTGAAATTTTATTTATTTTCAAGTTTCATAATCCTGACACAACCCCTTTTTTTCATTTTTTTTTTTTTAAAATAGGTCTCAACATTGTTGTTGTTTTGTTTGTTGGCCATGCGTTTTAAGTTGGGCCCATGTTGTGTGACCACTCAAATGTACTAATCGTGCGCATTTCCATGAAAGTGGCTGTAACTTTATAAAAATTTATATTAACCCCACAAAAGTATACATTTTCTGGAAGCTGAATATCTGAGGAGTTTGGAAATGCGCTTAAAACTAACATAGGTGGCGCCCTTGAAAGGTTATGAATCTTAAAGCCTGAAAAATTAATGAAAAAAGATGGCTTTGGAAAAAAAATTGCAAAAAAAATATTGCTTACCCTACAACATTATTTACTGCAGATTTGAACTCGTCACATTTAGAGCTTTCCAAACATGTATAACTTTCTATACCCAGGGAGAGTGTACCGCATTTTGCTCCAGGCTGGAAAGATGACTTCAAAAATTTTAATTTTTCAAGAAAATGTACCTTGTTGCCGTGTTCTAAGTATTGTAACTCGCTGTTTAAGATACTAGACATGTAATGAATGATCCTATATTAGTTGGTAAGGCAGATAGAAGTAGCAAAGTAGTACAGACTTGTGAAAGTCCCTTTATCTTGGTAAACATTATTAACCATAATGTCCTATAGCCCTTTAGCTGTAAAGAAATTGTCATTTATATAGTACAGTCACAATGTACTACAGTGTACAACACTAAACTGTTTATAACTACTTTTATGGATCATAAACAAGCTATATTACATGTTGCAAGTGTTTCAGAAGGGTGAAAGCATTTCAATTCAATAAAAATCCATCTCTGAACATGATTTAACTCTGTCTTACAGCACATGTACCCTATTTGCTGCGCGGCTCCTCCTCCACCCCTGACTCTCGTTAATTAACAGTTAATTAGCAGACAATGATGAAATTTTAACAATTTTTAAAACATGTATTTTGTTGCCCTACATGAGAGCTTTAATTTAAGACCAAATTCAGCTATATAGCTTGTATAGGTATTTTAAATAAATCAAATAACAAAATCATAATTTGAGGACAGATAGAAATACAACCTCCACATTTTTAAAGGCCAAAACTCAAAACATGGCTGTATATAATGTTTTTGGATTTCCACTCAAATGAAAAAAAAATATACCGAACTGGAGAAACAATATCACAATACAATAAATAAAATTCCTTGTGTTGGTGTTTTATTTTTTTTTTTATATATTATTATTTGTCTTACTTCTATATTTCAATTTTTTTCCAGAGTCTGACCCTCTAATGGTTAACCTAGATGTAGAAACCCACTTATAAAACCATCATCATAGTTTTTATTTAAAAATAATTTTATTAGAACATCAGAGAATAAATACAACAAGTACAAAGATAGTTTAAGTAAGTACAAACATATCCTTGTATAAATTACACTTATTGAGAAGCATAGAAATAACAGATAAAATAATTTGGTTATATTTCCTTTAACATTCGATCATACAATAAACATTAAAATATCTTCTTGGAAATTAAACTTAAGAACTCGTAAATTTCACATACATGTTATGTGCCCTACTTTGAGAAAGAGAAGCACTTACTAGTAATTGTTTTCATATCATATTCAATTCAATTCAATTAAAAAATGGTTCATTAATAAAAAAAAAATAAAAATAAAAATAAAAAAAACGTGTTGCAGCCAGAAGCTGAATAAAAACATGTGTAAAATAAATATAACAGTTAATTTTAAGTTATACAGATCACAATTTCCTTTTCTCTTAGAGGGTATAGTGCACATAAAGGTAACAATCAGATAATTGGGCAGTGTAATGAATAGGCCTACAGTTGGGATATGATGAAAAAAAAAAACAAAAAAAAAACAATGACATTAGAAAAAAAATGATATATATAGGAAAATAGTTTTCTTTCTTTTTTTTCCAAGTAAATTGTTGAGACTATCAGAGAGCGTATTTATTTAACCAAATATTAGATTATTGGAGGCCATATAAAGTTATTTGGAAATATTCTCTTCTTCGTGGGTCAAGTAATTCTTTCCCCACACCTCTTGATCGATCCTGGTTCGGTTAACAGCTTTCCTCTAAAGTAATTAAAATAACAAAAAGAAAGTATGTATTATATATAAAGTATATAGCAAAAAGAATACATATTGTGTTAGGAAACAATAAATAGTAATGATATAA
>CALNVZ010003431.1:10422880-10468287 GCA_940671915.1 Paracentrotus lividus | reverse complement strand
CTCAAAAATATGCGGTAGAATGGGTTCATTGAAATTGTATGTTTGAATCACCATAACTCCATAACGAATGGTCGGATTTCCAAAAAAAAAATTTGCTTTGAATTTCTCTTATCAATACCTTTAATTTGAGGTATCACTTGTTTACTACATATATTGTTTTAATTTTGGGGTAATATAGCTACAGTTGAGCATCCAGCCGCGAGGCCTGCTGCTACGTGAAGGGATAGGGTTGACGGCGACCCCTACGCACTAGGGTTATGGTAGGGTGGTGGGGTAGGGTGGTGTGTAGTGGATACCAAACTGCATTAGCGCCTGTACACACTACACAGTGAGCGAGCAGAGAGGAGACAAATTGGAGGATAGATCTAACTTAGTTTAGGGCAGGCCTTAAATCACTTACACTGCTGCATGGTCAATTCATAATTGACCTTGCACTGGGAAGTACCTTACTGCAGCAGTTTACTTCCAATGGAAAGTCAATGCAGAAAAGTGTCTTGAGCAGCTCATGTCAAGTCAAGGTGGCATATCCTAAAAAGGGTCTAAAAATTCTACTAAACAAAATTAAAAATATTTAATGGAAGAATTATATTGCAATGAGACTATAGATTATATTGATTTATTTTGAGGTACGTTTAAAGCTGGTTTCGCTAATTATTATTGAGAAGTTTCCTCAGCAACCAAGAGGGCGACAGACAGCCATTTTCCAGTACTGACTGATGTTGGTTTGCAGCTGTATGTGGCCTTAAATAAGCCTAAAAAGGCTAGGGTCGACTATAGTTATGATCTAGATCTAGCCAATTTTCCAACTCTACAAATATGCATCACGCTCTAACGATCTCGTTTGCATACCAAAGACACTACCATTGTGCCCACGAATGAACAATACTCACGACAAAATTTAGACGGCCTTATCGTCGTTTCGGAAACCACTCGCTCAAATGAACGGGAGAGCTTGTACACAAGTGAATGGGGGTGGAAAGAGGAAACCATGCGTGTGACTGAATGAAGCGCTGCTGTACAAGTGAATGGTGGTTTCCTCAATCATGATTATGCCATTTAGACTTGTCTCGTATAGCATTAACACACTTCCGAGCGTGCAGAGGTGAATGCAGTGCACCGGGAGATAGCTTTAGATAGGGGTCGCGCTGCACTGCCTACAGCGTGCCCCATTCTCTGAAACGTCGAGCTATCACTGCATTTACGTATTATCGCACAATACAGGGAAGTGTGTTAAAGGGAAGCTCTGGACCCAAAATATGTTGGGAAAAAAAAGTATGAAGAAAATCGGACTAATAATATCTTTACGATGCACAAAAAATTGATCGCCATACCAAATTGGCAACACTGTCACATAGCCGTGATGTCACAGGGGCACAACTTTCCATGCATTTTCTATATGGTTTTATGATAAGTTTTCACTTTATTTGTTAAACTGTTTTCCTTATAACTTTGGCCAAGATAAGTGATGGCAATAATTATGCTAATGCATGTACAGTCAAACCTGTCTATAGTGGCCACCCCAAGGGAGACATAAAAAGTGACCACTGTAGACAAGTGACCTCTATAGATAGACAGGTTCTAAAGCACACATTTCTATCTAGGGGGAATCAATATAGGTGACCACTTACTAAAAACTGGTGACCACTATAGACAGGTTTGACTGTATACATATATTGTAAAATCAGAGCCCCATGTAGAAATACAAAAAACAAAGATTTTAAGGGGGTTTCAGGATAGAAAAAAGATATTTATGAATATTGAATTTCATGAAAACTATCACTCTTCTTTTGAAATGTCATTATGATTCTCATTTTATCAAAATACATATATGCAATAACATATTGCCATCAATAGATCTAGGCCAAAGTTATGAGGAAAACAGTTTGAGGTCTGGGGTGAGGTGAGGTGAGGTGAGGTGAGGTCTATGGGAAATGTGTGTTGTAGCCAAATCAGCTCGTCTCCAACAGGTTAATCATTATTTCATTAGATTTTTGTTTACCTGGTACTTATATTCTCTAATATTCTCGAAGTTATAAAAAAAAAAAGGTATCGTGATGGTGTGTACTTTTTAATTAACTATGACAATTATTGTGTAAAAAAAAAAAAAATGTGATAAACTTGGGCTCCCTAAAAAAAGTGCTTGAGGAGCCTGGTTGGTCAAAAACAGTATGAAAACCCATATGATCATGTCAAATGTATAAAATCTGTATTAAAATGCACACAGTCACTTACTGCATATATTTAGAAGGTGTCAATCATGAAATTAATAAGACCACGTCGGAACATGAGACGGGTACCCTCGCATGTGCTAATTTGATAGTTTTGTAAAACAGACTGAAAAATAATGCTAGCTGAAAATGGAGCTAGATTGAGGTTTTTCCTCTATTTTTTGTTCGCTGACAAAAAGAAATCAAGAATACACTGCAAATTTTTAAAATATCTATTCAATATTACTTATTAAAAATATTTTGAGACTAATAAGACCGATTTTACTACCAACGTAGTCTCTACAGGTCTCTTTATGTAGCTTTATCATCGTAGGCTAAATGGTGATTATAAGTTTACTCCATATTATTTCTTAATTAGATATAAAAAGCACTCGATCATTAACAACCATTTATTTTCTGCATATTAGACCAAGATCCTGATGTTGTCACATTTTATAATAACAGAAATGAGAAAATCAAGATTGCCGTGGCAAAAACAATTCGACTAAACCGATCGCTTGCCATAAATTGCGTTTGATTGAACATGTAATCGGTTGCAAGTGTCATAATCAGATGAAATCTATTAGCAGTTTTTTCCCCATGAAAATACTACTGGGTCATCAGCTTTACTTTATTTTTAACCCCTCACAGAACATGGAGCCAGACGGACAGCAAGTTGATGGTCCAGAGAGGAGAAAAGATGAATTTGCAGAGCCAGGGCTAGATACCGAAGGGATCAATGTAGACTTGGAAAGGCCTTATCGCAAACCATGCACCCTTGAAGATCTCCCTTTTGAACTGATCCAACGTATCTTATTGTTTGTCCCTGATCGCTGCCTCCGAGAATGCTGCTGCGTTTGTAAGACATGGAGAGACGCTATCAGCGAACAGTCCTTCTGGAAGCAGAAATGTGAGAGGGGCGGCCAGTTCATTGAGAAGTACATGGCACCGTATTTCCCGGACGACTGGCGGAAATTCTATTTCAAGTCACCCTTTGCCAGAAACCTCATCAAAAACTGCAACGGACAAGGTAACGATTACCATAAATCCACAAACTTTTGTGGTACATTAATTTTGCAGATTTCGTGCGAAGATCAGCAGATATATGTTTTAAGAATGCATCTTTTCAGCAGAGGTGTCAAAAGTCTCTAAGGAAACAAAGGATTAGAGGGGCAAGCCTTTGTTAACATTATTTTTTGCCTCCGCAGAGCCTTCCGACACCTGCTTTTTAGCGGGTTCAAAATAGTCACTTTTGGTTGTAGCGTGTGTAGCACCAGTTTATGAAAAAAAGTCTGCAGTAGTCCCAAATCCGTCTCCGAAAGTCAGGAGACGTGCCCGAAACGTCTCCGCGACAATTTATGAAAAAAAGTCTGCAGTAGTCCCAAATCCGTCTCCGAAAGTCAGGAGACGTCTCTCCGCGACAATTGATAAAAACAAATCTGAAGTAGAGTCAAATCCGGCTCCGAGACGTCCGAGACTATTTGGGACTACTTCAGACTTTTTTTCATAAATTGTCGCGAAGACGTCTCTAATACTTTTTATCTGTCGCAGAGACAGATTTTTTCTGTCGCGGAGACGTCTCCGAGATAGCACCCTTACTGAACTGAACACATAGTTTGTACATTTTTAAAATTAGGACTAGGAGAATTACTTTATCATGAAACGGGAAATGTTGACTGTAATGAGGGGGTGCTACCTTGTTATTATCAGAATATTTTGAATTGAGCATTGTGAGGACTATAAACTTGCGAACAAGACACCTAATTTCATGTTGTCTAGAAAGCATTTAAGTGTGGGTCAAAGGAACTCTTTATAATTTCAGTATAAGAATCATCACAATTGTCATGATTGCATATGTTCAACCCTTCCCTTCGGTTTATATCCACTTGGTCAGTGGTTACCGTAGTTAAATTTTCTGTTTGTCTAATACCACTTAATTGGGCTAAACCATTTGGTCTACTTAAAATTTTCCCTTGTTCTAATACATACTTGCTCTAATTCTCACTTGGTCTATCTGACTGCCAATTTGTCTAATAGCCAAATTGTCTAATTGCATTTTAGCCAGTCTAATTCCCATATGAATATGTGGTCTATTGCCAGTTTGTTACTGGTATTTACTAAGTGTTGGTTGACCAAGTGGATGTTAGACGAAATGGGAATGAGAGAGAATGGTAAATAGGCAGAGTGGCATTTAGATGAACTGGTTGTAGATGAAATGGAATTAGACTATGTGGGATGAGACCACAATTGGTCAAAATGGGTCTTCACCAATTTGACAATATGCAGGTCTCTCCTTGCACAGATAGCAAAGGAGAATTTGACATGCCTGGATGGAATATACTAAGTAATGGAGGAGAGCGTTGGAAAGTGCAGACCGACTGTCCCGGTTCAGACCCATTACCTGAGGATGTTCGTCGGCTAGCCGGAGGAAGCCGCAAGAGCTTCGCAACATCGTATGGCTGGTGCGAGAGAGAGCAGGTCATTGACCTCTTAGCTGAAGGGTTCAGTGAAGCAATGCTGGATGGTCTTCAACCTACTATCTTTGTTGCAGAATGGTGGGTACTGAGCAAACTGTTTATTTTATTTTTATTTGTTTAAAATAAATTTATGTGGTATATGATTTAAAGGTCCAAGAACCAAAACTAATAGGCCCGTATTCTAAACTGTTGACTGAGTTTCCAAGAGTTAAAGTTTGTGTGGTGTTATTTGTGCGCTGCTTTTGTCGATACATCAGAACACCGCATGAAATTTAACTCCTGCAAACTCAGTGTACAGTTTAGAATAAGGGCTTATATGTTAACAAGTAGCAGGGGGAAAAAATACAGTTAAAACTTTCAACTGACAATCTCTCTCCCACTCTCTCTCTCTCTTATATCTTATCCTTTTTTCCCCTCTTATTCCTTTCTATCTTTTCGTTCTTCTTTCTCTTCGTCTCTCCATTCTTCTTCTTCTCTCGTCGTCGTCTTTCGTCGTCTCTTTTTTTCTTCTCTTTCTCTCTCTCTCTCTCTCCTCTCTCCTCCCTCACATATTTTCAATCAAGTGAAAATATACGTAAGTAGCTACTGTTTATCATAAAATTGCAATAAGATCGTACTGGATTTTGTGTCTGGTTTATCCTTTACTAATCAGAATGTTTCATTTGGCATGTGTTTAATCAAATATCTATGCCAGTATAGTTATCAGCATTTGCTATCACGTGTATCCAATGGGCTCTCATATGTATTTGCTCACAGAAAACAATTCTTCTCCGCAGCCCATCCCTGACACTAACTATCAGCTGTGGACTAAACACTATACGTTACCCAACCCTAACCCTACGAACATAAACCGAAAATCAAGATTATAAATACTAATCCATAAGTGGAGTTATTTTTGGCCAAAAATCGCAATGTCTATCTTGACAAATATATTCCTCTCAACAGAAGGCTTTTTAAGTAATGAAAGGAACAATCACAAGAATCACAAAATAATATCATTCCTATGCAAATTTCCCAAAGGCAGTCTTAAAATTTGTAAGAATAATAGTCTAGTGTAAAGCAAAATATAAGGGCTATAACCGTTCAAGCATTTTTATGCTTCGGCGTGTCTCCAATGGAATGTGAGGATGTATGGATTTTGTGATAAGACAATCAGAAAATTTGAATCTGTATCTTTAAAATGCAGGTATTGGTCGGTTGAATTGTGGGAATCACCATGATGTGTGTTGTGGTACAGCCTGAGGAAGCAGATCAAAGTCAGAGAATACAGACGATGGGTAATCACTTACAAGCTAGTCATTCTAGTCGCAACCCCACCGACGGCCATACATCTGTGATGCAGTAAAGCCTGGAGAAATTTGGGTCGGTCATGTCTCCAATGGAGATAAATTTAGTGTTATTTATTACGGATGATAAACATTTGAATACTTGAAAATCTTGAAATGCAGGTATGCTGCTAGGTTTGATTTGTGGATATCTACTATGAGTTTGGTTAAGACAGCTCTATATAAGGCAACCAGAGTCAAGAGAACACAGCAAGATTGTGAATCATTGGATACGCGTTCTCATTTGGTCCTGTTCATTACCCCAGAGTGGCCAGAAAGAGACATGGAAAAAAGGGATGCTAGTTCTGTTTTTTTCCCCCTGCCCTGCTTCAACTTCTTCTGCTCGAATCGATTCCCTGCATTATCTGTTACACATTGGAACATATTGCGCGAGTACATTGATTTTGGCGGATTTGTTGCAAAGACTGCAGGGCCGTATGTATAAAAATTCCGCCAAATTATGGACATACTTCAACTTAATGTATATATTGGGAAGCATATACATTGATGTGACTTAATTGATCATACCAGCGCAGAACTACATGCATAACCTGTGAACAGGCTTTGGGGTTGCCAGACTCAAAATAATAATCAAGCAAATATACTATATGTATACTTAGAATCATTTAATGGCGTAGAATGCTGCACATGCATGTCCTCAAAGGGGCGAGTGAATGTATAGAGGTCGATATGTTGTATAGAAAGAAAATAGCATACACATCGATACCTAGCATGTACTCTGATCATTGGCCAATTTTTCATAGTTTTTTCAATTTTATATGGAAAACAACTACTACAATGTATGTGTGATGATGCACCTACATGTACAAATGAAATGTTATATCTTCATCAAAAATCCGGATGAAAGACAAATTTATGAAATTTCTAACAAAAACACACAATATACAGGAGAGCGGCAGATGACTAAGACAAAATAAATAATTAAAAAAAACATAAATTTCATTCTTTGTTGTGGCTCTAAAGAAAAACGGCTTCTCAAACAAAACCAAGTAAAGCAATTGTATTTCTAGGGCGAGCTTCCCCGTAAGAGCCTAGGTATGAGCGCATGAATTGATTACATGTTCTTTCTTTTGCACATCGTGATACCACTAATATTCGTTCTTGACCAAACTGCATCTACCCCAAGGCGACCACATGCACTTCCAAAGATACGGTCCAGCGTTTGCGCTTATACGTTACTGGGACAAGAGCAAGGACAACAATTCTGGGCGGTGTCATCTATGGAGGCAAAGTATAGGCGGCTTCGGAGGTGCAGTTTCGTCTGTCAAGCAGGAAAACAGCTGAGAACAGGGATGGAGCCATCTGGAGACCTCTTCGTCATAGACTGAGAAGTGCGGTTAAAGTTGCCTCATTAGATTCATGGATATGATCCTCAGAAAGGTATTTGTTTCATACTCATTACCTGTGTGGGAGACTTTCACTGAAGACCTTTATCGCGTTCTCATCTGGGGTACATAGTATCTCTCCTCAATCGAGGGAGTAAAGAACGCTGTGTTCCAGATGGTTCATCTTCAAGCAAAGCAGAATACAGTGGCTAAGTCAGAGAGCATCAGATGCGCCTGAGCACTCCACCAGAGTGGATGGCGCATTATAAAATTATATACCAGTGATTGATAGTTATTATTTTCATATTGATACGACAATTCAAAGCCAGTTGTGCATTTTGCCAAATGTCTTCTTCCTCTCATAAGACAACCTTCATCGCTGACTTCATATATATGGCCTGACTGCGGAGATGGCAATTCGTCTAGTCAACAAGCTGGAGGAGCCTCTTGTAGTGAAGGATGTTAGTGGTTTAATCGTGGGCCAGTCTGGTCTGTATGGTCACAAGGTAGCGGGTCAACCATGGCAATTTGATGAGGATCCTTCTTCTTTGCAGCGATACAACTTGCCTCATTGTCAATCCTATATAAATCGGTTGTAAGTATACAGAGTAGTCAATAAAAATGCCTGATCGATGTTTGAGATCTGTCTTGTGATAAAGTATGATATATTGTTAATGCAAGGTTTTATGATATCATTGGTGGGCTAGTAGAGATCATCCTCCTGCGCACGTGTGGTGGAGCGAACTTTACATTTGGTATATTTGAACGTAATGACTGAATAGTACAGACAATCTCATGAAGACTGGTGTAATATCTGCACTTGCAGCGCATTTATAGCTTGTGTTTGGGTTGTGAGAGAGATAAGACAAATTGAGAATTTAGTGTTTAACTTATGTGCAAGCACAAAGTAAAACACATTCACACGTACGCCTCATTGACACGATACAAGTCCAATATAGCACTATTTACACGAGCCACGACCTCTTACCCACACTCCTCATATACACCTTCTTACCACACACTACATCACTACACACTTATACAGGCGGACGCACTGACCCTATTTCTCTATCCATACCAGCACACAGCAGCAGCGCACATTACCCTATCTCATCCATAGCAGGGGCACTCACACACATACACACCCACACCCTCAACAAACACACATACACACACAACACACACTCACTCGCACTCTGACATGAACAATTGTTAGGGAATTACTACGTATCAAACATTCAGTGATGGTGTTGCTGAACAGAACATCAAATAGAACATTTAATAGTGAGCTGTTGTGTGTGTGGGTGCGTGTGTGTGAGGGAGGATGGGTGTGTGTGGGTGTATCTGTGTGGTGAGAGGGTGTGTGGGTGTTTACACATATTCTGTCAACATTTGCTTTTAATCTTCAACCATCCACTTGGCTTGAGATCTTACCATATTCTGAAGATTGTCTGTTATTCAGTCATGCATGCAAAGATCCAAATGAAAATGGCATCAACATGCTAGGAGGATGACTTCACCAAGACATATCATGAATCCCAAGATTAAAAGTTCATACTTTTCACAACACACTTTCAAAATGATGGGAAATTTTTATTGACCCACTCTGTACATGTAGCACAACAGTTTTAGAGCCTTTGGCAAGACATTTATCTACACTTGCTACACTCAACACAGGTGTAGGACACGTACAAAACAAAATGTATGTACGTGGATAAAGTGGCTGAAGCCGCTAATGAATAAATTGATAGTTTCATTATGACACTCCTTGATTGGATGTGAGTTATCTTCACACAGGTGTAAAATGATGTGTTATTATAATTACTTACTAGTTACTTTTGTTGATCGGTCTTGACTGTAAAGCACCAAGGGTGTCACAATATTTTCATTATTTATTATTTATCGCGCTGTCTGAAACACATGTAAGTATATTCATTTAAAGCCAATACGAACCAGCAGCCTTGTATAGCACCTCCTCAAGCCCTCAACTAGTCAATTCTGCCCCGATTCCTAACCCATAATGCAACATCATGAGCAGTGCAGTCTTTTAATACAGGCATATTGGAATGATAAAACACTTTTATACAGACAATAAATTCACACTGCAATTATTATATTACGAAGTAGCAGAACAAATACCTTTCCCAAAAGAACATTTTAGTTTCCCAATAAAAATGGAACTATAATATAATTCATTGTTAATATTTTTCTCAAAAGGTATATTTTAAGACTAGCTATTTATAACACACAGTCAATGAGAGTGTTGGTCTGTTCAGTCTCGCTTTAAAAACGATAATAATGAATAAAAGCTACTACACATATACAGTGTGTTCCTAAAAAAAAAAAACCGAAGTTCAAAGGTCAGTCATTCCAAAGTATATGGTTTATTCTTGTGATTTGTTACTAGAAATAAGTAACTCATCAGCTTTAATTTGAGACATTGCTGACGTCTAAATTGTAAGGTCACAGAGTTAGGGTCCTTTGAAGGTAATAGGTACAAACCCTTTTTCCAAGTTTTTGGTTTTTGGGGTACGAAACAAAATTTTTGTTAGTTTTTGGTTTCATCGTTTTGGGTATTTTCACACAAGTTTCAATGAAATTCAATCTCATTTCCAAAGGACCACTGGCAATGAGATGGGTTCACTATTATGGGCCTTGGAGATCGTGTGACGTCGTGGTGACGTCTCCTGAGACTTCAGGGCGGTGGGAAATCGAACAAAAGTCTGAAAAAATTGTCAATCCTGTTCGATTTCTTTAATCGCTAGCAAGTTCCGACAAAGTTTCTGAGAAGTCGTGATACTTTCGTGCATATTAGGGGACGTCGCGGCAACCCACGAGACGTCACAGAGACTTGCTTGCGTCTGAAAGAAGTCTACTAAATATTGAACATGTTTGACATTTGTTTGGTTTTCTCGCGACTTCCTGGAGACTCAGGATCCGTCGCAGTGACCTCTCCGAGACTCCAGAGACTCATAATTAAGAACGCATCTCATTACCAGTGAGAAATCCACTTTAGCAAAGAAGATGACATTTCATTGAAACTTGCTGAAAGAGATCAATGACACCAGTTACTTAAGAAAGGTTTGTTTCATACCCGAAGAACCACAAACTTGGAAAAAACGGGTTGTACCTATCGCCTTCAAAAGACCCTAACTCTGTGACCCATTACACTTTGACGTCAGCAATGTCTCAAATTAAACTGATGAGTTACTTAATATTTTATAAACGATCACAAGAATAAACCATATACTTTTGGAATGACTGACCTTTGAACTTCGTCCTCTTTTTTAGGAACACACTGTAATGAACCGAAATTGAAGTTGCCCTCAAATGTCTACATGTTGAGTAATTATGATTAAATGTTGCAGATGTAAACGTTGGACCCAAACATTTACTCGGCCATTATGTTCCTACTGCATTGATTCCATAACAATTGCTCTGCAGTAAATTTAAAACACTAAGAAAATCTTCAATATATGATGTAAAACCTTCTTATAATCCTAACTTTAAACCAAGAGCTTTGAAGAAGACTAAGCTTGAGCAAAGAGCAGTAAATATCATGTAAACGCTACATAGTTATTACTTTGCATGTATATTTCATGTTAAATCACACTGTTTCCCTTCTTACATTAAAAATTGTGGATTGTTAATAATAACGTCTAATCATCCATAAATGATTAGCTGTGAATAAGGCAAGAAAACTTTGCTCTCACTGATATATTTTTTTGTCAATCTATACATAATTATTTTTCTGTCATGTTCACTTGTGCAATGACAAAATATGTATATTTTCCTACTTGAAATGAATGTATTGTGGCTTCACAAAAAAAAAAAATAAAGAAAAAAAAAATAAAAAACAACAAAAAATTATATATCATCTTTAATATATGATATCCTAGCATTTATATTTTTCATATGATGATGCAATAATATACAGTGCGTCCAAAAGATCTATACACTTTTGAAATGGCTACACAATAAAATAATAGATTCTTGGATAAAAGGTTGTATGTATATAAGACTTGTCCTCAACTATCATGATGACACCAAACTTCCGAAAATACGCATGCTTCAGTGAGTAATGCCCACTTTTGTAAAGGACACAAAAATTAGCCTGCGCAGGAATTCACTATTCATTTTGCACCTGGTTATGGAACGCCATGAATGAGTCAAAATTAACGATGGAATAAATCAGCCAACAGAGTCAAAGATAAACCATAGTCAGAAAAACAATATTATGCCAAAATGTTATGTTTCACCATCTGTTTCATATCAATGATTTATGCTTTGACTTCAATTTATTTTTGTCTTTGTGGCCGATCGATTCCATCATTAATTTGACTCCTTCATGGCGTTCCATAACCAGGTGCAAAATGAATAGTGAATTCCTGCGCAGTCTAATTTTTATGTCCTTTACAAAAGTGGGCACTTCTCACTGAAGCATGGGATATTTTCTGAATTTTTAGTGTCATAATGATAGTTAAGGATATGAGCCTTATATACATATAAATTTTCCCCCCAAGAATCATATATTTTTTTATTTGGTAGCTATTTAAAAAGTGTATAGTTCTTTTTTGGACGCACTGTATAACACTCTCAGAGATGTAGCTACATGTAGTAATCCTTGCCCTAGAAGTAGAATCCATTGGGACTGTAGATATAGCGTCGACTTAGAGAAAAACTTAACTTATCAAGGGTTAAAATGTTAGAATATAAAGAGACGATGACTTGAAAAAAAACCTATGACTTATGTCAGTTTGACTTGGGCAAGGTTTACAAGTAAATTTTCTCTGATATTGTGTGTGACAAGATTTTGATATTTCCAGGTATTGGGCTTTGCGAGTAGACCAAAAATTGTAAAGCCAACATTGCTAGTGGCCAGAATCCACTTTACAGTCCGATTGATGTTTGAACATTTTGTTGTTTAATTATTTATTTGACAATAAATGAAGTAAAATAGATAAAATATTCTACAGTGATGCAGATGCACTTGTGTCACAGAGGCTGTTCGGGCGGGCGAAAAAGAGGGAAAATACAGCTAATTCATGAGAAAAAGTTAGAAATACAGCTTTGGCCAGAGAAATTCAAAATCAAGCAAGAGAGCGTGAGATGTTTTATAAGATGGCCTTTTATGGGGGAAATCTCACGCTGAAACCAGGAGAATTAGGGTCTCTACCTTCTTGTAACAAGAACGAATTGCAATTATTACATCATAGTTGTTTTCAAAGCTGGCCCAAGAGCAGAATTTTTCACCCGACAAACATCAAGAAAATTGTTGACTGTTACGTTTGGCATTATTTTTCATTTTATAATTATACTCGTGAAGTAAAAAAAAAAGCAATTGTAAAATTTGTGTAAAATGAATAGACTCATATTCACAAAGGTATCGACATTGTGATATTCCTTACTGGCTTACACGATTACTGGATTTTGGAATCATGCTTTATTGGTTTGGAAAACTTTTGTATTTATCATTCCCAGACAGTTTTTAATAGTTTCAGTAACAAAAATTCTGATAAATCAAACATCTACTGTTCAAGATTATACCACATTTGGCTATTTTAGTTTAACCACAAATTTAAGAAATGCTAAACTTAGTAAACCTTAGTGAATACGAGCCAATATGTTTATTTCATTAATGAGAGAGGATGGTTTGTGAAAGCGGAAAACTTTATGTCCACACTTCACGAGCCACTTGGTCTCTTGGTAAGCTTTGTGAAAACAGCATTTACGTGTAGTGTAGTGTGTGATATAAACAATATTTATAATCTGTATTTGTTTGTAATTAATATTTATATTCTAATTTTTATCAATAAAGTGGTCTAACAACTTGGTTTATAACTGAATTATGTATATCTGTCGTATTGTGGTAGTAGAAATCTGGAAGTGGTGAAGTGTTTATATGAAATATGATGGTCGACCATCATCGTGAGTAGTCTTTCCTATTAAAGCAGAGGGAGAGATGTGTGAGAATTCATCCCCCCGTTTATTTTGAGCTCTGTTTCTGTACAACAGGACGTTGAGCTTTTCAAATTCAGCTGCATTTATTTGTGGTTGCTCACATCTCTGCCTACATAGGATGGATAAAATGTTAAGATTTATTTCATCTTGGTAACCTCATTGTGGACAGAGTGCCCCAAGCCTCAGCTGTCGGATCCAGCGCCAGGGACGGGCGCCCCCTCTATAATTTGAAAACCACTCATTGACTATACACGTTAAAATTGGAAATTTTTCCAGCTGTGTCCCCTATTTTCCCATATTTTTGGAATGTGCCCCCCATATTTCTAATTCTGGATCCGCCACTGTGTCTTTAGTGCAGAAGATCTTCTTATCCAATTTTGGGCTTCGTTTTTGTTTTTGTTTTTGTTTGTACTGTCCACACTCTCATAAAACATTAAAAATAAAAACGATCACAAAGATTTTAGCCTTTACAGTGGAGAGAGGTGAAGATAGAAATTGAAAAGAGAGTTGAGGAGGAAAGGGGAAGATAAATGGAGGAGATGGAAGGAGATAGATGAGAAGTTTGGGATGGGAAAAAGACTTGTGGAAAAGGTTAGGTGGGGAGTACAGTTAGAGAGAGACAGAGAGAAGGGGAAAGAATGTGTGAGGAGGTGAAAATTCATGTTGTACTACTAACCTCCATCATTTAAAGGTAGTGTCATCCTTTCGCAAGCAAAAATATTACATTTCTAGTTTTTGGAGGATATACATGTAGTAGTATATCAATGACTATATGTTCCCACAACATGATTAAGCTCAAATTTGTATGTTTGTCATTATATTGCGATTATCAAAATTCATTCCTATTTTTTTGAACCTCGAAAAATATACCGTACAGTGAGAACCGTTGACCGCTAGCACACAGAATACTGCACGCTGATGCGCCATGTGTATATTGCTGCCGTGTGTGGTCCATGCTGCACGCGCTGTAAAATATCAACGGAGAGCTGGTCTAGATTGGTAGTCAGATTTTCGTTTCATATCACTGATCTAGGCAACCTATGACATTAAGATTGAATAGATGGTATAGGTTGAAAAAAAGAAGAGAAGAGAGAGGGGTGGGGAAGGGAGAGAGATGGATGGGGATCACGAAAAGCGGGGTAAGAAAGAGAAAGGGATGGTAAAGGGATAGAGGGGGTTAAGGAGAGGAGTTGAAGGCCCAAATTCACAAAGGTTTCAAAACTGTGGACTGAATCCATGGATTATGTAAATTTTGTGTAAAAATTACACTGGTTTTAGCATAATGATCCCACAGTTCTGAAGTAACGAGTCCACTGTTCATTCAATGGTTTATTTCAATTAATTTAAATAAGCAGCAGACTTAACCATAGCAACAAGCGTAAATTGTGACAAAATCAAGCATTCATATTGGACCTTAATTCACAACGTATGCGCTAAACTGAGCGTAATTATTACACGTAATTATACATAATCCATGGTTTCAGTCCATGGTTTTGAAACCTCCTTTATGAATTCCGGCCATAATGTTAGGAAATGAAGGTGGACGACTTACATGAGGTTGTATAGGAAGGATAGGGAGAGGAGGTTTAACCATTTGACTGCTGCATGGAGCTAATTGCAAAGTACGGTTATGACCAGCATGGCGCTAGTGTGTCAAAACAGACAAAGCTCAGACAATAGCACGAGTATGTAATATTACGTGGTCCACACAGTGTACAAACGCCAAGCACGTAATATTACTTGGTCCGCAGCCAAGTGGTTAAAGAGAGGTGGGGAGAAGAGCAGTGGTTCCATTCCCCCTGAAATTCAGGAAAATTCAGGAAATTTGGTTATTCCATTCCAAAAAATTGTTGGATATATGAAATCAAGAGGTATGCAATACCTGAATGTAACAAATTTCAATAGTCATTTATAGCATTTGCTTTATTTTGGAGCTCACATGACTATTTTGACGTATAAAGCTTTGTGCCTGGTTGTGCGATCCTTTTGTCCGATGTGGATCGCACAATAGCTTTGTACAAACTTGAGACACATAAAAACTCAGTCTTCATAGCAGAATATGTGCCTTACAAGAATGATGTCTAGTAAAGGTTACACGGTGGCACTCGAACAACACATGAAGGGTACACGAATGGCTGATGCTTTCGTAATCAGAGCAAAATTTGAAAGTGTCCATGATCGTGTGTCTATCCTTCCTCAACTTCAGGATCAAGATAATGTGACACGGGCTTAAATGGTTACACAAGAAAGGTAAAAAATTGTAACTTTATACATAATGCATGTACACGTATGTACAGCAGAGGCCAGAATCGGAAGTTTATGTACCCCCAGGAAATTCATGCAAATTGGTCACTCACTTGCCAAACATCATAAAATTTACTGTATCGTCAGAAATATCAGTACTAAAATATTATTACAAAACAAAAAAAGTACTACCATGACAAATTTGGTACCAAATGAAAGAGCTTATAAATCTCATCCACATAAATGGGGTGTCAATGGGACAAACGTATATTTTGAGTGGAATTTTCTTTAAAGAAAAAAAAAATGTTTGTTATTCTAAAGTCAATACATTTCAAAACATTGTTTTATAGCAATATAGATACATGTTAAATCTATTTTGTATCATGATCCCCACAAAACAATTAAAAAGTATAATCTGAAATGTTTGAAAATCTTAAATTTCAAGCAAAAATTTTGAATATTTGGGCCGAGATTTTCTAAATGGTTTTCTAAAATGTGAAGAATTTTTGGGAAAAAAAAATGACATCCGAATATTCTTCAGCTCCTGATGACATGTCAGTGTGGTGAAAGAGCAGGATAAACTTATTCGTTTGATAACCGAATTGTTAAGATATCACAAATATATTTTAAGATACAGTTAATTCTATGATGTTTTCAAAAAATTTCAAGGGGGTATGTGAACTTCAGACACCAACTGTAGTATTTTAAACACACCAAAAAGACCAAAATAAGACGTGAAATTAAAACGTGAAATCGTCTCTTGGATTTTTCCTGATGTATTCTATGCGATTAATGAAAAAAAAAACATTCAGGTGCAGGACGTTGTCACACACCGATTAAAGAAGAAATGCATCAAAAATACTTTATTTTTGTCTTTACAAAAATTCCATGCATTTTCTTCTTTTTTTGGGGGGGGGGTTATATATTTCATAGTTCATACTGTTTATATACACTAGCTATGTCATCCTGGCAAAGTAAACCCTTCTTTCAGACTTTTCTTGATATATACAGAGTGAGTCAATAAAATGTCCATCATTTTGAAGCTGTCTTGTGAGAAGTATGAACTTCAATCATGGGTTTCATGATATGTCTTGGTAGGGTCATCTCCTAGCAGATGTTGGTACCATTTCATTTGGATGTTGCACGCATGACTGAATAATAGAAGGGTAAGATCTCACTTGTGCCAATTGGCTGGTTGAAGATTGAAAGCAAATGTTCACAGAATACATGTATATGAAAACTTACCCACACACCTTCTCACCATAGACACACCCATCCTCCCTCACGCGCGGACATCATCACACACACACCCACACACACATTAAACAATTCGCAATTGAATGTCCTATTTGACGTTCTTTTTACACAGACCATCACTGAATGTTTGTGACGTAGTAATTCCATAACAACCTTTTGTGAGTGTGAGTCAGGGTATGTGTGGTGTGGTGTGTTTGTTGAGGATGTGGTGTGTATGGTGTATGTGCTGGTATGGATGAGTATACGGATGTGCCTGTGTATGGTGTCGAGGTGTATGTGGTGAGGGTATGGGTGTATATGTGCTTTGTGTAAGTGTAAATGGAGGGTATGTGGTGTGTGCCTTTATGCGTGCAAATTTGTAATACATTCTCAATTTGTTATTCTTCACCTGCCACTTGGCGCAAGTGAGATCTTAGTCTTCTAAAGATTGTCTGTTATTCAGTCATGCTGGACAGATCCAAATGAAAATTGTATCAAATTTGCTAGGAGGATGACTCTACAAGACGTATCATAAACCCGTGATTAATATTCAACTCTTTCACAAGGCAGCTTCAAACTGATGGGACATTTCTATTGACTCACTCTGTATATATCTTATATATATATACAAGTGTAGAGAATACACGTACAACAGCTACGTCAACTATTATTCTCTTCACCCATTTCTATATATATATATATATATTATATCTTACTAAAACGGGCCTTAAGGGGACTGAGAAAGATAGCTCTATTCAGTCCCGATTCCCTTAGCGACTTTCTATAGGCGAAAAATTCCCCTTAACGCCAATTCATAGGGTTAGGGATAGGGTTCGGTGGGGCGATATAAAAGGAGAAACAAAGAAATTCGCCTTAAGGACGAAAAAAGTATTATAGTATATAATATATATATATATATATATATATATATATATATATATATATATCATGATTTCAGCTAACAATGTCTTAATATGGTCATCCTGTTTAACACTGAAATTGCAACCGGGTCAATATCAGGTAAATATCTGTGAGACGGTTGAAGACACAATTGACCTAAAGATGACAAATTCAGCAAACAAGTTTTAATGCATATGCTAATTAGATTTATTGCCCAAATAAACACCAAAAGAGGAGAAAAGAAAAAATATAGAACAGTATCATGCAGTACTGTCACAGATATATATATATATATATATATATAAATATAAGTATTGCACGGATCAAAGTTTAAAAAATAAGGCACTTCAATATAGGTTCTGAAGCCACAATGTCTATGAGAAATTAAATAAACATTATTTCTCCGATAAGTACAATTCAAAATTAAATAAAATCCTATTTCCTTTTTTGTTAAGTGAGTGCTCATATAAACTCAGCTGTATCTTAGAAGTTTTGAAACAAACTTTGCTTTAAAAAAAAAATCATCATACAGATGAGACATTGATAATTTGTATATTTAAAAAGTAAAGTTAGAGAAAGAAGATAAAGACCTTGCGCTTAATAGAATTCTACTTTTTCTGTTTCAACGTAACATATTGTGTTACGAAGGCAAATCCATAGTCATGTCAAAAGTTTCATGAGTAAAACATAAGTGAAATTCACAAGCGATTCAAATGAAGTTAATTCATCAGTTGAAGATAGGGCTTAAAAGTATGTGCCCACATTTTGCAATTCAAATTCAAATGGAAAAATAATTGTTTGATGTACTTTAGAAAAGTTATATAAAATCTATTGCTTCTTTTATTTTTGGCAGATGCAAATAATTGAATTATTCTGTATAAAGGCATGACTAGAACACTTTAAAATATGCCTTAAAACTGACAACTTCCTGTATCAACAAATACGAAGGCATGAAGAGGAACCTGTGCATATTTTGCAACGCACCAAATAAATGGTGCGAGTCAGGATCTGGATCTGGATCTGGATGTATACGATGCCTTGCCCTACTGGGCATAAATGCATCGGATGAGAGAGGGCGCGAGGACAATTAGATGGGTGTATCGATTGCCTTCTTGAATGAGTTGACTGATGGCGAATCGATGGTGGTGTCACTCAGGTGGTTCCACTCGATGATAGTTGATGGGAAAAATGAGTTCTTGAATTGATCGGTGCGTACATTAATTGGGTAGTAGCATTTGCCGTTATTCATCGCTGACTTGTGAATTTAGTTCATGCCAACTTCATGAAAACCTTAAGTTGTGCAATGATGCCACCTAGTGTACTGGGTCGGATTCACAGAGACCATAGTATACGCTGTCGCACTCCTGATCGTTCCAGCCCATGGTGGATGTCGTGGCACAGTCCTCGGTGTTATCAGCGATCTTGGAGGGGGCATCGGGACACCATAGAGTGATGGGGGCATCGATGTCACCGTTCTCCTTGTACTGCCCTTCCTCAGCCTTGTCGTTGGTGGAGATCCAGGACACTGTCTGCTCCTTGTTGATGCTGTGAAGGTAATTAAGAACAGCCTGGTGCTCAATGTAAGAACCCATGTCAGCCAAGTATCCTCCACTCTCTTCACACCGTTGTCTAGTCTCATCCTGGGTTCCCTCGGTGTTCTCAAATCGGAAACAGTATCCGGCTCGGTCATCGTCGTCAATGACGGCGGTGTATCCTTCTATGCAGGTGAACGAGGCGACTGGATCAGCATCAACTGCAGAGCAATAAAACAAGAGAGAATTACAGAATTCCACTGCCATTATAATGAAGTGCAAGACCAGGGGAGCATTTCATGAAACAAATATCCACTGATTCTGACTGACAACTGTTATAAGCTACTGAAATGCTTGCATCTGATTGGCTGAGAGCAAATTTGTCGGGTAAAACGTCCGACAAGTCTTTTCACGAAACGCCCCCCACATCAACTACTGTATAAGCTAATATTTTTGCGTACAGGTATTTTCGCGATTTTGGACTAGTTGGGGAAATTCGCGGGAGTAAATTTGGCGATTTTGGTGACGATTTCATTACTATAAATAGCCTTGTATTGATGTGGAAATTTTTGCGATGTCTGACTCGCGAAATTCGTGAAAATAAATTCACCGCAAAAATAACCACTTATACAGTACCTCGTTATAATGAAATCTTCTTATACTGATAACACACACACACACACGCACTCATCAAGACGTGTAAATGTTTGAATTGGGCCCAAGAGATCTGCTTTATTGTAACCATAACCATATTGTAAACATAAGAAAGCGTGATCATAATTGCACATTTTCAAATTTGAAATGTGAATGTGAAATGCGCGAAAACAAATGCAAAGATTTCCACAAGTACAGTACAGTGTATGGATAGTCATTGTCATTATTACATGTACAACTCGTATTGAGCTTTAAAAAAAAAAAAAAAAAAAAAAAAAACACTTACCGCATGTGCCCTTTCTTTGTCCCATCCCACGACGTTAAGATCTCCGTCAACATTCTCGCATACAACCTCTTGGTTACCCTGAATGACCTGATTTTCTCCACAAGACAAGGTCATTCGAGTACCTGCAACAATTTTACCAGCTGTCTGAGCCAACCATCTGCATACCACACCATATACGTCCATCGGTTTAATGTCGTCGCACTCTGGGGCCACCCAGTCTATCCGGTTAAAGAAAAGACAATATCAGGTTATTCATTTACTATTTATTTTATATATTTATTCAGTTATTTATCTATCATTCATTATTTATTTACATGTACTTAATATTCATTTGTTAATCTATTGATGTATTATCTATTTATTTTATATATTTTTTATTCATTATTTATCTATTTAGTTACCAATTATTTTTTTTTTATTCATGATTATTTATTTACCAATCATTAATTTATTCATTGATTTTATCATTTATCAACCATCATTAATTTTTAATCATCTATCATTACTTGTAAACAAATATCTTTTTAACCCTATTCTAACTGGGGGGGGGGGGGGTCATTTTACCCCCCACCGTCTTACGGAAACCGCAAAACTACCGATTAACCGCTGCAAACGCGAACTGATATCGCTGACTTTTTATTTTCAAGTGTCCCGCAACTTTGTATATAGGGTTAATTTTAAAAGAGAAATAGAACATTAAATGGTGCTGAATTGACGACGGAAAAAAAAATGACTAATTTATAAAGTTGAGTTAAAAAGAGCCCGAGCTTTCATCCTAGCAGATCCTTGTCAGAGTCAAAATAAGAAACATGTACAATAAAGCTAACAATAATAAAGACAAGAAAATCACAGCTAGGACTAGAAAGGGGTGGACAAAGGGAAAAAAGGGGTATTAAAGAAGTTAGGGGAGAGGCAGCCAACCAAAAAGAAGAAAAAACAGTAGTTAGCGACATCAAACAGGAACCAGAAAAGTGATACCTGGGAGAAGAAGTAAGGATATTACAGAAGAGGAAAAAAAAAAAAAAAACCTGGATAAAAAGAACTAACAGACCTGTGCACTCTATAAGTATTTTATGAAGTATTTTATATCTTTTTATTTTATATAAAATATTTTATATTTATTATCTACAGAGTGAGTCATAAAAATGTCCCATCATTTTGAAAGTGTTTGAGTGAAAAGTATGAACATCCAATCATGGGTTTTATGAATGTCTTGTACAGCTCCTCCTAGCATAATGTTGGTACATTTTCATTTGATCTTTGCACACATGACTGAATACCAGACAATCTTCAGAAGGCAGTAATATCTCACTTGCGCAAGTGGCTTGTTGAACATTAGGGCAAATGTTGACAGAATATGTGTAAACACTTACCACACACCCTCTCACCACACAGACACACTCACACATCCTCCTCCGCGCACACACACGCACACCACGCAACACACACCAACACCAATAACACACGCACTCACACACACATTAAACAATTCACAATTAAATGTCCTATTTGACGTTTTGTTTACAAGACCATCACTGAACACTGAATGTTTGGACGTAGTAAGTCCCTAAAACTGTCGTGAGTGTGAGTGAGGGTGTTTTCTGTATGGTGTGTGGTGTGTTTTTGAGGAAGTGGAGTGTTGTTTGTGTTGGTATGGATGAGATTAGGTATGCGTGTGTGTGTGGAGGGTGGGTGTGTATGTGCTTTTGTGTATGTGAAATGGGGTACGTGTGGGTGTGTGTCTTTGTGCTTGCACATAAGTAATACATCCAAATTTGTTTTATTCTTCACCAGCCACTTGGCACAAGTGAGATCTTACGTCTTCTGAAATAGTCTGTTATTTCAGTCATGCGTGCAGAGACTCTAAATGAAAACTGTACCAACATATGCTAGGAGGATGACTCTACCAAGATAATTGTATCATAAAACCCATGATTATATGTTCATACTTTTCACAAGACAGCTTCAAAAGGTGGGACATTTTTATTGACTCTCTTGTATGTAGTATTTTATAGTCCATTTATAAAGTGCAGCAACTTTTGTATGACTCTACCAATGTATTTCTTGTTGTTAAACCCTGAATTTTATTGGTTTAAAAGAATAGAAAAATGAAGAAAAAGGATGGAAGGAAAAGAGCTCAATAAACATACCGGAATACCTAATAGAAAAACTACAAGTACAGGCACAGTCAAACCCGTCTTAAACAATTGGATACAGACCGTGTATATTACGTGCTTGGGAGTGTACATTGTGCGCGGACCACGTAATATTACATGCTCATGCTATGTATGTTTTAAGCGTAAGGACTGCGCTGTTCATACCCTTACTGTGTATTAGCACCTGAATATCAAATTTGAGCTATGGACAACAGATCGCGCCTATTCCACATAATTTATGAGGCTATATAGAGCTTTGCTTTTCATTCATAAATGAATATTGTGTGTTTTGAGCATGCGAATTTGTGTGTGTGTAAAATTACATCTGCACCAGGGTTCAGTGCACATTATAGCATGCAGAGCTTTCAAGTGGTAAGTTGGGTGGTATCTCACGCCTATCTCACTTCGCGGAGATGTCTCCGCGACAGAATAGAAATATCGTGTTCGCGACAGAAAAAGTATAGAGACGTCTCCGAGAAGTCCTCACGACAATTAATCGAAAAAAGAATCATGAAGTAGCCCCAAATCCATCTCCGAACTCAGGAGTGTCTCCGAGACATCTCCGTGATATGAAGACGTCTCGAATACATTTATCGTCGCGGAAACAAATTTTTTTTATTCTGTCCCAGAGACGCTCTCCGCAGTGAAACCCACCCTTAGGTTACCGTAATATACTGTCTTATACACTATTAGTTTTGGCAGGTATACGTTTCTCCCATTGTTATCGCTATAAACCGAGAGAGGCATTATAAAAAAAAAATTTGCCTGAGGATTTTCATGAGATCATTCGCAATTGTGTGGCAGCAGGCGTTACAATATGGTGTTTTTACCAAAGGAGGCGCGCGCTGCTACATCAGAAAGCTAGAGATCTTTGCATAAGATCGCAAAGCAAAGAAGCACTCGCAGGGTTTTGAGCGCGACAAAGACTGCCGATTTTTAGGGTTTGAGACTCCAAAATGGTTACAATCTATAATATATAATAATGCTGTTTTTTTTTTTTTTTTTTTGCGTGTAGAGCGACGATCCTTAAACCATGATTCTCATTGCAGAATGTGTGAGACTTTGTAGCTCTGCTATACGTGCACGTCATATCACATTTTTACCGGTGACCTGGTAGCCTGGCTGACACCCTTGTCACACTCATTTACAATAGCAGTCAATGTCGCAGGTTTTCCCGGAGGAATCTTCATCCAAGGGTAGTGACACGTAGCATTCTCAGATATTGGTAATTATCTGTCAGCCAAATTCGGTGCCTCAAGGGATAATTGTGCATTATCGCTTGTACGGTTCGTGTATTCGACCCTATCCGGCCAACTGCTCAATTTAGGGGCTCATTATCTGTAGGTCCAAGGAGATGAAGTTTGCCAAAGTGACTACTTAAAAAAGAAGGAATTTTAACCCTTGAACCTGAAGGCGGTTAACCGGCAGTTCAAGACGATAGAATTTTAGCTAGAGTCTTAACGCATCTTGTGATACCAAATTATATAGTTTTCGACACAGGTAATGCACAGTTTCAAGCTCTCCATAGACTGTATGTAGAATACAGTCTGTGCCAAAAATGGTACAGTTGAAAAAAAATTATTTTAGGTATGAATATTTCTTAATAATGTGTGCACTGTGGCTACCAAATAAAGACAAAGATTTTTCCCTGCTGATGTGCTTTGTTCTGTTATAATTTGCTTTTTGTAAAACAAAAGTTATGCTAATTTTGTTGCGACGAGAGAACAAATCGAAATTGAACTTCATGGCATTATGCGAAACCATACATAAGGGCAATGGGACGGCATGCAAAAAATGAATTTCTTGATTGTAGAAACTAGTATATTTCAATTACAACACCAATGTATATGGAAAAATTGCAGCGTGAAAGTCAATCTTCCTGCTTTATGAAAATATCAAACAATACCAGGCTGTGATTAAAAAAAATCTTGGGGACCTAATGATTTAAAATCCCCACATAAGTGTTACTTTGACCCTACTTAAGATCCATTTTTTGGAATTCCAAGGAGATTTCCTTTCAGAAAATGTATACTTTTGTAAGAAGAGTTTAATATTTTTAACGTTATAACACTTTTTCGAAGGGGAAATTTTTTTAATTATTCAATTGGTGGCCATAGTGCGAATAGGTTAAGATGGGGCGAGTTCCAAAAGCATGACTATTCATTTAGTTTTTATGCACAATGATGATTTTGTGACATTTCACTTTATAGGTCTTTAAATGGTCCACTGAATGAAAACAACTTAACCATTTAAATGTGCTTGGTGTTCATAATAATTTGGCCCCACTGTACATATTCAGAAATGTGATACTGTGTGTGTCGCACAGGGGCAAACAAAATGGAAAGGACTATACTCACCAGCAACAGAAATAGGGATGTCACTCTCAATTTAACCCGCTGGGATCATCGGCAACACAATGTACTTCGGTGAACATGGCAGGCTCCAGGTAACTAAGTGGCAGTTCCATGTCCCTCGATGGAGCATCGCTGGGTAATGACTCTTTGAATCGCTAACTTTGGCAGGACGAATTTCGCCCGCGGGTGATGGTGCCAAGACTCCCATCGTCGGTTGGAATTCGAGTGGACTGCCATCGTATTCAAATACGCAGGCCTCACAATCTAAAAAAGAATAAAAGGGTTTTTTTTTATTACAGGGCTACTCTAATGTTCTCTTCACTATCTTCTCTATATCTTTATCTCTCTTTTCCTTAACTGTATTTAATGTTTATATTCATTTACTTGCAAACAGTTCTTTGGTTGTTTTTTTTGTAAGTAGTTTAGCGTTTTGTAATTGCTTAGTAATTAAACGTTATTGGATGGTAAGGTAAGGTGTAGCAATGACTCAAGCCTTATGCATATATTGTCCCACCTCTGTCTGTTCCGATATCTATGATTGGAAAATGTATGATGAATTGTACTTGTATCAACTACTTGTTTTGATAATAATCATACCATGTACATTGACGATGCAAAAATAAAAATAAAATAAATGTAAAATAACATTTCAAGCAAGAGCGTAGTGATCAACAATTTCATTGACTGTGTGTTATGAGAAGCCAAGTCTTAAAGCTGGTGTATAGCTTTAACAAAACAAAGAATCAGCATAAACCAAATCAAATATAGTCTCATGTTGTTGCATATAAAGATATGTGTGAGAGATCTTGTGATATTTCTTCATGATTTCCAGTGAATTTAAGTGAAAATGTTTTGAAAGAACATATGTAATGACTAGACCTTTACTGCAATGCCCGCTTGCGGAGCTTACCGATCTGTGTGTATACCCACACAAGAGAATCCCAACTGTTTTTCCATGAGGTCACTCTCGCAAAAGCGAAAACAGGTTTCGGGTCCCAACTTTCCATGTTTTATACTTATGAAAAATACACTAAAATGAGATTTGAAAGTAAAGTAGTTTTCTTTGTTATAGTTATAGGATTCAATCTTTCATATTATCTAATTGTGAATCCAAATTAAATTTTTCATTTCTCCAAACTATACACCAGCTTCAAAATATACATATTCAGAAACTATTAATAATACAGTGATAAATTAGCCTATAATTTGTTTGTACAGCAAAACTTTTTAAAAAATGAGAGTGAAAATACTTGTTTTGATATCATGCAACACATAAATTGCGGAATGACTGCATCAAGTAGTGAATGATTTGCAATCATTCAAATGGGTCTATATTAGACTACACTGCTCAAATGATGCATTATGGTCAGGAACTGGGCAGATTTGAGAAGTTAAGGACTTAACGTGGTGCGATATTAGGCTGTTGAATTGGTTCGTAAAGATTTCCTTTCAGAAAATGTATACTTTTGTAAAGAAGAGTTTTAATATTTTTAACGTTATAACACTTTTTTTCCCGATAGGGGCAAATTTTTTTAATTATTCAATTGGTGGCATAGTGCGAAATAGGTTAAGATGGGGGCGAGTTCCAAAAGCATGACTATATCATTTAGTTTTTAATGCACAATGATGACTTTTGTAGACATTCCAACCATTTTATAGGTATATAAATGGTCAACTGAATGAAAACAACTAAAACCATTTAAATGTGCTTGGTGTTCTAATAATTTTGGCCACCACTGTACATATTCAGAAATGATACTGTTGTGTGTTCGCACAGGGGCAAACAAAATGGAAACGGACTATACTCACCAGCAACAGAAATAGGGATGTCAACCTCGCAATTTAACCCGCTGGGATCATCGGCAACACAATGTACTTCGGCTTGAACATGGCAGGCATCCAGGGTAACTACAGCTGGCAGGTCCTGTCCCTCGATGGAGCATCGTGGGGTAATGACGTCCTTTGAATTGTCGCTAACTGTTGGCAGGACGAAATTTCCGCCCGCGGTGATGGTGGCAAAGGACTCTCCATCGTCGGTTGAGAATTCGAGTGGACTGCCATCGTATTCAAATACGCAGGCCTCACAATCTAAAAAAGAATAAAAGGGTTTTTTTTTTTATTACAGGGCTACTCTAATGTTCTCTTCACTATCTCTTCTATATCTTTATCTCTCTTTTCCTTAACTGTATTTAATGTTTTATTCAATTTACTTGCAAACAGTTCTTTGGTTGTTTTTTTTGTAAGTAGTTTAGCGTTTTGTAATTGCTTAGTAATTAAACGTTATTGGATGGTAAGGTAAGGTGTAGCAATGACTCAAGCCTTATGCATATATTGTCCCACCTCTGTCTGTTCCGATATCTATGATTGGAAAATGTATGATGATTGTAATCTTGTATCAACTACTTGTTTTGATAATAATCATACCATGTACATGTTGAACGATGCAAAAATAAAAATAAATAAATGTAAAATAACATTTCAAGCAAGAGCGTAGTGATCAACAATTTCATTGACTGTGTGTTATGAGAAGCCAAGTCTTAAAGCTGGTGTATAGCTTTAAACAAAACAAAGAATCAGCATAAAACCAATCAAATATAGTCTCATGTTGTTGCATTAAAAGATATGTGTGAGAGATCTTGTGATATTTCTATCATGATTTCCAGTGAATTTAAGTGAAAATGTTTGAAAGAAGCATAATGTAATGACTAGACCTTTACTGCAATGCCCGCTTGCCGGAGCTTACCGATCTGTGTGTATCACCCACACAAGAGAATCCCAACTGTTTTTCCATGAGGTCACTCTCGCAAAAGCGAAAACAGGTTTCGGGTCCCAACTTTCCATGTTTTATACTTATGAAAAATCACACTAAAATGAGATTTGAAGTAAAGTAGTTTTCTTTGTTATAGTTATAGGATTCAATCTTTCATATTATCTAATTGTGAATCCAAATTAAATTTTTCATTCTCCCCAAACTATACACCAGCTTCAAAATATACATATTCAGAAAACTATTAATAATACAGTGAATAAATTAGCCTATAATTTTGTTTGTACAGCAAAACTTTTTAAAAAATGAGAGTGAAAATACTTGTTTTGATATCATGCAACACATAAATTGCGGAATGACTGCATCAAGTAGTGAATGATTTTGCAATCATTCAAATGGGTCTATATTAGACTACACTGCTCAAAATGATGCATTATGGGTCAGGAACTGGGGCAGATTTGAGAAGTTAAGGACTTAACGTGGTGCGATATTAGGCTGTTGATTGGTTCGTACTGGCTTTTAGGGCATTTACTAAATGGAGAAAATGAACAAAACCATTGTAATCTTTAAAATTATTGCAAAGTTTTTATATAGATTTAGGAAGAATTTTATAGAAAATAAAAAGGTCCACTACCACCGATTGATTGGGCTAATAAATACATGTACACTACTGGTCAAGAGTTTGAGTACACCTGCTGTCAGCGATGTTCAGATCATTTTATATCATATTTATGCCAAGCATTTCAGTCCAAACATTGTTTAATTACTAAAAAACACATTATACAAACAATATATTCAATGAGTGCTACATCACGCCTCTTTGGAATTCAGATATTGGTCAAAACATACAAAACATGCAAAACATAATATTGTACTTATTTATTCAATTTCTAGTCAATTCTATAGTGGAATATCGCTTGTCAATAACAATCAAATCAACGTGAAATTTTGCATGGACTTGAGGCACCTGTAAAATATAGTGCTGTAACGTCTATAAGTGTTAAAATATTATTTTCTGAATTATTTTTTATTTATGTGAATTAGGTGTCTATTCGTATATCACATAATCATTCTGTTAAGAGTCCGTGTTGCAGTGCACGCCCCCCCCCCCCTGTTAAAATGCAAAGATAATCCCCCACTAACAAAAAAAAATCACGCAGATTTTAGTGTGAATCACATATAGTCATATTCAAATGTGAATACACAGTATTGGACTGATAGCAGGGCGCATATCTTTGCACTTGTAGGTTGACTATATGTGAACGTCACGTCGAAATGAGAGACTAGTCGCGATTTTTGAAATCAATTTTATTTGATATTATTGATCCCTGATTCATTGCCTTAAATTTGATATATAAACCGACTGTAAAGAGTAAATAGAAGTGGAGATATTAGCCTCTGAACGTGAGGAGAAAATGTGCTCTTGGAAATCAAAATCAAGAGAAAAAACGTCTGCGAAGTTTGACTTCCGTTTGACTCCGCGCCAGAAAAATAAGAACACTTTGTCAACGCTGTACTCACCGAAATGCCCTAGCAACCACTTGTCTACAAAAGTGAAACGACCGACCAATTAGGAGCTGCATTCAGGTATCCCGAAAACAATAGTTTACCCATCGGTCACGCATGATCGAGCCAAGCACGAGAAGCCGAAACAACGGCGATGTTGTCTAAAAATGCAGTTGTCATTTGTAAGACCCACTTCTACCCCCAGGAATCTGAAGAACTCGCAGCCAATAATGTTTCGAAATAAATCCTTCATGAAATAAAGTCGGAGCGGTTACAATTACGTAATTTAATTATTTAGTTATCGGAATGAAATCGTCCCGTTTTAAGTAGCGGAAAAATATATTATTTATCGGAAGAACTTAAAGTCGATAATATTTCGAAATAAATCTTTCACAAAATAAAGTTGGAGCGGACAATTACGTAATTAATTATTAGTTATGGAATCATAACTGTAAGGCATAGTCATCAAAACCAAATACATGTATAAGACCCGTTATTTTGTAAAGAAAAAAAAACATTTGCAAAAGTTCCGCTTTCTTCCTTTCCAGTAGACTCACATTCAAAGTGCGTAATGCATGTGCCGCACCCACGATTCGATCGATGAAGCCTACTGAATAGCACTTGAAAGAGATCCTGTTTCTTTCAAATTATTTCTATTAAAATATATTAAAAAAAATAGATCATTAGGGCCGGCTTCGCACCTCTGGACAATGGCACCTTTGACAATAAAACGGAGGTGTTAATTTGAAATAAAAAACGGACTTTTAACTTATAATATACCGTACTGCATTTGGCATTACTACATTTCATTACATCATTATAGTTACAACAAAATAATTCAAGCAAAATATCAGATAATCAACCCTCTCATTATCGTGATAAGTATAACCTAGCGAGAATCGGAAAACGACAGGCTTAATCTCCATGCAACTAATGTTTTATTATATATATATATAAAATAATGAACATTATTTAACCCCTTAACCTTTCTCTTTCTCTCTCTGTGTATCGCGGAGACGTCTCCGCAAATGATTTTTTTTTTTTTTTTTGCGACGGATAAAACGTTTATTTCCGTCTTTATTCTGTCGAGGAGGTTCTCCGACATGTCTCCACGACAATTTTCAAAATCTGTTTTAAAGCAGTTTCAGAGAAATGTCTCAAAGTAGTTTCCGCGATTCATGAAAACATCTTGGAGACCTCTCCGTGACGTCTCAACAACCCGTCTCAAACTTGTTTCAAAGTAGTTTCCCGAAAAGTGAGATACCAGCCGAAGTTATAAACTAGATTCATTCGATTTGCCACTCCCCCCCCCCCCCCTCACTTAGCTTATGCTTTCCACATAATGCCAATATCAACGAATTTTAAAACCATACTTTTTTTTCAATTTTAAATTAGCATCTCTTAGGCGTCTTAGCCATTGTTTACTTTAACCTAAATACTATCAGAAGTATCAGAAGTGATTCACGTCACCTCTTTTTTATGCTCTATTTTCTCTGATGGAACCAATTTGTTTATAGGGAGGTCCGTCAGGGCAACAGATATCGCAGCCCCTAAAATAAAATGTGGAAATTAACATTCATTTGGATCCAGGTAGCTAAGTCAAGCAATAAACATAAGCGTACAGCTCTAGTTCTCCCCATTTTGACACAAACTTTTCCCCACACCCCCCCCACCCGATTGTTAGATTTGACATCGTTTGCGTGCTCCGCTATCCCCGATGAAACAGCTTTTCTCACAGCAGGAGTGGCATCGCACGAAAATTTTCTGAGTTAGTTCGCTATTCACTCACAAAACAAAAACAAAAAGCCAGTTGAAAGCACAAATCACACGACTGTGAACGTCCAATAAACAAAGCCATGCGTTGCTAAGGGCGGAGCACTAAAGGAGAGAGGAAATGAAGCCATGGACGGTTCGCTTTGTGTGTCCGGAAAAAAAATTCATGACCGAAAAAAACACCGCCGAAAAACTGCCTTTTTTACCACTTCCGTTATCATTTTACTCATTTTTTTCACAGTGCAAGATGAAGCATGAAGAACCAGAAAAAAAAAACATTTTTCCTCAAAATTTTGATTTTTTATTAGTTTGTCGATTTACTCGGATCTTTCATCTGCGACTTCTCTCTCATTTCGAAAGACGAATCACTAATGGTTTGTAATGTCAGGAGTGGCATGTGTCATTAACAGTTGGATTTGGATTTGCAATTTGTCCAATTAGTGCATGAAGACACGACAAAAAAAAAGACATGAGTTTCTGACATCATTGGTTATGTTGGATTTGTGCCCAAGTATATATCTAAGGGTCTATAAGTGCTGGTATATGTACATGAATAGTGATACCTCTCTAACATTATTGTCCTTATCAATCATTCCCTCTCTGTGGAAAATGGTCCACCTCTGTGTGTCGTGAGTGACACGTACAAATCCAAAACCGTGAGTGACAAGACCAGTGCCTTTAATGCCCAACAATTCAAGTATATAACTCTATCCAAAATTACCTGTGTGTATATGCTATGTTAGAATAGTCCATGAAAATTACTTCAGCCAAAAAATAAATCTGAAAAAGTGATAGATAGTAGAATAAAGAGACATTTAAAGCACCATGTCCATATGTGCAAATTCTTGTTTGATCAATATCAGCTAAGAAAAACTGGATCACATAATGTTTGAAATTAAATAATTGTTTGTATTGTAAAAGAAGCCTTTGTGTTGAGTTTCAGATCATAATTTCCATTTTCAAAGCACATTCACCACATTAAAATTTCAGCTAAATGTCCACTTACATGTAGTTTAAATATACCTTTTTTTTATTTGACCACTTACCATTAATGGTAACGATAAGTTCTGACTACATTCGTTTCCTGCCTTGTCAATGCACGTTGCTGTGATGCTCACTAGTCCAAATCCCGAAAAGTCCGGAGTCGGGATAAGTCAATGTAACCTCTAAGGGCACATCTACATTGTCGTTGCAGGTTGGTCTAGGCGTGTCCGAGATATCTTTGTAGTACTTTCCTGGATCATTGCAGAAAGCGAGCTCAGTTGAAGCGTCAATTCTGGTTTCTCGTTGTCTACACATGGAATGATAATAATAATAATGGTTTATTTCCAGTTGGTCTAACAGCAGTTGGCTAAATCTCTGTTTTCTAATACCACTGTGCTAGACCCATTTGGATCTACTAACAATTCGCTTTAAGTTTTCCTTGGTCTATTAGATACGTTGGTTAATTCTCACTTGGTCTAAATTGTCAATTCATCTAATAGCCAGATTGTCTTAATTGCATTTTGGTTTCACTGCCCAACATGAATATATGCTCCATTACCAGTTTGGCTACTAGGAATTGACCAGTGGTGATAGACCAAGTGACATGCGACAACTGGGCATTAGATAAAAATGGAAATAGACGAAATGTCAATACGCAAGTGGCCTTTGGAACTGAGAAGATAATATAGATGACTGGGTTGTAGACGAAATGAAATTAGAACCAATGGGGATGACAAAAAAAAGCGATTTACCCTCTTCTCTCCAAAAAACAAAAAACAACAAACTAAGGCGTGACATAGCAGCTTCTAACATCAACATGACATGCAACCGCTGCAGTGTTGTAAGTGCACTCAGACAGCTACAATCTAAGCATCGTGATGCACTCACATGGTGTTGCATATACTATATTCGCTATTCTATTCTACCCATTAGCGATACCATAGCTATATCGCATATCAGATGTAAATAGACTTCTAGCTTCAGGTTGAGAATAAACATGTCGTTATCGTAAACATCTTTGTGAAGACCTCATCATCTACCAGCCTCATCGTACTCGTAAAAATAGCCACGCATAGTCCAACATGGTGGCAGCGGTGTTAGCAACGTCATAGATCAGCATCAGAAGGAAATCAGGGACTGACATTTTGTGAAGGACCAAAAATCTGTACTTTTAAGGGCAGTGTCGTCGCCGTGAATTTCGATCTTCGCGCAATGCAAAGTAATGCGATCACCGTATTGTTGTTGTGTGTGCATATCAAATCTGTGCTGAATGAATGTTGTGTGATGAATACCGAGTACGAATGTACGATACAATCAATGTATGTACAATAACAGCTGTGTGCAAACAATGACACAGTTAGGTCTGTATATAAATATAAATCTATAAACCTTGAACATATACTAAACTAGTAAATAAGTTAAACTAACTAAAATAAGTTAAATTAATCTGGAAAGTGCGAACATTAACACAGTAGTCTAAACATAATTTATCATAAATTATCTGTGTGTGAGTGCGTGAGTGAGTGATCAACACTACCACTGCATGAAACACCTAACGACATAAAACACAGGATTGTGAGTGAATCACAGGTGTCGTCAACACCCGTAGGCCTGTGACTGTGTAAGGACAGTTCGTACGTTAACATCTACAAAACGCTAACATAATAACCCTCATCGATTTAAACCTATAAATTCTTCATTAACACGCGAAGATAATAACAAGATGAGTAGCGGTAAATATCCAGAGTTTAACTGGGAGGTACCAGACCTGCCCGAAGAGTTTAACATGTTCAAGCAAAGGATGAATCTAATATTTGCAGACCAAGAGGTGGTAGATGAAAAGAAAAAAGCCATCAAAATCTAAATTGCAATAGGCAATGAAGGATTACGAAGGGTCAATGCATCTGGTCTAACAGAGACAGACAAGGAAAAACCAGAGAAACTGTGGGAACTTCTGGAAGCACAGTTGAAGGTTAATATCAATTTTCGAGTACATAGGCTAGAACTAAGCAGGTACCGGCAGAAAATTGATGAAACATGCAATCGACCAGTTTGTTACGAGATGCCGTGACAAAGCAAAGAGTTGCGATTTCGAGGCCAACGAGCTCGATGAAAGAGTCATGGAATTAGTAATAGTATCAACACCGATTGCAGAACTCCAGAAATCGCTCTTGGAGAAACAAAAAGGGTTTAAGATAGGAGACATCTTAACCGAAGGGCGTAAATTCGAGGCAATCGAAGCAAGCAGACGTAGTCTGAACACGCTAATTAATCCTCAAGCGCAGGAGAGCGTAGATGCGTTCCGAAGTTGCAAACCAAAGATGCATAATACTTGCGGAAACTGCGGTCGCAGTCATAAGCCGAAGCAATGCCCTGCATTCAATGACGAATGTCGATCCTGTGGCAAGAAGGGCCACTGGGCAAAGTGTTGCAGAAAAACAAAAACCGATCAGCGGAAAACAGACAAAACAAAGTCAGAAAACTGCAAACACACTCAAAGGCGAAGCAAATCTCGAACAAAGTCGAAGAGTCACAAACCGGTGAACGAGTTGGACACTCAAGTAGACCAAGACAAAGTGAGTACAGATCAATTTGCATACTTTGATACTATCAAAACTGCAGAACCACATACAGTAGTTAACAATGATGGTAATAGACTTCTAGCTTCAGGTTGAGAATAAACATGTCGTTATCGTAAACATCTTTGTGAAGACCTCATCACTGCCAGCCTCATCGTACTCGTAAAAGAACCACGAAATACTCTAACAACATGCACCTGCTGCATGTGAAGTGCATCACAGTACAATCTAAGCATGAGTTTAAGTTTTCCTTGGTCTATTAGAAACTTGGTTTAATTCTCACTTGGTCTAATTGTCAATTCATCTAATAGCCAGATTGTCTATGCTCCATTACCATTTGTAAGCTTGGAAATTGACCAAGTTGGTGATAGACCAAGTGGACATGCGACCAAACTGGGCATTAGATAAAATGGAAATTTAGACGAAATGGTCAATACGCAAAGTGGCCTTTGGACTGAGAGATAATTAGATGAACTGTTTGTAGACGAAATGAAATTAGAACAATGGGGGATGACCAAAAAAAAGGCGATTTACCCCTCTTCTCTCCAAAAACAAAAAAAACAAAAAGGCGACATTGGCACTTTACATCAACAATGACATGCACCTGCTGCATGTGAAGTGCATCACAGTACAATCTAAGCATGAGATCGTCTGGGATCAACTACACCATCAACGACTACCTTACACATCTACATCTACGGAGCGACCGTATAACACACAGTCCTGACAACCCGGAAAATGTCTCGATAACCCAAGATAATGTCTCGATAATCCAGTACATCTCCCAGGCAATTCATGACATTGTTGCTAGACATCAACAGGCAGAAACAAGTTCTTTCCGGACTCTCACTCAAACAAAACAGGGACAGGCATTCTAGTATTGGAACCCACGGAAATACCACACATGTACCACACTGAACGTCTGCCAGTGCATATCTCTTGGATCTAGCAATTGTCACCAAAACTACATGATTAGCCTTTGATTTTGTTCCGAAATGTTAAAGAAGAGCATATGTAAATCTCGTTGAGGACAAGACTTGCGCATGGTCTCAAAAGGTGGGAAAAGCGTAATGATTTGGTCATACCTCATGCCTATCATATAGGTTGCAGCGAATCAGAGCATTTGTTTTTGAGCTCAACATTTGTTAACATGGCTATAGGTTTCAACAATGCACACAACCGTTACATCGAAAGAGGTAGTCATAGGCGGCCAAATATTCAAAGAGAACCTTGCATGCACCAAGCAAAATATCCTTAGTTTGGTTCATTTCATAGCAGACTTGTCAACTCATCTGCTCAGCTCGCACAATTATTACTACCAGCGTATGAATTCTAAAAATTTCACAGTTTAGAACAACTGCTTTATGTTCGGCAAGAAGACAGAGTGTAGAAAAATTGAAATCATCTTTCAAAATCGGATTATTCTGTAATAAAATTTGGTATGAAGGGAAATACAGCAAAAGTTTGATTTCCAGTAGGTCAATGGGCACAGTTCATTACAGATGTCAAAATTTGGTCTAACTTCAAAAGCTTCAGTAATGTATGACAAACTGGACATTGGAACTCTGTATTAGCATGACACTTATTTTCTATAGTTCGGGTTAATAGTGGACTTACCAGAAATTGTCACCACTAAACTGCACGAGGCCGAGTTCAGCGAATCAGAGCATTTGTTTTTTGAGCTCAACATTTCTAAACATGGCGATAGGTTTAACAAGCACACAACGTTACATCGAAAGAGGTAGTCATAGGCGGCAACAAAATTCAAGAGGAATCTTGCATGCAAAGCAAAATATCCATAGTTTGGTTCATCTCATAGCAGACTTGTCAACTCATCTGCTCAGCTCGAACAATTATTACTACCAGCGTATGACTTTAAAAATTTCACTGTTCAGACACGACTGCTTCATGTTCCGGCCAGAAGACACCAAAATACATAATATTCCAAAGGTTTATCAAGAGGTCCACGGTGAAGACAGCTCAACATATGCAAATTTATTATGTTGACCACTGTGACCCTTGAACTTAGAGCTACATGCTTCAAAATCCTATTCGTATTATGTCTGCCTATGGCGATACATACACGCAGGTAACACAACATTTGCCCTGGGACAACATCTCCAGGATTCATTTTGTCAAAGATGTACATACTGGTTTATGGCTAAAGATGCAAAAGGGTTTGATGTCAGGTTTGGGCTATAAGGTACAGTGTTAAGTCTGGGGTTCAAGTCTGTCGTTGATTGGTGTCGTCGTTGATTGGTGTATGGCATTTACAGCGGAGCAATTGTCACTGCAACTACATGATTAGGTTTTGTTTTTGTCCAAAATATACAGGATAGCACATACCTAAATGTCTGAGAACAAGACTTGTGCATGGTCTCAAAAGGTGGGAAAAGCTGAGGTTTGGGTCATGACCTCATATGGTCACAGCGAATCGCAGTATTGTTTTTGAGCTCAACATTTGTTAACATGGCGATAGGTTTCAACAATGCACACAACCGTTACATCCAACGAGGTAGTCATAGCGGCAACAAATTCAGAGAATCTTGCATGCACAAGCAAAATATCCATAGTTTGGTTCATCTCATAGCAGATTGTCAACTCATCTGTTCAGCTGGCACAATTATACTACCAGCGTATGAATTCTAAAAATTTCACAGTTTAGACACGACTGCTTCATGTTCCGGCCAGAAGACAGAGTGTACAAAATTGAAATCATCTTTCAAAATCAGATTATTCTTTAATAAAATACATCAAAAGTTTGATTTCCAGTAGGTCAATGGGCACAGTTCATTACAGATGTCAAAATTTGGTCTAACTTCAAAAGCTTTAGTAATGTATGACAAACTGGGACATTGGAACGTCTGTATTAGCATGACGCTTCTTTTCTATAGTTCGGGTTAATAGTGGACTTAAACCAGAAACTGTCACCGTGAAACTGCACGAGGCCGAGTTACCGCTTTATCTGATGCTGTGTAAAGTCACAGTGGTAGTTTCGTAAACTGGATACGTCTCTGATTCCCCATCAGCTACCACAGAGGTAACCGCAACATTGTCACCGATAGTTGGTTTGAGTGAACCAACATCAACTGTTGCAAAATCTGCACCATCATCAGTGTTTAGTGACATATCCGCAATGCAAGTGATAGTTGGGTCCTCATCATCTGTTTTTTTTTTGTTTAACAGACAAGAATAAGATCATATGATTGGAGCATGGAACTGTTTAAATTACTCACATCGTTCTTGATATGTAGGAAAAAAAAAACCTCAGCAAATAGACTTTCAATATGTTGACCTGTGTGAACCTTGACTATCATTGGCCTATGGAAATCTGATCAGTTCTTCTTCCTTCTGTGCATGGTCCTCAAAAGGTGGGAAAGCTTAATGATTTGGTCATGACCTCATGCCTATCATATAGGTTGCAGCGAATCAGAGCATTTGTTTTTTGAGCTCAACATCTGTAACATGGCGATAGGTTTCAACAATGCACACAACCGTTACATTCCAACGAGGTAGTCATAGGCGGCAACAAAATTCGAAAGAGAATCTTGCATGCACAAGCAAAATATCCATAGTTTGGTTCATCTCATAGCAGACTTGTCAACTCATCTCTTCAGCTGGCACAATTATTACTACCAGCGTATGAATTCTAAAAATTTCACAGTTTAGACACGACTGCTTCATGTTCCGGCCAGAATACAGAGTGTACAAAAATTGAAATCATCTTTCAAAATCAGATTATTCTTTAATAAAATACATCAAAAGTTTGATTTCCAGTAGGTCAATGGGCACAGTTCATTACAGATGTCAAAATTTGGTCTAACTTCAAAAGCTTTAGTAATGTATGACAAACTGGGACATTGGAACTCTGTATTAGCATGACACTTATTTTCTATAGTTCGGGTTAATAGTGGACTTACCAGAAACTGTCACCGTGAAACTGCACGAGGCCCGAGTTACCAGCTTTATCTGATGCTGTGTAAGTCACAGTGGTAGTTTCGTCAAACTGGATACGTCTCTGATTCCCCTTCAGCTACCACAGAGGTAACCGCAACATTGTCACCAGTAGTTGGTTTGAGTGAACCAACATCAACTGTTGCAAAATCTGCACCATCATCAGTGTTTAGTGACATATCCTCATGCAAGTGATAGTTGGGTCCTCATCATCTGTTTTTTTTTTTGTTTAACAGACAAGAATAAGATCATATGATTGGAGCATGTAACTGTTTAAATTACTCACATCGTTCTTGATATGTAGGAAAAAAAAACCTCAGCAAATAGACTTTCATATGTTGACCTGTGTGAACCTTGACCTATCATTAGGCCTATGGAAATCTGATCAGTTCTTCTTCCTTCTGTGCATGGTCTCAAAAGGTGGGAAAAGCTTAATGATTTGGTCATGACCTCATGCCTATCATATAGGTTGCAGCGAATCAGAGCATTTGTTTTTGAGCTCAGCATTTCTTAACATGGCGATAGGTTTCACAATGCACACAACCGTTCATCGAAAAAGGTAGTCATCAGCGGCAACAAAATTCAAAGGGAATCTTGCAAGCACAAGCAAAATATCCATAGTTTGGTTCATCTCATAGCAGACTTGTCAACTCATCTGGTCAGCTCGAACAATTATTACTACTGCGTATGACTTGACAAAATTTCACTGTTTAGACACGACTGCTTCATGTTCCGGCCAGAAGACACCAAATACATAATATTCCAAAGGTTTATCAAGAGGTCACAGTGAGGACAAGCTCAACATATGCAAATTTATTATGTTGACCACTGTGACCCTTGAACTTTGAGCTACATGCTTCAAAATTCTATTCGGATTACTGTCTGCCTATGGCGATACATACACGCAGGTAACACAACATTTGCCCCTGGGACAATATCTCCAGGATTCATTTTGTCAAGATGTACATGTATGGTTTATGGCTAAAGATTGCAAAAGGTTTGATGTTAGGTTTGGGTATAGGGTACAGTGTTAAGTCTGGGGTTCAAGTCTGTTCGTTTCATCGGTGTATGGCATTACAGCGGAGCAATTGTCTCCAAAACTACATGACTAGGTTTTGATTTTGTCCAAAAATATACAGGATAGCATATACCTAATGTCTTTGAGAACAAGACTTGCGCATGTCTCAAAAGGTGGGAAAAGCTTAAGGATTTGGTCATGACCTCATGCCTATCATATAGGTTGCAGCGAATCAGAGTATTTGTTTTTTGAGCTCACATTTGTTAACATGGCGATAGGTTTCAACAATGCACACAACCGTTACATCCAACGAGGTAGTCATAGGCGGCAACAAAATTCAAAGAGAATCTTGCATGCACAAGCAAAATATCCATAGTTTGGTTCATCTCATAGCAGACTTGTCAACTCATCTCTTCAGCTGGCCACAATTATTACTACCAGCGGTATGAATTCTAAAAATTTCACAGTTTAGACACGACTGCTTCATGTTCCGGCCAGAAGACAGAGTGTACAAAAATTGAAAATCATCTTTCAAAATCAGATTATTCTTTAATAAAATACATCAAAAGTTTGATTTCCAGTAGGTCAATGGGCACAGTTCATTACAGATGTTCAAAATTTGTCTAACTTCAAAAGCTTTAGTAATGTATGACAACTGGGACATTGGAACTTCTGTATTAAGCATGACACTTATTTTCTATAGTTCGGGTTAATAGTGGCTTACCAGAAACTGTCACCGTGAACTGCACGAGGCCGAGTTACCAGCTTTATCTGATGCTGTGTAAGTCACAGTGGTAGTTTTGGTAAACTGGATACGTCTCTGATTCCCATCAGCTACCACAGAGGTAACCGCAACATTTTGTCACCAGTAGTTGTTTGAGTGAACCAACATCAACTGTTGCAAAATCTGCACCATCATCAGTGTTTAGTGACATATCCTCAGCAAGTGATAGTTGGGTCCTCATTCATCTGTTTTTTTTTTTTTAACAGACAAGATAAGATCATATGATTGGAGCATGTAACTGTTTAAATTACTCACATCGTTCTTGATATGTAGGAAAAAAAAAACCTCAGCAAATAGACTTTCAATATGTTGACCTGTGTTGAACCTTGCCTATCATTAGGCCTATGGAAATCTGATCAGTTCTTCTTCCTTCTGTGCATGGTCTCAAAAGGTGGGAAAAAGCTTAATGATTTGGTCATGACCTCATGCCTATCATATAGGTTGCAGCGAATCAGAGCATTTGTTTTTGAGCTCAACATCTGTTAACATGGCGATAGGTTTCAACAATGCACACAACCGTTACATCCAACGAGGTAGTCATAGGCGGCAACAAAATTCAAAGAGAATCTTGCATGCACAAGCAAAATATCCATAGTTTGGTTCATCTCATAGCAGACTTGTCAACTCATTCTCTCAGCTGCACAATTATTACTACCAGCGTATGAATTCTAAAAATTTCACAGTTTAGACACGACTGCTTCATGTCCGGCCAGAATACAGAGTGTACAAAAATGAAATCATCTTTCAAAATCAGATTTATTCTTTAATAAAATACATCAAAAGTTTGATTTCCAGTAGGTCAATGGGCACAGTTCATTACAGATGTCAAATTTGTCTAACTTCAAAAGCTTTAGTAATGTATGACAAACTGGGACATTGGAACGTCTGTATTAGCATGACACTTATTTTCTATAGTTCGGTAATAGTGGACTTACCAGAAACTGTCACCGTGAAACTGCACGAGGCCGAGTTACCAGCTTTATCTGATGCTGTGTAAGTCACAGTGGTTAGTTCGTCAACTGGATACGTCTCTGATTCCCCTTCAGCTACCACAGAGTAACCGCAACATTTGTCACCAGTAGTTGGTTTGAGTGAACCAACATCAACTGTTGCAAATCTGCACCATCATCAGTGTTTAGTGACATATCCTCAATGCAAGTGATAGTTGGGTCCTCATCATCTGTTTTTTTTTTGTTTAACAGACAAGAATAAGAATCATATGATTGGAGCATGTAACTGTTTAAATTACTCACATCGTTCTTGATATGTAGGGAAAAAAAAAACCTCAGCAAATAGACTTTCAATATGTTGACCGTGTGTGAACCTTGACCTATCATTAGGCCTATGGAAATCTGATCAGTTCTTCTTCCTTCTGTGCATGGTCTCAAAAGGTGGGAAAAGCTTAATGATTTGGTCATGACCTCATGCCTATCAGCTTAAGGATTTGGTCATGACCTCATGCCTATCATATAGGTTGCAGCGAATCAGAGCATTTGTTTTTTGAGCTCAGCATTTCTTAACATGCCGATAGGTTTCAACAATGCACACAACTGATACATCGAAAGAGGTAGTCATAGGCGGCAACAAAATTCAAAGAGAATCTTGCATGCACAAGCAAAATATCCATAGTTTGGTTCATCTCATAGCAGACTTGTCAACTCATCTGCTCAGCTCGCACAATTATTACTACCAGCGTATGACTTGACAAAATTTCACTGTTTAGACACGACTGCTTCATGTTCCGGCCAGAAGACAGAGTGTACCAAAATACATAATATTCCCAAGTTTATCAAGAGGTCCACGGTGAAGACAAGCTCAACATATGCAAATTTATTATGCTGACCACTGTGACCCTTGAACTTTGAGCTACATGCTTCAAAATCCTATTTGGATTACTGTCTGCCTATGGCGATACATACACGCAGGTAACACAACATTTGCCCCTGGGACAATATCTCCAGGATTCATTTTGTCAAAGATGTACATGTATGGTTTATGGCTAAAGATTGCAAAAGGGTTTGATGTTAGGTTTGGGCTATAGGGTACAGTGTTAAGTCTGGGGTTCAAGTCTGTCGTTTGATTGGTGTATGGCATTTACAGCGGAGCAATTGTCTACGCAACTACATGATTAGGTTTTGATTTTGTCCCAAAATATACAGGATAGCATATACCTGAATGTCTTTGAGAACAAGACTTGTGCATGGTCTCAATAGGTGGGAAAAGCGTAATGATTTGGCATGACCTCATGCCTATCATATAGGTTGCAGCGAATCAGAGCATTTGTTTTTTGAGCTCAGCATTTCTTAACATGGCGATAGGTTTCAACAATGCACACAACCGTTACATCGAAAAAGGTAGTCATAAGCGGCAACAAAATTCAAAGGGAATCTTGCAAGCACAAGCAAAATATCCATAGTTTGGTTCATCTCATAGCAGACTTGTCAACTCATCTGCTCAGCTCGAACAATTATTACTACCTGCGTATGACTTGACAAAATTTCACTGTTTAGACTTGACTGCTTCATGTTCCGGCCAGAAGACACCAAAATACATAATATTCCAAAGGTTTATCAAGAGGTCCACAGTGAGGACAAGCTCAACATATGCAAATTTATTATGTTGACCACTGTGACCCTTGAACTTTGAGCTACATGCTTCAAAATTCTATTCGGATTACTGTCTGCCTATGGCGATACATACACGCAGGTAACACAACATTTGCCCCTGGGACAATATCTCCAGGATTCATTTTGTCAAAGATGTACATGTATGGTTTATGGCTAAAGATTGCAAAAGGGTTTGATGTTAGGTTTGGGCTATAGGGTACAGTGTTAAGTCTGGGGTTCAAGTCTGTCGTTTCATCGGTGTATGGCATTTACAGCGGAGCAATTGTCTCCGCAACTACTGTAATGATAAGTGATTAACGTCTTGATCAGAGACTACGTTCTGTCATCGGAGATGCCTCGAAGATGTGATGTTCGTGATCGAAGCTCCTAATTAAACAGATCAGTATTCTTATATAAACCGCTCAGTACATCTTGTCTTCTGTTAGAGTACTACCATAACATTCTAATACCATTATATGGAGTCAGAAGAGTTGACGTCCTCGCCTTAGGAGCATTTTGAAGGAGTTTTTTCGACTCGATCACATCGTTTGAGCACCGATGACATTTCCAGCAGGTCGTATTGCATGCTATGTATTGTGTGTGTGTAATGACGTGATTGCGTATGACAATCAGCTGATCGTTGTATGTGTACGGTCAGAATAAGAAAACGTATTACGCAGCATAGCAATAATACTAGCATAGACATGAATACAGACAAGATAAATGGAAATGTTCATGGACAAGCTTCGTTAATCTAAGAAAGATAACAAGATAAAAGCTTCATTTTCATTAGGACACTTGAGTACACAAATAAATTATCAAGACAGAAACGGAACAATAGTACAGAGTCACAATGTCAAATTTAACTCAGATAGCGCCTTTGGATCTAAAAGGTAACCTGTCAGAGAACTGGAAGAAGTTCAAACAAAAATTCGCATTGTATAATGTAGCGTCAGGAATGACTGACAAGGATGAAAAAGCACAAACCTCATTGCTGCTTCATGTAATAGGAGATCCAGCCCTAGAATTGTATAGTACTTTCGTATTTGGTGAGGGTGAGAACATGAAGTTAAAGTCAGTGTTGCAAAAGTTCGAAGATTACTGCATGCCAAAGCAAAATCTAACGTTTGAGAGACACAGATTCTTCACGCGAGATCAGTTACAGCATGAAAGTATAGATGAGTATGCAACAGAATTGAGAAGTCGTGCTCAATCATGTGAATTTTCGTCTCTAAAAGATGGTCTAATTCGAGATCGTATTATCTGCGGAATGCTTGATAATAGCGTGAGAGAAAGATTATTGAGACAAGATGAGTTAACTCTAGAAAAAACATTGCAGTTGTGTCGTGCCGCTGAAACCACACGAGCTCAGGCCAAAGAGCTGTGTTCCCAAGAGGAGAGTATTTCTGTTGATGCTTTGGGGGGTAAGAGAAAATCCTTCCCAGGTAAGAAGGTCAACCAGAATTTCAGGCACAGTAATAGTACTCAAAGTCAAAGTCAAAGTCAAAGTGTGAGACCAAAACAAGGACAAGGTCAAAGACAAGGTCAAGGTCAGAAAAACACACAGTACTCAAAGAAACCATGTAGTAGATGTGGAAATTTTCATGGTAAGAGTAGTTGTCCGGCTCAAGGTCAAATTTGTAGGAAATGTGGACGAGCAAATCATTTCGCAAAGTGTTGTCGAACACAGGTCAACAAAAAAGTCAATGAACTCACAGAAAATGAGGTTTCTGGAGAATATTTTGTTGATGCCATTCATGTCGTAGATGCCGTTAATGTTGAAAGGTCAAAGAATGAGTGGAGAGCGAACATAGAGGTCAATCAGACTATGGTGAATTTTAAGCTCGATTCCGGTTCAGAAACAAGCATAATTTCTGAGACAGTGTACAATAAACTAAAACCTAAACCAAAGATACACACAGTTCAAACTAAATTGTTCGGATACGGTGAGAATCAGATTCCAGTCAAAGGTTGTTGCTACACGCAAGTCAGACACAAGGGTATTTCGTATAACATGTCGTTTTTCGTAGTGCAAGGTAATTGTAAACCACTACTAGGGTTAGAATATTGCACAAGACTAGGACTAGTAAAACGTGTACATGTAGTAGACAAAGAGTCAAACAGAGAAATAATAGACGAATATCCAGACGTATTCGAAGGACTAGGTTGTTTACCAGGTAAACATCATATCACAGTAGAAGAAAATGCGCAACCAGTAAAGAATGCATGTCGCAAAGTACCATTTCCAATAAGAGATAAACTAAAAGAGGAATTGGACAGAATGGAGCGCATGAATGTGATACAGTCTGTAGATGAACCAACAGATTGGGTATCATCATTAGTAGTAGTGACAAAAAAGAACGGTAAGCTTAGGGTATGCTTAGACCCGCGGAACCTCAACAAGGTTATCAAACGAGAACATTATCAGTTACCGTCACGTGATGAAATCACAGCAGAGTTTGCAAATGCAAAATATTTCAGTAAGCTAGACGCTTCAAGCGGATTTTGGCAAATCGAACTAGACGAACAGAGTTCGCGGTTATGTACATTCATAACACCTTTCGGAAGATATAGATTCCTTAGATTGCCATTTGGGATTTGCAGTGCACCAGAAGTATTCCATAAGATAATCCATAACATGTTTGTACACATCAAAGGGGTTAATACGATGATGGATGACATAGTAGTCTGGGGTAGCACACAGCAAGAACATGACGATCGTCTGAGACAAGTTCTAGACATCGCACAAAGGTCAAAC
>CALNVZ010003431.1:10365583-10393266 GCA_940671915.1 Paracentrotus lividus | reverse complement strand
GATAGGAATGGAACCGTGGTTCGAATCCCAGTCACGACTTTCGGATGATGACGTCAAATGTTGGTCCCAGACGTAAATAATGCATTTTGGTGACCAGGTTAGGTTGTGACATTATGCGTCGTGCAACATTACCGGTTGTTACAGGTCCCTACTGTGACTTTTGCCGAGTTGTATCCCGCTATAGAAAAAATAATATTCCAATCAACACGATCATGATTACATGTTAATTATCAGACAATGATGAAATACTTGCTTCGGGTTGCAAAATGAGATTTAAAAAAAAAGACGTAACACAACGGTGGGAGTTTCAGTGCTGCAGCACTAATTTTCCTTGACAAAATTTGATATTTATAATGTTTTATTTAAAAACATTATTTAAAAGTGTTTTGGGGTCACCCATCGGTATATTTGGTGGGCCTGCATAATAAGCAATAATTTGCTTCACTTGGGGGCTTAAAATTTCCCCGTGTGCAATTTGTTATTACTTTTTTTTTTGGAGATGCATTCATAACAGATAGACCTTTCCTTGATTAAAAAAAAAGGGTAATTATTAGCCTTCCGTAAGGGCAGGCATAATTTTTAGCCTTTCCTCTACATTCATAGGCCTAATAAACAAGGCATGTGAAGCCATTTAAATTTCCGTCTGCCTCTTTGTGTTTTTTTTTCTTCTCTCTCTCTCTCTCTCTCTCTTTCTCTTAGTTCTTTCTACTTTTCTTTCCCTTTCTTCTTTTTCTCCTTTTATCTCCCTTTTCCCTTAGAAAATATACAAATTTCTGACAAAAAAGGCCCGGCCCCCGCCCCCTTTCCCCGCCCATGAATGGTACCAAGTTACGTGGAAGATACTCTTTAAAGACATATCTCTTTCGTTTCTTTTCATGGATTGTAATTCTTCAAAATTACACTCGGTAGAGGGCTGATTGCACACCCTTGATAACTGTCCATTACTTTGCTATCGCTGACAAAATCGTTCACGCGTGTCAAAAACCTTCCAAAAGGTGTTTTGAACTTTTGTTTTATTCAGGTATCGGGACAATACACGAGTTGACAACGTGCACGATCGAGTTTGTGTCTCATGTGCATCCTGCTCGTGTGTGAAGTTTACAAGGATATATATCCCGTGCATCTGTTGTCAAAATGACACTTTTTCAACAATTACCGGTATCAATTTGTATATACATGCAAAAGGACATCATGGCATAATTGGTTCGAAAAATCTCGACTCATGGGCCCGAATTCACAAACGTGGTTTAGTTAGTCCATGGTCTAAATCAATTGTTTAAACCACGGATTTAGACCATGGTCTAAATTTTGGTATTCACAAACCACCTGATTTAGACCATGGACTAACTAAACCACGTTTGTGAATTCGGGCCTTTAATTCCAGTCTATCAATGTCACTTTCTCAGTTTCTCTCAGCGGGCGGGGCTGTTCATTTATTCCGAAGTTTCGTTAGTCTGAACACGTCGGCCCATATTCTGAACCGAAGATTAAGTTTGCAAGTTCGTGCAAACTATCCTTTCGTCTGAGGTATCAGTCAACATTAGAAGAAAAAAAAAAGATCGCACAATAGCTCCACACGAACTTGCGACTTATACAAACTCATAGTGGTATCTTACTTCGCGGAGACGTCTCCGCGACGGAAAAGAAAATGTCGTCTCCGCGACGGATAAACTCAGAGACGTCGATCTCCGATACTTTTTTTTCCGTAGCGGAGACGTCTCTGAAACGTCTCCGCGACGTCTCCGCGGCAATTTTCAAAACTGTCTCAAAGCCGTTTCAAAACCGTTTCAATGTTGTTCCAAATCCGTCTCAAGGTATTTTCTGCGATTCCTGCGACTTATGAAACGTCGCAGTGAGACGTCTCCGCGACAAGTTTCAATACCGTCTCCAATTAAGCCGTTTCAAAACCGTCGCAAAGTAGTCCGCAGTGGCGTTTGTTAATCCCCAAATGAAAGAAGGTTTGTTAATCCTAAAATGAAATATGGTTGGTTGAACCTAAAATGATCTAGCTGTTTGTTAATCCTAAATTGAAATATAGTTTGTTGATCCTGAAATAAAATAAGGTTTGTAAATTCTTAAATATAATAAGATTTGTTAATTCTAAAATTAAATATGGTTGGTTGCACCTATTATAAACTAAGCTCTGTTAATCCTAAAATGAATAAGGTTTGTTAATCCGAAATAGAATAAGATGCGAAATTGAGACGTGTTGGAGAGATAATTAAGAGTAAGAAACATTTGGATATACAAACCTTCGGACTAATGAATCTTTGATTTAACGAGTTTTAACTTTGAACAAAATGAGTCGGTGTCCACCCCAGATAAAACCTTGGCTCGAGTGATCAAAAGCTATAACCCGACGTAAACTACCGAGTGAGTCAGAATACACCTAGAAAAATGTCAATAAAAAGAAAACAAATTAATGAACCCCAAATTACTATACATATTCTCCAAATTCTCCCGCATCTTCTGGTACCATTTTTGTGTAGTATGTCTTTACGCTTGGATGAACACTACGCCTTGTTTGCGAACAGGCAAGAGTGGGGATGAAATTGAAACAACAGAAGCTGATAAAAAAAAGCAACTCCATCCTGAATAAAATAGCATAACTTTTTTAAGAAAACGTTTTGAGTCAAATAACTAGGCAAGGGTGTTTTTACAGTTATCGACTAGATTCTGTGCACAAAAAAAATTAAAAAAAATAGGCCGATTCTTCCAGTAATCCATGAATGAGTACATATCAAAGAGTAAATTGTCACTGACAGACCTAAAAAGGACTCTTGAATACTTTTGAAAAGTTATTATTTTGTCTTTGACGTGTGCTCACTCATGCTTGAATCTACAGATCTATATCTCATGTTCACACAAGATGTGGCCGATATGTGTAACAACACCCCTGCAAAGTTATTTAGCGCAATACATTTTCACTAAAAAGTTATGCTATTTTAATCAGGATGGAATTGTTTTATACTTTTGGTTGTTTTAATTCTACTCCCACTTTTGCACAATTTTAAATTTACATGATCGCAAAAATATGTTCACCCAAGCGTAAAGATATAACATACAAAATTGGTACCAAATGATGAGGGAAGAGTTACTCTTTCAGAATATGCACAATTATTTGGGGTTTATAATTTGGTTTTCTTTCTATTGACATTTTTCAAGGTGTTTAGTTTTTTTCTTACTCACTCGGTATAAGGATGGTTGTAACTTAATCGTCTATGCATCTAACCTTTCCTCTCCCCATCCCTTCTCTTTCTCTCTTCTCCCCCCCCCCTCTCTCGCTCTCTCTCTCTCTTTTCTCTCTCTCTCTCTCTCTCTCTCTCGCTCTCTCATAAAAGCACTATTCAAAATGTCATGAAACTAAAATATTTAAGAAACTTGCATTATATAAATATGACCATGATGACAAAATAAATGTGTATAGAACTTTATTTAAATTAAATTGTTTATACATATGGAATTGCACTTTATGACCGCAACAATCTTTAAAGTCTTTTCCTAACATAGCAACATGTAGAAATACGTCATGTCAGGCAGAAGCAGGGCCCAGGGCAGGACAACTACATTTTGTAATGGAAAAGAAAGGAAAGAAAAGAAGGGAGAACGAAAAGGGCATATTGAAAATTAAAAAACAAAAAACAAAAACAAAAACAAAACAAAAACGGGCAAATTTTCTAAATTCTGTTAAGAGTTTGTGTGCATTACGCAGTTTGATCAATACTAAAATAACTATCCCACTGTTATATTCTGATCAGTGTCAATTATAAGGAGCCGATAAATGATGCAAAGGGTTACATGCACAAGTTGTATATACAAGACATTATATAGTATTATATAGTATATAATTATATGTGTTTATTTGGTAGAGTATAGCACTGACATTAATATTAAACAGTTGATGACAAGTGTTAATGAACTCATAGTTAAATGTCAAGTCATCCATAATGGAAACAAGGTGGTTCGCGAACCATGAGTCTGCCTGATTTCGCTATCAATAAAACACACAATATGACCTTTTGGGCTTTAAGTTGACATTTTGACCCCTATATGACCTTTAACCTCATCAACAAGTGGTATTAACCAAGGATAATTTATACACGGGGTGAACAAAACTGATGCTATAAAAAAATGAGTGAAAGTTAAACGAAAAGTTTAAGAAAAGTTGACCTTTTGACCCCTATACGACCTTTGATCTCATCATCCTCATCAAGACACATGTGGAATTACCCAAGAATCATTTGTACCCAGTGTGAACACAATTGATGGAGAAATAAAGAAATCAGAGCAAGTTAAACAAACGGTTTAACATTTTGGTAACATGGCCCTTAGTGACCCTGTTGAAGATGCTTTTACAAATAGCTCTGTCTTGTGCCAGGCGATGAGCTGCAACTAGGGAGAGGCCTGTTAAATGTTTAATGTCATCTGTCCATCTCAGCTTCTGTCTGCCTCGTCTCCAACTACCTTCAATGCAACCTTGCATAATTATTTTTTTCAATGTTATCATCCTGTCGTCTACATATGTGACCAAAATATTACAATTTGCTACATTCTATCTTTTTAACCACCGTCAGTTTTTGCCCAATTTGGTTAAGTATATATTCATTTGTCTTATGCTCCATCCAGGATGTTCTCAGCATCCTCCGCCAACACATCTCAAACGCTAATATTTTCTTCCTATCAGCCATTCCCACTGACCCACATACTATGCAATTGAGAAAACAAGCTTTTGCACAAAGTGTATTTTAGTTACTTTTGAAATCCAGCTGTCCTTCCATATATGGTTTAAGGTAAAGTATCGTTTAAAGCTGGTGTATAGTTTCGGGAGAAAGAAAAATTAATTTTGATTCACATTAAGATAAATTATGAAAGATTGAATCCAAGAACTATAATAAAGCAAATTATAGTACTTGAAATCTCGTTTTAGTGTCTTTATTTCATAATATAAGGATAAAAAAGATAAGTCAGGGACCCGTCTCAGGTTAGCTCTCACATGGAAAACCAATGGGGATTCACTTGTGTGGGTGTTACACACAGATCGTTCGCACTAATTCACACCGTAACCTTCGGCGTGCGAACTTGTGAGCAGAGGTCTAAACGGCAGTTAAGTTACCCTTCATTCAAACAATTTCAATGAAATTCATCGGAAATAATGAAAGGAATGTCACAAGATCACATATATCTTTTAGTGCAATGTGGACAACATGTAACTATATTTGATCGGTTTTGTGCCAATTCCTTTTTTGTTACCAAAACTATACACCAGGTTTAAGGTATGGTATGATAATAAGTCTCAGTATAAAGCATTGTTATTTTATCCTTGAACCAAAACGTTTTTTTTTTTTTTTTCATCTGTAATTTTGATGGTTATAATGTGGTTAGATAAACATAATTCGAAGTTTCACCATATACTATTTGAGTACAATATATATCAATAATAGTATATAGTGTTAGAAAAATATGAGTTGTAATTGGCTAGATCAGTACGTGACCTACATTCAATTTGATATATTGTACATATCTATGTACAATATAACCATCGGTTTTTGTAGGGTAAAGCCCATGTTAAATGAATGGGAAGAGTATTGATTTTATCTTTTACCTTATTGCGCTAGCACGTAATAATAGTAAAATGATGTGCACAACAGCTTATAACAATGGATACACAGAACAACAATTAACGTCATAATAGATTGACGAGCACCAAAAATTTGGCAAAGATAAAGCCAGATAAGGCAAAACCCCAGATCTAGGGGTCTATTTACTATAAAAAATAGTGAACGTTCCATCATACATTATTACTGGACTATATGAACTCCAAATACTAAATTATCCCTTGTGCAAGTCGATTTCATCTCGGCCTGCGGCCTTGGTGAAACAAATACGTAAGCACTTTATCCACTATTTATATAATATATGGTACTCCTTAAATCCTAGGTGTAGTGTAGGGTCAATGGGAAGCTTTACAATTGGTATAATTCCCACATCATCTATACCAACATGGCTAACCCATTTGGTCTACTATCACTTTGGTCTAATAGTGCTTAATACATACATCCAACTTGGTGTTTCTAAGCACTAATAGTGTTAACTAATTATTACCCAGCATAGCTATGCTACCCAGAAGGATGCTCACAGCATTCAAGAAATTGCTTCCTACTGGTACCCATTCACCTCACCTGGGTCGAGTGTAGCAAATTGCGGATGAATTTCTTGCTTAAGGAAATTAACGCCTGGTTTGGGATTCGAACCTGCGACCCTCTGATTGAAAGTCGAGCGTCAGAACCACTACACCACAACGCTTCCACTTTTAGTCATCATTTAAACTTATTCACACTTGGGACAATTATTATTTGATGTAACTCCTATTTTAGGTACAATGATCTCCCTCACTTTCCTAATAATAATAATAATAATAATAATAATAATAGTTGCGATTTATATAGCGCCTTTAAATATGAAACAATTTCAACTCTTTGCACTTTACAATTATTATTACCCGAGTCATTCGATGCCTGTATGTCTTTCTGACACCTAAACGATCTTTAACCAAGTTTGTATTAGACAAATGGGAATAGCCTAACAGGCAATTAGACAAAATAGTAAATGAGCAAAATAGCAATTAGACCAAATGGTTGTTACAAAATGATTAATGACATAAGAGGATGAGACAATGGGTTTAGACCAAACAGCATGAGACTAAGTGAGATAAGACCAAGTGGAAATTCACTAATATTAACTATCGAAATTTTATTTATTTATTTATTTTTGGGGACTATGACAAAGATTCTGCTAGGATCGACAGCTCACGCTCCTTTTGACTTGAAGTTAATTCTACTCCACAAGCTCTCTTTTATTGGATAAAACAGTTTCAGGAGTTCTCTCTTTTCTTTTCTTTTTTTTTGCATTCAACTACTAAAAGTTATCATTATTTTATTTTCGGGGTGGAGTTGGGATATTAGATGCACAACTAGCCCATTTTAGATCTGTATAGCATAGAGGGAGTTAGGCCATAAGTGTCACTGTGTCAGAGACACTGCCTATCAGCTGTGGCGTTCCCATGCACGTGGACGACACCCCTCTGAATTCCGCCAACGCTCCGAGTGGGCGAAGAGCTGTGACGAGGCGTTGAGAGGCATCGATCAGACTGTCTGAATTGACACGCTTCAAGAACGTCTCCACAAGACTGCTCTCTATAACGTTCTGGGGAAGCCCAGGGTCGTCGGGGGTGAAGGTTAGCGCCGTATCGGTATGGTTCGATGACAAGAGCTGTTGCATGAGAGATACCTGGATGTGAAGGCAAATGGAAATAAGTGGGCTTCAACTTTCATTTATTGTATTTCCTTGAAAGAGTGAATGTAGAGATCAACAGGTAATGGTAAATTGCCAATTGGTCTAAACCCACTTTAACTAATTCCAGTTTGGTCTCATCCCACATGGTCTAATTACATACATTTATACATAACATAAATTTGTATAGCACAGCTTTTATATGAATATATTCAGCTGCGCTGGCTCAGAGCTCAATAGTAGAGTGTGATGTAATCTACAAGACTGTATAGCCTGTTTTTCCAAAATAATGTCTTTTTAATTTATATTCATTAATCATGCTAATTTATGCATGAAATCATACTTTTTGCTCTAAATCATTAAATAAGGCTCGTAACGATTGTACATGAAAAAAATTGCAGTATCTAATTCAATTTCTTATGTATTTCATTGTTTTGGGAATTTCTTTATGTATTTCTTTATTTTTCGATTTATGTTTTTTATTGTTTATTTGTTTGGAATACTTTGGTCATTGATTATCTTTCAATATTACAGCAATATCAAGTAAAATAATGGCTAATAACCATATTTTAAAAACTGAAATGTGATTTTAGCATGAAAAGCTATTTCCCATATATGTTGTGTACACAAATACAGAAAAATCTCAACTTTTTCGCAACTTCCGAACCGTAACCTTAACTTTTTTCAAAATAGTTTAAAGAGTTGCGTAAGATGTTTTTTAAAAAACAGCGCGAAACGCTGTTTTTTTTAAAGCAACATGACCGCGCGAAATGTCGAGAGGGGCTGATTAGGAGGACTCCAGTCTGAAATTGAAATGTTCTTCAAAGTAAAGTCAAATTTAAGAAGCACAACACAGAAAATTTCATCAAAATCGGATGAAAAATAACAAAGTTATACATTTTATTAGGTTTTGATTTTTTTCGTAAAACAGTTCCTTTGCATGGTCTCATGCATATTCAATGAACAAACTGATGTCACAGTCCCACTACTTCTTGTGTAATTTATTATATGAAATCCTATTTATTGCATTTTTTCATACATTGCGTATAAAAAATCTACCCCTCATACTGAAATAAGTAAAAGCACTTATGACCTTGAACATTTCATGAGGAGTTATTCCTGTTTTTATGTCCTTGGAGCAAAAAATCTGGATAATTTGTATTTCATACAATAAAATACACAGGAAGTAGTGGGACTGTGACATCATCAGCTTGCTCACTGAAAATGCATGAGGTTATGCCAAGAACTGTATCATAAAAAATATTAAAAACCCAAGAAATTCATAACTTTGCTATTTCTCATCCGATTTTGATGAAATTTTCAGTGTTGCGCTTTTTAAATTTCATCCCATTTTTCTAAACATACCAACTCCAGGGTGGATTTGGTCTTTAACCCTAAAAAGGCAGGGGGGATCCCTTGACCATACCGCCGTGCAAAATTTTTTTTTGATCGCGCCGCTACTTGACTTTTTACATTCAAGCCTTGCACATCGTTCCAAACGATTAATCAGGAATATGGTTACGATGCTGCACGATTTTCAAAAATCTCCTTCAGTCCAAAAACGGCTCACAAACGTGTGAGTGTTTTTCTCACCTAATTCATGAAGATATAATTATTTTCACTTTCATTGGCTGGAGTTAATTTGTTTTAGCATTATTATGCTTCAAAAAGGATCTGCAATTAATTTTCTCAAAAAATTCTCAAAACAATAAAATACATAAGAAAATGATTTTGATTTTTTCAAGTACAATTGTTAAGCATGATACAAAGAATATTTACACCACAATTTAGCTTTCAAGGAACTTTATTTAGTAAACTACAACAAAAAGTATGAGTTATGCATAAATTAGCATAATTAATTAATTAATTAATAAAATTTTGTGGCGTTCATGCGATCGGCGGCTGAGATCTCATGGGGGGTTGATTCAACCCCCCCCTCCCGGCAATACGATTAGGGTTAAACATAAAGCTATTACAGCGGTGTTACAGGTTCGTTTGAAAGAGTAAATCCCTATAGACTGGAGGGCCTATATTCCTAAACTAAGGGTAGTATCTCACTTCGCGGAGACATCTCCGCGACAGAATAGACAATTTTGTCTCCGCGACGATAAAAAGTATTAGAGACGTCTCCACGACAATTCATGAAAGAAAACAAAATCATCAGGGAGACGTCTTCACAACATCAGAGACGTCTCTAATAAGTGAGATACCACCCTTAACAAAAATAAATTATAAACATTTAAGAATTCCTGTGACACTGTTCACCATAGATCCAAAATTTAAAAAAAGGGTACAGCTTTTTTAATATGGGCGGTTCACTTTAGCCCTGTGGACTAGGAAATACCAGTCCATCAGCACTGCGGTCTATTGGAATGGCCCCTGTTTATTCTTTTATTTATTTTTATCTATTTATTTATTAGTTTTATCTACCCAGGGTAGCCTGTTCAGTGATTAAAACACTGCTCTCAACGAGGGCCCTGCACATTACATATAAGTACACAATCAATCATAGGAACACATAATATACTAGAAATTGAACACAAACATAGGAAATTGACATTATTACATTACAATAGAGTGACTAATATGGGTAATTGAGAAAGAACCAGTTATGGAATCAAGCAGAAATCAAGAAATATTATACAGGTATGCAATTTACTTAGGTTACATACATTTTTTTTTTTTATTGTTATTTCATATTCAATTTAAATGAATGTGCAAGATGAATTTCAAAATAAATATATTATACAAATAACTTAAAGTTAGAGATCCTAAAGTTATATCCCTAAAAAACTATTTCTAATTGTACTTGAAAATAAGATATACACTATACAAGAGTATGATTGTTATTATTCATTTCACTGGCGTAGAGCATACCCCCCACCTACAAAAGAAAGTTCGTCCCACTCTACCGAATTTGAATAGTCCATCCCCCCCACTAACAAAAGAAATTAATGCATGTCTATGCCTGAGATTCATTTTGAAGTACAAACCTTAATAATCCAGGCAGTAAGCTCGCTATCTTTCGACGACTGACCCTGGGACAGACGCAGGAAACTGCTGACTGATGGTTGCCATAGTAATAGATGAAGAATGTTTGCAGCTACTTGAGCAGATGGTCGCTACAATGAGAAAAAAAAAATGCTCCAAATATTATTGTCCGAAACAAAGGTGAATTGATAGTCTTTTTGCCCCTTTTTCCGTGGGCCCGGCAGCCGCTGAGCAGTGCCAGAATGACGTTGCTCTATCCCCTTCTTGTTGAGCGCCAAACGGATAGCAGCAACTGCCATTTTTAACATCTTTTGGTATGACTTAGCCAGGGATGGAACCCACGACCTCCTGATTATGAGGCGGACACTTTAACCACTGAGCCAACACATCGGTGAGAGAATAAATGTTAAAAAGTATGATCACGGTATCTTATAGATTCCAATTCCGATTCAGTTTATTCAGGATTATAACTTTACAATGTTTCTTTTGAATTGTATGACAATTTACACAATAACATATATCATACTTAATTAACAATGAAATATACAATCATGGGAAATCCGATTCATCATGATATACAAAATAGAATATAGATATACAGAAATACATTAAATTTATTGGACAAAAGGTACAATAAAAAATAAATTATTGTTCAAAAGGTACAATAGCGATTGTTTGTGCTTCTTGTGGAGAAAAAAAAGGGGTTAATTATATTTGTTTCTTTTTTTTCCTTGTGGGAAAGACGTGTGTATAATCAAGCAGAGCTTAAAATCACCTCCAACATCCTCTTAGCAGGCCTCCGAGTTAGAAGGAAAAAAAGTTGGCGCACATAATATAAACTACATTCCATGGGTTACTTAGAATAATTTAACAGTGATGTTGAAACACATCAAATGCATCTACCATGCGAATGTGAGTGCTCGCAGCTGTAAAGCATAGTGTTGTGCAAAAAAAAAATCTGAATACCTGTGAAATATAATCCTTTTTTGCCAAAACTAGGCATATCACAACATGTGGAAGTATCAATCAAGCCAATATGTGCCTTTATGATTTTTACATGTGGAAGTGTCGTGGTCTAGTGGTCTCACCACTGGACTGTCAATTCAAAGACAGTGGGTTCGATTCCCACACCGGCACTTATGTCCCTTGAGCAAGGCATTTTATCTACATGCTTGACCCCACCCGAGGTGATAAAAATGGGTACCCGGTAGGATTGCGAATGCTATGTGGTTCGCTTTAGCATGTGTGTGCCTAACAGCCGACCGGCTGGAATGCTCCTCAAGGAGTGGAGATTGTGCACTGTAAAGTGAGGGATCGAAAAATGAATCCAATGACCGGGGTCATAATATACTGTAAGCGCTTTGGTCTTAACAGGTAAAGCACTTTATAAGAAACCTGTATTATTATTATTATTATTATTACATTGCAATGCATTGTGGGACAGAATTCTAGTCTAATCAGCCCATGATTGCATTGGATCATATAGTGAATTCCACAAGAAATTCATATTTTTCTGTATTCAATGAATGGATCAATTTAAAATACAAATATTTTCAAACAATTTAAAGACTACATCTTTTAAGATTCATGAATAAATTAGAAGACATAGGTGAAAACAAGAATTTTAACATGCGTTCATAATATCATCAAATAGCGATGAGCGCTGCAATTAGCTGATTTGACTAGATTTCTGCCTCATAATGCATTGCAATAAAAGAGCCGTAAATGCACGTATTCCAATACAGTTTCTTTTCATGTTTTTTTTTTTTTTTTATGATAATGAATAAACCAATCATACTTACATTTCCAGGGTTTTTCTCCAGCAGGAGCTCTGACACTACCCTCAGTCCCACTGCTTCACTTTGGAGCTGGGGAAGGTCACCAGCTTCGTACTCGCTGCTGTCGATTCCTTCAGCATAGAATGGATTTCTTTGACCACAAACTTCATACACAATGGCTCCCACCGCCCAGGCATCTGCCTTTAGGAAGTCACGGTAGCGCAGAGAGTAACAATTATTTGCCTTCTTAACCTACGTGCAATTAAAAGAAATTTTTTAAAAATTCAGTAGTTCCATGATTAAATTAGAATGAATCATTTGGTAATTGTAAAAGAAAATTCATATTTGTTAAATTACAAAACAGTTACATAACATTTACATATTACATGCTCTATCATGCAAGATTTAGTATAGATTTGTAATTGCGATCACATTTCGGATGAAAATGATTGAAGGAAACATCAAATAGAATGCAGACAGTTTAAATTTAACCGTGAAAAGCTATAACGTCACAATCAACTTTACATTCTCACCTCAGGGGCCATAAGGGCAGGGTTGCCTTGCCTCTTCAGGTCATCTATGCTCACAGTCTCCTGCAGGTTTTTACCTTGCAATGAAAGCGCACATCCAAAGTCTGCGACCACCACGTGGGGGGCCTCATCAGAGCCTGGTCAAAAGACATGGAAAACAAAAAAGATGAATGATAAAAGCAAGAAAAATGTGACTGTATATACACCTGAAGAGCAATATTTTTTATAGTACTACTTCCTTTCTCACAATTTTGATAGTTGCTATTTGGTTACATTTTTGTTAATTCAAATTCAAAAGCAGTCTGTTCACAAGTACTATTTATTTCATGTATTTTCTTATATGTTGTAAACTTTGTATGTGTCAGTCTCCGGATTGTTTTACAATGTCTTTTATGCAATAAACAGAATTGAATTGAATTGAATTGAACTGTGTTTTTTATTTTCCCACGCTCTTCTGTCATTTCAAGAATTTACATTACGTCAACCCCTCGTTTGCAAGCCGACCTGAGTTCGAGAGCTGAACTCAGGTAATATACCCCCCTATCAAAAAACCTCGTTTGAAACTCCAAGATATTAATTTCCAAGCACTATCGACCCTGCATGGCCAGGTAATCCCTGTTATCTAACTTTCCAACTCTGCTGGGGTTGTGGCTGGTTAAATGATAAAAAATAGCTGTGATATTACTTAAAGTTGAATTAAGAAGGGGATGAATTTCCATTAAATTGGGTTCTACAGATAATTTATAGCATATATAAGTTGTTCAAACAGATGGCATATCACAAAAATCCTCTGGCTTCTCAATATTCTGGTTTGATAGTTCATGAAATTAGCCTCCTGCCTGGGCGTGAAAGACTAGTGTACTCTAGTACACTCTGAGGGTGACGTCACGGCCGGGTATTGTGTATTATCGTGCCTGGATGTTGAATACAGAATGATGCGCAGAAAGAGTTAGATGATTTTACCAATTTTTTTCAAGGAAGTCAATTCAAATAATTAAGGATCATATGTACAAATCTTTACTATCCCTATATAAACAATAGTATGAATAACGATTTCCAAGTCTTAAATTGTGAAGTATTATTGCAAACAATGAGTTATTTATTGATATTTTCACTATTTTATATATTTTTTAACTTCGAGTATACGATCGAGTTCTGTGAGGTGACGTACATTGTAGATCCGGTCGCTCACACAGTACACACGCAGCTTGAGCAGCTTGTTCCGTATACGTGTGTATTGTGTAGTTTTATTTGTGTGTGTTGCTTCGCTGTATACTATACTGTGCATTTCTGTGGCTTGCTTATGATGATTTCGTTATTCCTTGTTGACAAGTATTCAAGATCAAATGGGTGAATTTTGGATCAAAATGACATTTCTATGAATTTCGAAGACATATAGTGAAAGATGATGAAGCAAACTCACAAAGAAATTGATAAACAATTAAACTTACTTACTTCGAGGCCTATACCGACTGATTTTCGTATAAATTGTAAGGCAAAACCGAATTCATGAGACGGTATTATTTGCAAAGTGAAGCGCAAAAGCGAACACTTAGCACATATACATGAAGCTAGCTAGCCAGGCCAACCGCGCCGGCGGCAAGCGCAGACCGATTCCGCTAGCGACTTGGTTTTTCAAGAGCCGGTCGCATCACACGCGGAAGAATATCTTACAATAACACGATCGATTAGCGTCCGCTACGCGATTGACCGGTGAGCATATCTCGATCAAATTTCATATTATTTCTCTTGAAATTAATCTACAGGTCTATCGTATCATTTAGAGGGCAGTTACATATTTTGGAGAATGAGTATGTTCATAAATCTACTTTTATAAGCATTTACGTTTCGCAAATTGATCAACTGCACACCACAACTAGCTGATTTCCATACCGTAACACTATAACAGTCAGTATTTATTGACTTGTTTCGCTACGGCCCTCGTCTTAAAATGCTACAAATAAGAATATTCTAGCAATTTAGAGGCATATCATTGACTGTCACACGGCATGCCTTGTGTTTACTTCGCCAAGACCGAATTCCCGTTTGTGACGTCGACGGAGAGAACACTAGTATTAGTACGCATCCCCGGGAAGCGAACTCGGAAAATATGGGTAGGGGTACATCGTTAAAATTCACTATTCTTAACTTATTTTGGGGGTTGAAACGCCACTCAGTATTTTTGGGGGGTTGTAAGGATGCTATTAATATAAATATCTCAATATTTGGGATCGTCTTCTTAATTCAACTTTAAGAGTTGCTCTGCCTGTAACTGGCCCATCGGAATGAAATGATTGTATTTGATACTTTTCCAGTTTCCAAAGGCATATTATATTTAGAAATCCAATGTTAATTCGTTTTCAATTTCAAACGAAAAAAATCGACCTCGGAATAAGGAAAGTACGAGAATAAATAAATTGATAAAATTGTGACTATACATACATGTACATCCAGACCGTTTAATGTAAACAATATTGACACCGCGTGTGGCCCCCTGCTGTGACTTTGGGTGACCACTGGTTGGACCGAGGTCAAGGAACAGATGTTTAGATAGTAATAGGTACTTAACCCTATTCAGACTGGGGGAGGGGGGTCAATTTGACCCCCCCTGTACGAAATCCGCAACTGCCGCGCAACCGCTGCGAATCGCAACCCAGCGCTTTATGACTTTTTTCTTTCAAGTGTCTCGCAAATTTTGACACCAAGTTCGAAAAAATTGGATACTCCGTTGTCACGTTACGCAACATTACGTAATCGCATGTCAGGCCTAAATTGAACGAAAATCGTCATTTTGCATGCGTTTGTGTACAAAATACTGCTTTTTTCTAAATTTCTTTATAACACTGATAATTGTGCCTTCTGAGCCTTTTGATTGATTAAATTTGTCTTTATATTGATCAACATACATTTCTCAAGCATAAAAAATTACAAAAACAAAGAAATACATAAGAAATAAAAACAATAGAATACATAAGAAATTCATAAAACAATAGAATACAAAAGAATTAATTTGAAATTTCAGAATTTGTCAATTCAATACTGTTGTCTTTGCTACTCAGCAACTTTTAGAAAAAATTTGGGCTTCATAACTATATTTATTAATGAAATATTAACGATTTCCATAAGAAAGCATCTAATTTGCATACATGAGTAAATGAGTATGCATAAATTAGCATAAATTAAATACGTGAATTTAAAAAAAAAAACAAAACATACCAGCGACACCCTTTACATGTGCAGCGACGTTCGCGCAAAATTTCGCCGCGAGCGGACCATCCGCGGCCGAGATCTCAGCGGGGGTCAAATTGACCCCCCCCCCAGTCAAAATCTCCTCTTGAAAAGCCCAGTCTGAATAGGGTTAAATAGCTTGATTGTGGTGAGTCACACTTGGAAAAGATAACTAATAGAGTTGCAAGTGGGGTCTATGGTCCTCAAACGGAATATTTCTTCATGACTTCTGTAACCTTTCAATCTATTGATTTTAACATCTTACTCTGTAGATTCTATATTGCAGTCTATGGAGGGAATATAATCTAGTATTTCAAATCACTTTATCATTTTCACATATTGTAATGAACTTAACAAAGGAATTGTTGAGGGATTTATCTTAGTGAAATATTAGATGCAGTGACAGTAGATGTAGACTCTGGGGCCCCACTGTTGTTGCTAGTTGTTGCTTTAACACGTTATTCACTCACCTTCCTCGTTGTCAACGAGGATGTTGTTACTCTTGAGGTCACGATGGACCACACCCTGGTTGCCAAGGTAAACAACTGCTTCCAGCAACTGGGCAACGATGACCATGATAGTTCTATCTGGAAGGCCAGACCCCTTGTTGAGATAATCCCTAAGGGATGTTCTGTACCTGCAAATTAGACCAAAGAATTACCAGTAAATGGTTACAATGTATATCAAAACCAAGGTTTATGAACAGGTAGTTTTATTATTTATACATGCGAACTCTACCCAACAGGCACACCAGCAACTCAAGCATTTGTGTTGGAGGCTTATATGTGCAGATGGTAACTTAACCCAGGACACTTTTCTCCTCTGCAGATAATTGTCAATTTGTATTGCTCTTTCTCTTCAAACCAACACATAGGCCTACATTTATAGAAACTTTGCAGCAATGACATAATATGCATATTACCAGTACTATGTGGCTTAACAAAAACATAAATAGCAAGTTTTAAAATACTGAAAACGTGGAAATATTCGCGGTACATTTATTTTCGCGGATTTCGCGCAAAAATTGTATGGCGCGAATATATGAGCATGATTTCTATGCATGCTTTGAATGGGGTTACCTTGGATCATGGGTGAATTCAACAGAAACTGATGTCAAGGTCAGGAGGGCAATAGCCTGGAAAGCTCTCAATAAAATGAGTGCCATCTGGAAGTCTCACTTGTCCTGAGGTATCAAACTAGGCTTCTTCATAGCAACTGTGGAAACAGTACTGCTCAAGGTTGTGAGGCATGGACAGTCACCCCGGTGCTGGAGAAGTCTCTTAATGGGTGTTACACAAGAATGCTCAGAACGGTGCTCAATATCAACTGGAGACAACACATACCAAACGAGACGCTATATGGAAAACTACCAAAAATAGGTGACAAGATAGCAACAAGAAGGATGCAGCTTGCTGGTCATTGCTTTCGACACCCAGAGTTGTCCGCCAGCAGTCTCATCCTTTGGGAGCCCACGCATGGACATCAGGGGCATGGTAGAAAACGCAAGACCTACTTAGACATCATGAAATCGGATGCTGGAGTAGTTGGAAGAGATGAGCTGAAGAACTGCATGCACGACAGAGATAACTGGAGGATTCGTACTATTTCTCGGCAGTTTAGCCGACCTGGTAGGTAGTGGTAGGTATAAATTCAGCGCGAATTTAAGAACCCGCAAATATATTTTGCGGCCTCGGCCTCTAGGCACAAAAAATTAATCGCGTGAAAATAACAGCGAATACAGTAGTTCTCTAATGATTACTATATGAGAGGCTAATTAGAGCTTTCTAATAATGCATTGAAACAAGCTAAAAACTGCCATGATGGCGCCCTTTGTGTTAAATAGCGATAGCGAGACCTGGAAAGAAACTTATTTGGTGCTACCTTTTCATGACGATGTACATAGTGGTGTCTGCCCCAGCTCCCAGCAGGTTGAGCCTTGGAGGTAACGCCATACCAAACAAGGAGACTGCAGAGCTAAGACTAGGCACACTCACATCATCCACAAAGGCTTGGTGCATCAAGACAATGTTGGGGTGACTTGAACAAAGACTATTACCAGATCTGTTGCAATGTGAAAAAGATTTTAATTCTTAAACAGAGCATAGTCTATGTTCAAGCATATGTTTAGAGTTGGCCTACCACTAAACATATAAAAAATAAGTTCTGTAACATAAACAACAAGTGGATTAGTAAATTACGCGATGCGTAATATATGTCCCCGCCGATAATGTAAAATTCCCATTATATCACGATCAGTGCTATCACATAAGGCAAACAGAATCGAAATCGGGTAAAAAATGGCGAAGAAGTAGCATTTTGTAGCGAATGTACAATATAGGTCAAAGTCAAGGTCAAAGGTCAAAGGGGTCAAAAGTCAAAATTCTGTGAAGAAGTTTTGTAGTCCTCACCTAGTGCTATCACATAAAGCAAACAGAATCGAAATCGGATGAAAAATGGCGAAGGAGTAGCATTTTGTAGCCAATTAACAATATAGGTCAAAGGTCAAAGGTCAAAATTCTGTGAAGAATTTTGTAGCTATTACCTAGTGCTATCACATAAAGCAAGCGGAATTGAAATCGGATGAAAATTGGTGAAGGAGTAGCATTTTGTAGCCAAATCAATAATAGGTAAAAAATAAAGGTCAAAGGTCAAAGGTCAAAATTTGGTGAAGAAATTTTGTAGCCATCACCTAGTGCTATCACATTAAGCAAACGGAATCGAAATCGGAAGAAAAATGGTGAAGAGTAGCATTTTGTAGCCAATGTACAATATAAGTATAAATCAAGGTCAAAGGTCAAAGGGGTCAAAGTCAAAATTCTGTGAAGAAGTTTTGTAGCCCTCACCTAGTGCTATCATATAAAGCAAACGGATTCGAAATCGGATGAAAAATGGCGAAGGAGTAGCAATTTGTAGCCAATTAACAATATAGGTCAAAAATGAAGGTCAAAGTCAAAGGGGTCAAAAGTCAAAATTCCGTGAAGAAGTTTTGTAGCCCTCACCTAGTGCTATCATATAAGGCAAACAGAATCGAAATCGGATGAAAAATGGCGAAGGAGTAGCATTTTGTAGCCAATTAACAATATAGGTCAAAAATCAGGGTCAAAGGTCAAAGGTCAAAATTCTGTGAAGAAGTTTGGTAGCCATCACCTAGTGCTATCATATAAAGCAAACGGAATCGAAATCGGATGAAAAATGGCGAAGGAGTAGCAAATTGAAGATTTTGATCACATACGGACGCACGCACGGACGGACGGACACAACACACACACATACATACATACATACACACATACACACGTACGGAGCCCGTTTCATAGTCCCCTGCTCGAACTCGTTCGGCGGGGACAACAAATAACAAAATTCAAAAGTAAATGGCAGGAATAAGGGAAGTATGGAATATTTTTCTTCCCTTTAATAAAGGCGCGGTCCCACTGGCTTTTTAGGATGATTTGCGTGTGAATTGTGGATTGTTTGTTTTGTTTTTGTTTTTTGTTGCGGATGAACGAAATTTGTTTCCGCAACTCATGTGCAATTAATCCTCCCGTCAGTGGGACCAGGCCTTAAATAGAAAAAAACAACATATGTTCAAATTATGAATATGATTGAATAAATAAAAAATAAATAAAGACAATGTTATACACAATGTTTAATAAGGCAGTTCAAATATTTTTTTCTTGCAAGTATTACTTTAGTTATTTTGACAGGGGATCCTTCTTGCGTGTATGTATGACTCCTGCTTATATTTAAGTTAGGTGAAAATTCATGCATTAGAGAAGGAGTTTAAAAAGTATCATTGGCATTGAAATATACCTCATAAACTTATAAATGTGATTTGCAAAATGTTCCTTCAGCCCACACAAGGAGCTGTTACACCCAAAACTCCACTTGATATCAGGAAAAGCCGTACAATTTTAAAATCATGCAACCCTAGAAATATTTGCATTCTGGATTATGTACGTCTTATACATGTTGTATTGACCCTAGAATGACCTGCCAGCCAACACTAGGGGGAGCTGTTTAAACTCTGCCTGATATCAGGAAAAGTAAAACAATTTTAAAATCATTCCTAGAAATATGTGTGTTCTTGGTTGCTGGTACCATAGACGTAAATCTGCCGGGACGTACCTCCTATATTTATTGGATCGACCAGAGAATGACCCTCCAGCCAACACTAGGGGGAGCTGTTCAACCTCAAACTCTGCCATGATATCAGGAAAGGCTGAACAATTTTAAAATCACCCCTAAAAATATGTGCGTTCTTGTTCACCGTTACCATAGACGTAATCTGCCGGTACGTACCTCCTATACTTATTAGATCGACATGAGAATGACCCTCCAGCCAACACTAGGGGGAGCTGTTCAGCCTCAAATTCTGCCATGATGTCAGCTGGTTTGGATGGGGTTTTGGATCCCCCAGTGTAATTAAACATCATCTACAAGATCAAGATACAAGGATATTCATATTGGTGTTGTTAAAGTTAATATGAATTTTTTGGGAGAAAAAATTAGATTCTACAGTCTGCATTTTTTTAAATACGCGGTAGTACAATTAGGGAAAAATAGATTAGGTATGAAATACTTTCAAATGTTCACATACAGCTGCAAACCAACGTCAGTCAGTACAGAAAAATGGCTGTCTGTCGCCCTCTTGGTTGCTGAGGAAACTTATCAATAATAATTAGCAAAACCAGCTTTAAACCTCCCTCAAAATAATTTAAGATAATCTATAGTCTCAAAGCAATATAACTTCTCCATTTATATTTTTAATTTTGTTTAGTAGAATTTTTAGACCCTTTTTTGGATATGCCACCTTGACTTGGCTGCCAGGCTGGGAGCTGCTCAAGACGCTTTTCTGCATTGACTTTCCATTGGAAGAAAACTGCTGCAATAAGGTACTTCCCAGTGCAAGGTCAATTATGATTGACCATGCATAAGTGCGAGTGTCAAATGTTATGTGTATATGATATTGATAATATGGTATCAAATTAAAGCCATTGTTATTGCTGATGCAATTCATTTCAATACTTTGCTTTTGAGTAAAATAGAAATTATTTGGAATCAATTTAAGGATCAAAACGAGATTCATTTGGACCCTAAGAAAGTGTAGGACTGATAATAAAACATTTAAGTTGACCTTATTTCTATTCAGCTTTGGTATTTAGTCCAGCTTTGTCTACATCCATTTCCTATTAGACTATCACCTTCCTTTTATATCATTCCTTTCCTATTCAGATGTCTCCATTCATTACATTCCACATCTGACTCTTTTGTTCAACATTCTTAATACATAAATATCTCATCATCTTATTCACCTCCATCCTCTTTAATGGTTATTTTTATGAATTGGTTTGTTACATTTTAGTTGGGTTGTTCTATTCTATTTAAGTTCATTGGCTGTCTATGAGTTAATTTAAATATTGTTATGTTTCTATATTATCCTTTCTTATGTTAGGCCAGGCAGGCCACTCTATAAATAGTGATGTAATTTGTGAATAACTGCAGTTGAGACAGACATTCGAGATCAGAGATTCGAGATAACAGAATTCTTGCCTTAGTTTCCTTCATTTACATGTAGTTTTGTCTATTATCTACATTATATTTACGTTCGAGTAACCACGCTACAAAAGTCTTTTGAAATGATCTACAAACCTTAATGGCTAGATTGCACTCTCCCTCATCACAAACTTTCATCTCTGCCTTTGGCTGCTCTCCGATATGCCCTCCATCTGTTGGCTGATCCACAGGCATGTAGATAGCTTGGGCATCAGCAAACTCTTCATCCCCCTTTGATGGAAGAACCGTGTCTCTCCTCTTGGCAGCAAATACTGCGCCCTCTGTGCCCTTCGCCAGGACAGTTTTTGAGAATGCGTAACTAGCTAGGTTGTCGGGGAACTCTTTAGATGTGTCCTGACCTGCTTTCAAGCCCCGGTCATGGAAGACAGTCTGTAAGACAAGGGGGGGGGGGGAATTGTTTGGTAATTGTATATAGGCCTACATTATTTATAACACTCATCCAATTACAGGCCTAAATGTTGATTAGGAGTGGTATTGGCAGGAAAATTCTGCTCAATATTGATGAAAGTAGTATTATATTACTATTATTAGGCCTAGATGCTTAAAAAGATTATTCATGTTTTTGTCAGAGAGGACGCAATATCCATGGATGACTACAAGCGCGGCAATTGTGAACAAATGGACTTCCTGTGTATCAAGGTTTGCTCATTTGTAATTCTCAAAACAAATAAAAAAAAAAAAAGATTACTTGAAAAATTACTTAAAGGTAGTATCAGCCTTTTTCACAAATTGCGAAAACTAATGCAACTTGGCATAACTGTAGAATATGATCGACCTTTACTGTCTATTCAATCTTACTGTCATAGGTTGCCTAGGTCAGTAATACGAACCGAAAATCTGACTACCAATCTTGACCAGCTCTCCATCAACATCGTTGATATTACAGCACGTGCAGCACGGACCGTACGCAGCAATATACACGCGGCGCATCAGCGTGCATTATTCTCCGCGCTAACGGTCAGTGGTTCGCACCGTACAGTATATTTTTCGAGGTTCGAAAAAATAGGAATGAATTTTGATAATCGCAATAATGACAAACATACACATTTGAGCTTAATCATGTTGTGGGAAGATAGTCATTGGTATACTACTATATCCTCTAAAAACTTAACTATACACAGCCCCGTTGCCGAAGGCGACGGGGCTGTACTTCCACCACTGCCATTTACAGCGAAATAATCAGCGATGATGAAGCGCTAAGTGATTACACTGGTCAATTAATCAATCTAAATGTTAAAATGTTGTTGTAAGGTTTCTATGATGTTTCACGCGTACAACGACTAAAAATGAAAGTATATAAGAGCTTCTTGACTTACCAAATTGAATTTTCCGTTGGCCTTGTCTCTTCTCATAGTGTTGGTGCCATCGCTGCCATTTTCTATGACGTCATTTTACTGTGCGAAGACGTATGGCGAAGACAACGCACGCACGGAGAAATATACGTTGATGGACTCAATTTTCATGTATTTTTCTACATTATTAGTTGATTACTTCATGTGAAACATTCGCAGATGTCACCAATTCGAGGAAAAACTTCAAAGATTTGATTCAATGTGAGTATGAATTCAAATAAGGTATTTTTGACCACAAAATTTGTGGTCATGTATAGATATTTTCAAAAACTTCGCCAAATATGTCTACTGGTTCGTCAGTTCCCGTCGCTTCGCGACGGGGGCTGGTCGTTTACTAAAAACTAGAAATTTAATATTTTTTGTCTGCAAAAGGCTGACACTACCTTTAAAACTTTAAAGGCAAAAAAAAAAAAAAAAAATGTCAACAACAGAGTTTTTATTTCTTCATTTGTTTGATGTTTCTTTAAAAAAAAATCTTAGCAGATCAAGTGATGTTATTGAAAAAAATAAAAAAAAAAAAAAAAAAACATACCTGTACAACCTGCAGAGCTGTCTCAAGATCAATGCCACCTCTTGCTGCAAAACCTTCTCCATCCTGATTGGCAAGTCCAATTCCTGCAAATCCTAGTAAGAGTGGCAATACCGGACGTGATGATTGAACAAATCTACTCCCATTTGCCTGTGTAAATCGTGACCATGATGAGGGAGTCTGCCTCCAAACCCGTGCCGCCCTAATCGCAAGATTTTGAGTATTTAGACGAACATCGGGTCCAGTTGGTCTACTGCTATGGTAGCGTTGAGCGTGATTCGATGTCGCTACATCGGGCCTCTGTCGGCCTGCATGATGTTCGTGGGTGTGTTGTTGTGCCTGCTGCTGCAGCCTTCGTCGCACCACTCGAGCGATGGCTTGCAAGCCTTGCCGGAACGACATGTTTTACAGTCTCTTACCCAGATCTATAAAAAATAATGTGTCTAAGAGTTTGAATTTGTAATACAAGAACGTTGCCTTGTCAGAAATTCACGAATCTCTGACATCTTTCTAGTTGTTATTGTTAATGAAGACACATTGCGTCACTACATATCCGGTCATATCGACAATGACTCGATCGTCGCTGATCAATTTAGTCTAGTTTCGAAAACGTTTTTATTTTCTCCTAGATTTGAACTTTAATCACTGCGTTCTTTTAGAACATAAAATAATTGAAATCGATACATAAAAGCTTTCAAAAATATCAGATTTTCCTTATTTCTCAATACCTAGTGATGTTCCTGGAATCAGCAAGTATTATTCTGAAAATGATTTTGACTGGAACTGCTTGCACAGACTAATAACTATGACGTAATGATGTATTTAGGGGATTCCCAATTTCTCAGGGCTGTTTAGGTCGGCTGTTTATGTTTGGCCTGAGTCGGCGTAGATGGCGTCATGTTAATAGGCAAGTTCAAGTTCAAGTTTATTCAAACCAATCAAAACACACAACATTTTAACAAAATAATAACTGACAAAGATAGAACATGATGGGTTTGGGAGCCCGGAGAGAGCAGAGCTTGTGATAGGGGCCTACTAGTAATATGGAAAGTAGGTATATTGATAGACCATTAATTGATTTTGAGTTTATTTGTCCTTTCGAAAGTTCATGTAGTTTTATACTGTAAAAAAAAATTCAAAATATTGTCATGTCGAATAATTATTGTCAGGATATAGGGCTTATGCCTAGATAAATACTAAAAATTCAAATAATTATGTGCAGGTGGGTGGCATAAACTGATTTAAAAGTAGATTAAGCCGTAGGCCTATAAAATAATTGTAACCAAATTATAATTATAATTGTATGGTTTAAGTTTTGTTCTGATTTTTAAAAAATAAGATAAAAATAAAAATAGGCCGTCGGCCGGCCCTCCCACAACCCTATATCTGGCCAACCCGAATGACCCAAGTATTGTTTTGTAGTTTTTCAGGAAATTTGTTCGAGGAGTGATAAAAGGTAACTTTGGAACACAACTTCAAGAGCAAAAAAATATTTTCTCGTTTGTTTGTTTGTTTTGTGTGAGTTTTGTTTTGTTTGTTTGTTTTTTGTTTTGTTTTGTTTTGTTTTGTTTTGTTTTGTTTTGTTTGTTTGTTTGTTTGTTTGTTTGTTTTTTTGTTGTTGTTGTTTGTTGTTGTTGTTGTTGTGTGTTTTTTTTGTTTTTTTTTGGGGGGGAAGGGATTGCCATCGCTTTGCTTTACATGTAACGGGCATTCTTACTAGCCCCAAACAGGGCTAACCATAGAGTTCAGCGGCGTAAATCCGTGTCGAGAAGTTGGGGGGGGGGGTGAGCGAAATAATTGCCAACTGTCGAATCTCGTTTGGCATACACAAGCACTAGTGACACACAAGGAACCTTTTTTTATACCCATATAGCAGAGGTGGCGGGACGGATTTGAGAGAGAGGCCGGGGGGTGGGAATATAATTGAAGATGCTAGTACTAGAAGTTTGTATGTTACATTTTGGCCCTCTGTTACATTTTATGTAACAATGTGTCGTGTTCATCCAAGCGTAAAGACATACCACACAAAAGTGGTACCAAAAGATGCGGGAGGAGTTACTCTTTCGGAATATGTAAAATAAGTGAAGATGCTAGTAGGCCTACTAGATGTTCGTATGTTACATTTTTACCCTCTGTTTCTCAAAACTGATTTGATGTAACATAGGAACTTCTAGTACTAGCATCTTCACTTTGTCTTTGAATGTATGCTTTTAGCTTATGGCCGCCTTGATTACTGTTCATTTCAGTAATGGAAAAACTAATGTGAGCGCGAAGCGCGAGCCCAAAATTTTCAGCTAAAAGTTTGAGATATTTGTGCATTATAGTTCCTATTAAGTATCAGCGAGAGCGAAGCGCGAGCTGAAAATTTTAAGTCAAAATTTGATATGTTTGTGCATTAAAGGTCCCATATAGTATCCGAGAGTGTGAACAAAATAAATAAATAAATGAATAAAGATAGGCCTTTATAGTAGATGCGGCGGAACGGATTTGGAAGTGGGGGTCTCGATAAAAATAGGGCACTTTTTCGAAAAAGGGGGACACTTTAGATCAGAGGCATAGATCTAAAGAGAAATGTATTCGGAGAGCCAGGGGATACGAAGAAATTTAGTCTTTTTTTTAGGTAAAAGTTTGAGATATCTATGCATTGTAGTTCGTATTTAGTATCAGCGATCTTAAGCTGAAATTGAATATGTTTGTGCATTAACGGTCCTGCATGTATAGTATCCGCGAGCGCGAAAAAAACCCCAAAATAAAACAAAGAAAACAAAAATGATAAACGATATATGAGGCGGCGAAATGGATTTTAAAGTGGGGGTCTCGATGGCAAAAGGGGCATTTTTATTTTATTTCTGAAAAGGGGGACACTTTAGATCAGAGGCATATAGAACTAAAGAGAAATGTGTTCGGGGAGGGAGGGGGTGCGAAGAATATTTGTATTTGTATATATAATGGCAGCCTTGATTCCTCTTCATTTTAGTAATGGAAAAAGTAATGCGAGCGCTAAACGTGAGCCGAAATTATTAAGCTAAAAATTGGAGATATTTTGAGCAGTATAGATCCTAGTATATAGAATCAGTGAGAGCGAAGCGTGAGCCGAGAATTTATTATTCATTTAGAAGATACATTTTACGTGCGTTGTTAAATAACAGCGATAGAAAACAAATCCACAATCTTTGCTATGTGGGCTGCAGGTTCCAAGCTCTCCACCAACCTAGCCCGCACACAACTACATTCATGTTTTTGATTGTCAACAACACCATTTCCTAATGTTCGTCCCTAGAGGGCATGTGGATTCAACCTTTTTATACTTAGGTTACTGTTTGTTACTTGGTACTAGTGCGAGGTCGCATAGCAGGAAAATTTTTAGGGTTTTTGGAATAAAAAGAGGCATTTTTTAGTATTGCAAGCGCTATTTTAACCAATAACACAATTATCTAGTGTATTTTTTTTTCAATACCTTTCTTGAAAACTGGGGGGGGGGGGGGGGGGAGGATGTTTGTACAGGCCATCCCCCCTCCTCAAAATCTGGGGGGATGTACCCCCCCCCCCCATCCCCCCGGGATTTACGCCCGTGATAGAGTTAGTGCGTATTTAACTATGTGGGGCTAACCGATTAGGTTTTGTCGATCAACATGAAGATTGTTTTATTATCATAATTTATGGGTAACTATATATTCATCACATAATTATTGTATAATTTTACTTCGTTATCAAAACCAAACAAACTGTCACAAGTTGCCATTTCATATATCACTGGCATTTATAGACAGTATCGACATTTCTCCTTTGAAACGACAAACCCTTCATTTCATTTTCGGCAATCAAACCTTCAGAACCACGGGCCGTGACCATTAAATTGAATGGTATGTCCCCCCCCCCCCCAAAAAAAAAAAAAAAAAAAAAAAAAAAAAAAAAAAAAATGGTTGCATGCCTTCTTGCGACTGCCTTATTTTTCAAAAACAAAATTTTCTGACACAATAATTCAATGACAAGAACTAAGGACTATACAACACGTGTATTAATATTACGTCACCGGTTATTTTTGTCCTTTGACACAATCTTTTAAAGTACTGCTGTTGTCCAAAGTTCCATAGAAACCGCAATTCCGACTTGTAAACAAACTTTTTATGAGGCTTGAAGTACTTACAAAAACCCCAAAACTGAGTCTACTGGTTCATACGCGGGGTGTGCAAATAAACATTGTCTTTTCTTTCCCTCTCTCTCTCTCTCTCTCTCTCTCTCTCTCTCTCTCTCTCTCTCTCTCTCTCTTTTCCAAAGCGGGGAAAGGAGAGTTGGAGGTGCATATCTATAGGGGGCGCTTTCCCCGTCTCCTGATGTGACAAAAAAGACGTTTATTTGAAAACACCCCGAACAACATTTTCTAAGTAAAATGGGAATTCCGAATCCTTTT
>CALNVZ010003431.1:10308063-10355183 GCA_940671915.1 Paracentrotus lividus | reverse complement strand
TAAAAAAAAAAAAAAAAACAATCCAATCACAGCCTTACCTCTTATCATTTACCAGTAAAATTTATGAAAGCATAATACATTAAATTCATTCAAACGTCCTGATTGAGAAAAAGAGTGAGCCCCCAAACATACCAGTAGTTCTTGCAGCGGATGGATTTATGCAAATTATGTTTTGATCAGGTCACGCCCACTCAATGATCAAAACATTCCCCAAAACCACATGGCCGGACGTCAAAACTGCACATTTCCGCGAGGGATTTGAGGGCAACTTCTGTAAATTAGGTAAGTTTTTAGCATGTATTCCGGATAAATGTCGTATTTTCTGTCTGTGTTACCAAAATCCCGCGTTAATATTGAGCGTCGTTGTGAGAATTTAGTTAAAACATGGCTTGTTGGTGAGGTTCCACGTTGCAGCAGCAACGTTTCGTCAACGTTTGTCCCTCGCGCTCGCCCGTTACGCGGGAGCGGCTGGCCTGGCCGGGTAATTTGGGGTTAATGAATTCGAGTGAGATCGTCCGATGTAGGCTGCCTTGTCGGGCCGGGTCAAACTTTTTCGTTGTGTGTTTCATTGACAATTCAGAGGTAGCTGATAGAAAGGTACGGTATGTTTGCATGTGAGTGTGGATATATTCATTGCAGATTATGGGTAAAAATCCATTTAAAAACCAACTTTTAATCAGATTTTTTTTTTTTGTAATCACGGTTGCAATCGTGTGGTTTCGCTGCGCGGACGCGGGGGAATCCCCTTTTTGCCTGTCGGCTTAGGCCTAAGCTGCGGGGCCGGGGCGGTTCTATCGCGGCGGGTTTTGGCCTCTGCAGCATGCTCAACTTCTTCATTCATTGTCAGGAATATCCTACTCAATGGAAATCGCCACTCTAGATCTAGGCCTACAGCACTTCCAAGTGCAGAGTCAATTTTTTTAAAATTGACCATGCATAGCGCTCAGCAAAAGCTAAAAAAGACAGCCTGTTGCCGAAGGCGACAGGGCTGTAACTAAGTTAGAGATCCCTTCCCTTTTCCATTGTAATTCCAGCCCTACAAGAGCACTATTTCCTTGTAAATGACCCGTACGCCGTAGCAAGATTTGCCAATTTAAATTAATGCCGATCGCAAGAGGAACTCTTGCCAACCTCGCTCATCGCCCCAGGATATAGACTAGATCTCCAAAAACGTTTTGACTTACCAAAATGAATTTTCCGGTGTAGATCCTAGATGTCTGTCCTAAAAACGTCTTTGCCATCGGCATCGCTGCCATTTTTGATGAAGTCACTCGAGTCATGACAGCTCCGTTCCACTTGAACAACGCATGTACAGAAACGATTGTGGTTGAGTTTGCAGCAGATGCGTGTGCTACGCGAGCGACATTACATCGATCAAGTTGATGCGATATGTGCGATGCTGTGTAGCGTACGTGCTTGCTATATCTTCAAAAGGTACCTTAAATTTTTTTTTTCACGTTATACTGGACAACCAAAATGGTACATCAAATTTTTTTTCACGTCACACTGGCGGCGTGATAAGCAGGGGGGGGGGAGGTAGGTGTTGAAAATTTTTTGACCTTCAGCCGTCATCAAGTTTTAAACGTACTTCGTATAGGGGGTAGGGTCAGTCTTTCGAACGAGCGGTCACGAAGAATTGACATTGAAGCAACAAAAACAACAACAAAACAAACATGTTTTTCACATTTTTGCGGGGTGCGCTGACTGCGCTCAAAAGGTCTATGTACAAAAGGTATGCTGCTTTTCCAATATTACGGGGTGTGTCCGCACCTTCCACCACTCCCTGGATCCGCGTCTGCTATTATAATATTCTCTTCACATGTTATAATTCTGCTATATTTATATTCCAACGATCACTATCTTTTTAATTCTTAGTAATTGAAGGGACACTTACTCATGCAGTGTGCGAGATGATTTACAATTTGACATATAATTTCAACTTTTGTTTACGGTATATAAAATTATCTATATTGCTTAACAATCAGGTTCCCTGTGTGTCTAAAATTAATTCCTATAGGGCCTAGATCTGTAACTACAACATTCTTTTACAGGGAACTTCAATTTTAAGGAAGATGGCAATTATTCACAGTAATTTGATATGTAGCATTGGTTTCCATAAAAAGAAAAAAAAAGAAGAGAATTAGCAAATTGGCTTACTCAACACTTTTTTTTTCATATATATTAAATATTTCAGAATACTTAACCATTTTCAGCTCAAAAACAACTTCTCATAGCCCAATTTTCAAAACTTCATTTTCTGTAGGTATTTGAGTATTTATGGTTCGCAAGATAATTTTGTATTTGATGTGACTGGATTCAGTTAATGATAAGTGTTTGGTAATACCATTAGACTCTAGGTGAAAAATAGAGAAATGCTAAGGATATTCTTAAAATGTATACAAGCTAAATTAAGTATCTTTTTTTTTAAAAGGTCAAGATTAAAAGTCTGAGACTTTTGAAACGGATTAGTTTAAAGGTAGTGTCATCCTTTTGCAGGCAAAAATATTAAATTTCTAGTATTTGAGAGGATATAGTAGTAGGCCATGCGTTTTGAGTTGGGCCCTTAAAAAGGTGGAGTTGTGACATCTGCTCCTAAAATATGATGTTGTTTATAGATTTTACTCAACAACTATACACCCTTATTGCTGGTTTTGGTCTTAAATTAAAGCTCTGATGTAGGACAACAAAATACTTGTATCAAAACATTGAAAAAAAATTCATCATTTTCTGTTAATTAATGGTTAATAACAAATATCTGGGTGTGGAGGAAGCGGCGCAGGAGAGCCGCGCAGCAAATTTGGCAAATGTGCTGTAATGAGTTAATCAAGTTCACAGAAGATGTTTTTGGATTGAAATGAATACACCCTGCCTGAAATAATCAATTTAGCTTGATTTGATGCTTTATTATATTAGTCCAGGAATTTTAATTATCTTGATTACAGTAATTGGCCATGCTTCTGAGATGTCCTACAAAAAGGTTTAGTTTTCACAACTACTCCTCAAAAGTGATTTTGTTTATATTTACTCAACAATGTCAATGAAAATTAATAATTGATTTAAAGTGCATTCTGAACTCCTCAGACATTCAGCTTGAAGAAATGTATACTTTTATGGGGTAAATATAGATTTTGAAAAGTTAGAGCCACTTTCAGGAAATGCGCGCGATTAGCACAAATTTTGAGTGTGTCACACAACATGGCCCAACTTTAAAACGCATGGCCAGTATACCAATGACTATATCTTCCCACAACATGATTAAGCTCAAATTATATGTTTGTCATTATATTGCGATTATCAAAATTCATTCCTATTTTTTCGAACCTCAAAAAATATACCGTACGGTGCGAACCGCCTGACCGTTAGCGCAGAGAATAATGCACGCTGATGCGCCGTGTGTATATTGCTGTTGTGTCGTTTCCTGCTGCACGCGCTGTAATATCAACGATGTTGATGGAGAGCTGGTCAAATTGGTAGTCAGATTTTCGTTTCATATTATTGATCTAGGCAACCTAATGACAGTAAGATTGAATAGACAGTATAGGTTGATCATATTCTAAAGTTATGCCAAGTTGCAATAGTTTTCGCAATTTGTGAAAAAGGATGACACTACCTTTAAGTGAACATGTAACATGTTTTTTAGTGGTCACTGATATTATAAATGTCATTGCACTCTGAGGTCATCTAGGGGTCATCACTGGTGCCACAGGCAGAGGCCTTTTTAATCAATCTGTTTTGGAGAGAGAGGGAGAAGGTATTCAGTATCAGTGCAAGGTCAACATAGGTCAACAGTGATTTTGCCTGTGGCAAAGTTCATTATTTTGTTAAGGAAATACTTTACAAAGATATGAAGAGGGAAAAGAAAAGTTAGCAATCGTATAAATGAATTGAAAGTTTTATTCAACGAAAATTGACTGGGTTAATGTTGAGACTTTTATTTCAGATTTACAAGCTTTAATATCATTTTCAAATTAGCAAAACTTTTTTTTTTTTTTTTGATCGCCAAACCTTACAATGTATTTCATTTCTGGAGTATCACACCTTTCGACTATTATGAGTATCCCAAAATCCTCGTATGTATTGTATTTATGTAATTGAACTCGTGAATTGTATAAAATGACATTCTATTGTTGATGAACATGAAGCCAAACACAACTTCACAAGCTTGCGCCTTCCTGAATTTCACCTCCCTTTTGAAAGTAGAAATAAATGTTTAAATTTGAATTATTAATTTAAAAATCCTGGCATTACTGATTTTATGTACTCAATGAGATTGCCTGAATAGTGTTTCTGATTCCTGGACTAATGGTGGTATCTCACTTCGTGGCGACGGATTTGGGACTACTTTGAGATGGTTTTGAAATTTGTCGTGGAGACATCTCCACAACGGAAAAAATATCCAACAAGTCTCCGCTCTTTTTTTCTGTCATGGAGACGTTTCCGATACTTTTTTCCATAGCGGAGACATCTCTGTGACAAATTTCAAAACCATCTCAAAGTAGTCCCAAATCCGTTTTTGCGAAGTGAGATACCACCATAAGTGTTTATTGCCACTCATAAATTTGTAGTAATAGTATAGTACATCAGGTAATAGACAGTGTATTTGGATAATTCGTTTAGGCATCTGTGTTTTTGTGCTAAACCCTCACAACAGAAATGTCAAAACATTGGCAGATTGCCATTGTATAGGAATACAAAAGCACAGGAAATAGGCATTGGATTTTGATTTCCTATTCTCGCCAAATTTCTTGAAACCACACTGTTTTGCCTCTGTGTCCAAGAGTAATGTGTTTGTTTTTGTTTTGAAGTGTTTTGGAAACGTGATGAGATAATCACCTACCAGCTAACCTCTCTAATTTTGATTGGGGGGGGGGGGTGTGAATATTTGCCAACTCTTGTTACAAGTTTTGTCTTGGGGGGGCATTGTATTTTATGTTTGGATAATAAACATGAGTTTAGTATGTTTTTGTGAGATCTGTTTAAAAAAAAATGGATACTCAAAAGAGTGTGTCTTCCATTCACAATGTAGGCCTATATCTTCAAGAGATTTCATTAGGTGCAGTGGTGAAAAAAAAATGCCTGTGTGACCTTTGACCTGTACTCTCAATAAGTTTGGAGCCATACTCCAGCTATATAGTGTAGGCCCAAGGAGATCTCCTTGGTAGGCCTACATAAACTCTATGAACAAATTATAAGGTAGTATTCTTGAATTCTACAGACACTAGGCGCTGCTGCGCAAGCTCGAGCTAAAATTGGTGGATCTGCAAAAAAACATGAAAAAAGAAACCGGTCCTGCACTAGCTCAAGCTATTTTAAAATTTCTCATTTATGACCAGACTTGACCTTGAACAAACAAGCCTGATGTTTATTGCGCAACTGGTGACTACCGGTAGCGTATACACGCACAGGTGCACTATTTCAAATTTAGCATGAGCTAGTGCAGCACCGCGCAAAATAGCGTGCTATTTCTTTCTAAAATCGCAAACCAGCTCGAGTTTTTTCAAAAACTCCTAAGATGACTTGGGCTAGGATTTCCTCCAAATAGCGCGCTATTTGACCACAAAGCCGGATCTCTTCCGATCGGGCTTATTCATCGGATCACAAATAGCACCCTATTTAAAATAGCTCGAGCTAGAGCAGCACTGCCTACTACCTGGGACTTTGATCCAGTAGCCTACTGGTTTGATTCTTTGTAGATTTCAGTAAAAAATTTTAAAAAAAATTGCTGAAAATCATATAATCTCAAAAAGGTAAACACAAATTATGGTTGTTGTTTTTTTTTTTTCCTTCAGATTTGTACATGTACATGGGTTTCCAGTATTTTTCTTGTAAATCACATATATCACTGTCAGCTTTTCCATCTGATATCTATCACAATAATACTCATCATTAAACCTGGTGTATAGATTTGGTAACAAAAAAGGAATTGGCACAAAACCGATCAAATGTAGTTACATGTTGTCCACATTGCACTAAAAGATATGTGTGAGAGATCTTGTGACATTCCTTTCATTATTTCGATGAATTATGTTGATTTTTTTTTAATATATCGTAATTTAACTTCCGTTTATACCTCTGCTGACAAGTTCGCACGCCGGAGGTTACGGCGTGAATTAGTGCGAACGATCTGTGTGTAACACCCACACAAGAGAATCCCCATAGGTTTTCCACGTGAGCGCTAACCAGAGACTTATCTTTTTTATCCTTATATTATGAAATAAAGACACTAAAACGAGATTTCAAGTTCTATAATTTGCTTCATTATGGTTCTTGGATTCAATCTTTCATAATTTATCTTAATGTGAATCAAAATTAATTTTTCTTCCTCCCGAAACTATACACCAGCTTTAATTACCAGGGCATGTCATAATTTATAATCAAAATACAAATGTTGTAGGCCTACATTTGTACTCTTTAAATGTTTATAAATGACTTGTTTGCTTGATCAGTAAAACATGTAATCAAAGGCCAGGATTGTTTATTATCAAGGGCAGTTTCTTTCTTTTAGAGCGAGCATACAGAAACAACCGAGGTCAGGTCCAATGCTGTTGCCTAGCTCTGACCACCTTTGTGGTTGTCTTGTGCTAACACGCATAACGGTTCAACTAGTCTTGTTCCCAGGTGTTTATTGTAAAGAGTAATTTAGTTTCAGTTTGAAACCTGGACTGCTTAAACCCAGGCAAGCTTTCAATGATTAAAAAAATATTTAAAATCCATATTGTAACCATTTTAATGCAGATAATTTGTGAATAGCTATAGACTTAGAGATAAGAATGAGTCCATGTAGGCATGTCCATTATAGAATGTAAATTTATTTCGATAAGCAGAATGCAATTGCATTGCTATGTTAGACAAGCCAAACTGTTGTCCAACATGACACAACTGATGTTGAATTTTATCATTCTGCCTTTTGAGATAAATTCTTTGTAATGAGTGTATGAACCGTTTATTCTAGACATTTACATTCAATTTATATACTCGTAAGTATGAAAATTGGCCCATTCTAGCTTCACACTTTCATCTTTTACCAATTCATGAGTTTTCATACAAGTGCCACTGGCGTTATTATCATGATAGGTCTACTGGGTCCGAAACAACATTTTTGTCTCGCCTGAACTAAGTTCGGCAGAAACCTAGTGATCACTTTTCCTGTTGGTCTGTTACGTGTTTTTTTTTGTCTGAACATTACATTTTTTTTTTTTGGTCTGTTAGTTTTTTAGTTTTTTGTGCAACTTGCTCATCATTTCTATATTTCTGCACATTTGTGTCACATTTGGTACAAATGATACTTGGGTAATACCCAATATGTGTTGACTGATAAGGATGATGGGGTCAAAGGCCATCTTGGGGTCAAAGGTCATATTGCGTGATAATTGATAACGAAATCAGGCGAGACTCGTGGTTCGCGAACCACCTTGTACTAGATCAGTGTACATGTGGTCGCACGCAAAGAAATATTGAACTAAACGATAAATTCCACGCACAGGGAAGGAATACAGAATCAGATACCAGTAGAACTATCTACAAGTGAGATTCCAGGAAAACCGTAGTGTTTTGAATGAGGTTTGTAATCATTTGAAATACATGTAGAACACTTTGTTTAATTCATGGTGTGATATCATTGTACTATGGATTACACATTCTGTTCAATGGAAATGGGAAATAGTACTGTGTCCTGTGAGGACATAGAAATAAAAGAAAAACAAAGAAAAAAACAAACATCAAAAGCAAGGAATCGCGCCCCATTATGACAAGCATGTATTGAATGATATGAAGATAGAATATCCCCTTTTTACGCAATGTCTCGTCATTGTAGTAAGGTTTAGCAATTTTTGTTAACTTATTAAAATATTTTTTTTAGTTTTGGCCTGGATAAAGGCTAGAGCAGGGATAGCCAAGTACGACATGTGCCACCTTGCCCCTGACCTCAACGTGCGCACACACAGATAGAGAGTGCTGCACATTATAGCTGGTGTAAAACACATGATCAGTAACGCATGTGTGCAGTTATCCATAGATCGACACCAAGACTATCCCTTTAGTTTTTGTGGAATATGTTAAATATCAACGTTTTGATAGGTGAATAGTCACTGGAAATGTTGTTAGTCGTCTGCTGACATTGATTGTGATGCTGTGAACTAGGTTTTAGGATATCGACACGATGCAGACTAGTCTGACCAACAACTATCTGTTTGCTTGGTGGTGAGTTCAATGTATGCTGTGCATGATGTATCATGATGTATATTACATTGTTGATAATGATGAACGTAATATGCATATTGCGTACATGTGTGGTGTGTTTTTATTTGTATGGGTTTTGAGTTGGTCTGAACTTACAATGTATATAGCATGGACCTAATACCCTCTTTAGGGGCACTAATGCAGTTAAGCATCCCGCCGCGAGGCTTGCTGCTACGTGAAGGGATAGGGTGGACGGCGACCCCTACGCACTAGGGTTAGGCCAAAAAAAAAAAATTGTTTGGTTGTCCAATGAATGCCTTTTTTTTCAAAAACGGGTCGGTCGGTCGGCGTTTTTTTTTTTTTTTTTTTTTTTTTTTTTTTCTCCTCCCATTAAAAAACAAAGAAAACAAAGAAACGAATGACTTCCATTTTGAGATCACTTTTACGTTTTTTGAGTTATGTAAAATGGGACTACATGGAAATAAACACATGTTATACATTACTGTTTTATGAAAAATATATACAAATAAATATGAGCTGTGTATTTTCGTGTGTTTGGGTGAAAAAAAAAAAAAAAAAAAAAAAAGAGGTTGGTCGGTCGGGGCCGTTTTCAGAGGGTCGTCGGCTGCAGGACAACCAAAACAATTTTTTTTTTTGGCCTTAGGGTAGGGTGGTGTGTAGTGGATACCAAACTGCACTAGCGCCTCTTTAGGTCCATGTTGATAGACATGAAAAATTAACTTTGTTGCATTATTAGAATTGGTGATATTTATAAGCTAGATCAGATGAGGTCACTCTTGATTGGCATACAAACATTATTTTTGAACGATTATTTGGACAGTATATGTACATGTACATACACATACTGTACAAAACCTCATGATGGCCATTTACTAGGACTCGTAATAATGTACATGTACATGCCATAATGTTTCTTAAATTTCATATGAGTTCATCCTCATGAAATTTCCACGTCACAACAACAACAAAGAAAGGCTAAACCCTAATAAGGCCATGATGAAGAAAAGACTTAAAGCTGGTGTATAGTTTCGGGAGTAAGAAAAAAATAATTTTGATTCGCATTTAGATAAATTATGAAAGATTGAATCCAATAACAATGATAAAGCAAATTATAGGACTTGAAATCTTGTTTTAGTGTCTTTATTTATTAATATAAGTATAAAAAGCTAAGTCGGGGATCCGACTCATGTTAGCGCTTGCGTGGAAAACCAATTGTGTGCGTGTTACACACAGATCTTTCGAAATCATCGGAAATAATGAAAGCAATGTCACAAGATCTCTTACACATATCTTTCAGTGCAATTTGGACAACCTGAGACTATATTTGATCAGTTTTGTGCCAATTCCTTTTTTGTTACAAAACTATACACCAGGTTTTTTGTATTTATTGTGAATTGTTTAATGTATACAAAATGTATGGCTCATAAGTTTTACTCATAATAGTTCTAGAATCTCAAGCATTCATGCAAGATTTTTTAGGATGGAATAGTGCTGCAACAATGGAATCAAAACAATTTTCAGTTGGGAAATGGTTTAACCATGTGGTTGATTTATTTTGAGACTGACCTGGGCTTTCAGCACATGTTATTGCATCATCTAATCATCAGGAACAGTCATTGACCATTATTCTTTCTCACTGTTCAACTAAGAGTGTGTTCAATGTCCAGTTTCAAATTTATACACCAACATGTCATCATACAAACGCAATTACAAAACGCTGATATAAAGAGAAACAAAGTGAGTGTTCATTGTCCCCATCCCCGGTCGTAAAAGTAAACGTGTTTAAATCTCAATTCAAATTTAAACGCCGACACTGAACAGTATTGAGTCAAACGTGTTTAAATGTGCTCTCGCAAAGGAAGTTTCCGGTGCAAGTGAAAAAAGGAGAAGACGTTTGTTGTTGTTGAGAGCGGGGAATTTAAAGACGATGGAAATATAATCAGCTTTAAATTTTTGACACAGAACGGTGCACCGCTGATCCGTTTGTGTTTGTGTTTTGTAATTGCGTTTTGTATCATGATTCATGTTTGGCGTATAATTTGAAACTGGACATTGAACACACTCTTAGGGTGGTATCTCCTTCGGGGAGACGTCTCTGTGACGGAATAGAAAATTTTGTCTCCGCGACGGATAAAAAGTATTTTAGAGACGTCTCCGATACGCGGAGACGGATTTGGGATTACTTCAATTTTTTTTTTCATAAATTGTCGCCGGAGACATCTCGGAGAAGTCACTGCGATATCGGAGACGTCTCTAATTCTTTTTATCCGTCGCGGAGACAAAATTTTCTATTCTGTTGCGGAGATACCACCCATAGTCTGTCATACAGACCCTATGCTCTGTGGAGCTTGTATTTCCAAGAATGAAATTGTTTATGTATGGTCTTGACCCTAGCCTAACTTTGTAAGTCTCTGGCTGAGCTGTGAAGCAAAGTGTACAGACTAGTCTTGAAATATCAGACATTTTGTTGATTGCATGAAAGCTAATCATGAGGTTTTGTGCCTTTAAACTAGTCCAATCAGCGGTTGAAAGCTAGAGTAATTGAACTGCCCGATCGCACAAAAGGTCTGATCAATAATGGGCCATAATGAAGTGTGTCCACTTTTTTTTTTTCTTTTCTTTTTTTGAGAAACTCCATGACCCCTACCCCCCCCCCCCATTTCATCGCTTGGTAGATGTTCATTCAAGAAAAGCATGACTCAAGTTCCACGTTGGCAGTCCTTTGTGACCCCCTCTTAAGAGTTTAATCTCAGGAGAAAGCTATCCCTGGATTATCTTCATCTGCTCTGGGGGGGTAATGATCTCTACAGGGGTGGTTACATTACCCCAAAGCTGGCAAATAGCGTGCTATTCCGGATCTGATGAATTCCCTTGCTGGGAGAATATCAGGCCTTTTCTTTCAAAAAATGTGCTTAACCCTTTCGTTACCAGGCACTTTTTCCTAAAGAAAGGATTCCCTCACTTCATTTCAAATTTCAAAAAGATAACTAAAGCAATGCCCCTAGTGTTTACATCCACACGAAAACTACCATTCCCAGCTTTCCAACGGTACATAACTCAAATAGAGAGGGCGTTTTCTTGAAAAATGGCAATAAAATCAGTTTCCCTTGTCACCAGTGTTCTATGGTGCCAAGAGGCGACCATGGTAATGAGAAGGTTAATTGGGCAAAATGTCAGCACACATACTCTTGGGTTTATTGAAAAAAGAACTGGTGTGCATAATTGAGTGGGCCTTCATCAACCCGAAAGCTAAGCCCAATCCCAATGCGGGATAAAAAACAGCATGTCATTGGTTCATAGTGCGCATGATGCTTTAGAGCAAGATTGCTATTTCAAAATTTTGAGCTCATGAAGCACGATTCAACTGACTTTAGGGATTCGCCATGATCAACCTTAAGTGCGCTCTTTGAAGATTTTGGGCTAGTGTAACATCACCTAATGGGCATGTAGGGGGCAGGAAAAGTATGGTTTCTTTCATTCAAAAATAAAAGTAATACAAGAGAACTGTTGGCCAGGATCTGTGTTTGTTATTGGTCTTAATGGAGGTATGGGTAATGAGTTTGTTTTCAAACTAATTGCAGTAATGTCTCAGAGTTATGCGAGCAAACATTTCATTATAGTAACTGTAATTGGATGATTTTATTTGAATTGTAATTTATCAACTGTAAATTTTTGGCTTCTGAACACCCCTCTTTCTTTTTGATTCCGAAAGTGAAACATCTACAATTATTTAGCCAGTGCTAAAAGAGCCTCTGGTAAACTCTATGGCCCGAATTCACAAACGTGGTTTAGTTAGTCCATGGTCTAAATCAGGTGGTTTGTGAATACCAAAATTTAGACCATGGTCTAAATCCGTGGTTTAAACAATTGATTTAGACCATGGACTAACTAAACCACGTTTGTGAATTCGGGCCAAAAGCTCTATCTAGTATCAAATAATAATAAAAAAATTTTAAAAAATCTTGAAAGACACTTTGACCGAGGTAGGCCTATATTCAAATGAAGTTCTTGAGCTCTCTTCTTCGGTATTTTGTTGTTGTTGATTTATTCAATTTTGTAATACACTGAGAGATATACAGGTCTTGCTGTATGCATTCCTCAAACATTTTAATCATGCATGTTTGTTCACTTGGTAAGAAATTAGTTGTCTGCCAACCAGCAAAGAAATGAATGTATGGGACTAGGCATGTGACCTTGACCTTCAAGCTCAGGCTACCACTGTTGCCGGAAATCCCCAGGTTGCCAAATGCTGAAAGTATTATCTAGAGAACTCGTATGACCTTCATAAATATTGCATCAGCCTATATCGTAAACGTAATTAACCAAAACAGAAGTGTTGGTCAGTGATCATGCAGAACCATACCCCAAATTGAAGGTATGGGACTACAAATGGTGGTGGTGGGGGGGGGGGTACTGATAAAATATCCAGGGCAACTGCTTATACAGGGATTCCCAGTAGTGCTTTAGATGTTGTGTACCTGAAATATTCTATTGCACAATCAAAAGGTATTAATAGTGCATATTATATAGTAGTCTGTCTGGGACAAATGGATAGTGCTCAGAATGTATTAAGGTCATTGCCTTATTTGGTGGTTGATATGATAGCATCTATTTCATGAATATTCATGAATTGGGAATTTCTTAGATCTTATTTGGAAATGTATTACACAGTAAATCCCTTGTATAATGCTCAAAGGAGGTTCACATACATGTAGATCCTTTTTGGGGCAGATCCTGTTTGTGAGATTTTGGGTTTTTTTTTCCTGTAAATTACTTAGGCCTACATAGTTCAGCCGATCAAATGTCTATAAAATTTACTACTGAAGAGATTTGAGAAGAGGTACAGTACATGTATTATATTTGTTATACATGTAGTTTCTCCAAAAGTTGCATCCACTATTTGACATCTCAGTGACCAATAGGTTGTAAACCAAGTAGTGTTTCTTTGTGCCATTATATTTTTAAACAAGGACAAGAGGTCAACATGCAATTCATCCTTGTATTTCACAAGATAGAGTGTTAGGTGTGATGCAATGGTTGCATCATTCCTTCTTCATTAGAACTTGAGAGGTGTAATGAATTGACTTGAGTATCAAAGGTCCAGGATTCTGACCACTGAACTCTGTAAACTGAAATTAGCTCAATTGATCGCCCATACATGCCATATATTAGGTTTGAAAATGCTAAAATATATTTTTTTTCCCCCAGAGGTATACTGCAATGGGAAATGCTCCTTTTCATGCAGGAGAGAAAAGCAAAAAGTTCTTTTTTCAAAAGCTTGCTACTGTATTAATGCATAATTTGATTGAAAAAAAATATTAAGGTGACAGCTAATATTGTTTTGGTGTTTTGTGTCTTTACAGATTTTAGATGATTAGAGATGTGCTGCATATGGGTGCCTTCACATGCTTGGACCAACTTTAAATTTTGTTGCTGCCACGAGAACCAAACGCCTTCATTACCTTTGTTGCCACAACTAGTCATATAATCTTCAAGTTGCTGCCATTGTTGCCACCTATAGAATGGTAAAGCTGCATTTGAGTTGGTTCCACACCGACCTTCTGTGTTGCTGGAACCGACATTGCCTAAGCTTCCGCCCAGAGAGATAAGTCGTCCAGTTGCTGCCTCAGTTCTGCCCTCCACTCAATGGCACCTTTCCGTTGGACGGAAAGATTTGTCTGAGCTGTCGATTGATTGCTGCACCTCTCCACAATACTGCCGTCGCTCTACAATCATTTAAGAACGGATCAACTGTGTTGCTGGAACCGACATTGCCTGAGCTTTCGCTCAGAGAGATAAGTCATCCAGTCGTTGCCTCAGTTCTTCCCTCCGCTTAATGGCACCTTTCCGTTAACAGAATACAGTGAGCTTTCATCGATTGCGGCACTTCTCCCAGGTACTGCCTTCACTTTCTGTATCGTATTAGGACAAGTGTTAGTCTACCGCCACCATGGACAACAACGTCTCGCAGACACAGCCACTATCATCTCAGGAGCTTCCGTTTAGCCAGGAAATGTTCAAAGCGATGTGGGACACCCTTCAGGATGATGTCACTGCAGGGTAAGTTAGAATCGTTTTCTAGATATTTGCTTCGGCGACAACTGCTCTAGGATTTAATTCTTCTTAGATGTAGGGTTGATGCTGGTTGCGATTAGGGTTTTTAACTTAGGTTTAGATTTTGGTTTATAGGTGTATAGTGTTTAGTTTGTGGTTGAAGTTAATTCTGTGATTAGTGTTAAGGATAATCCAAAGCCGATCACTGTTTGAACAAATGTCAGGGAGTTGTAAAATTGGGCAGTAAAGTTACCAAATTGCAGTATAGCATTTTCAAAAAATTTAAATTAATCATGTTTTCCATTATTACAGTGGCAGGATTGTATTTATTTTTGCACCTAAATATGTACATCATTTTGACAATTTAATTTTCTAAATTTAATGACATGTTATGAAAACTACAAAAAGGAGGCAAATTTTTTTTTTGCAGAAACGAAAGTAGCATTTAAGGTATACAGTCCTTTTTGCATTGCCAGTTTAGAGATTTTGATAATTATTTTCAAACTATTTAATCCCAGCGATTTTAAATGTGTAACATGTAGCATTTTCTAGATTTAAAAAGAATGCAGAAATGTCTCTGAAAAGACCTTTGCTGTTTGCGATGCTATCAGCATTGATTAGAAAATGAAACCAAGGCGTTCACAGTCAGTTCATGGTAACATACATGTACAAATGTATGGGTAACAAAGTCCAATTTATACAACAACTTTTCACCTTTACTCATACCAACCTTCTTTTTAAATGCCATTATGATGTAGATATCAAGGGACTTCCCCGTGATAATAGCTTGTGTCGTAATCAGCGCCCAAATATTCCTGGTAATTACACAGTCTCAAAGTCTGTTTACCTCTCTTTGATAATGCAAAGGGACCTTGACAGTATTACGCCATCTCATTTTTACCCTCCCTTGTTAAAGTACTCCAGATTGGAAGATGGAATTTTGGTCTTTTAAATTTCGAAATATCTATTTTCTATTGTTTGCCAACGCCTACATGTGATGGAATGTCTGATCAATGTAAAGAGTTCATAGTTTTATGATATGATAATCATTACCCCAGGGACCAATTACAAAAGTCTTTTTTATTTGAGCCTAGTTCTGGGTGGCGATGATTTGGTGTCTAGGGCTCTCTCGATAGTGGTCGCTTCAGGATTTTATGGTATCTTTGTTTCCTTTTGGAAAATGTGTGAAATTGCAAGGATGACATGCTACTCAAGGATGCATTCAAAGTAAGTGGAGCTTAGAGGCTAAAATAAATTAGTTGGAGGATTTGCCAATTTGAGGACATGAGGGGTGGTTCACAATTATTTTGATTATTAAGATCCGTAGGATTTGGTTTCTTGAGCTGTCAGAAATATTTGGAAATTTTGTTTTTATCTCATCTGACTTGATTCTGTTGTTCATCAGTACGTATGAGTCTCAGCAGGATATTATTTCGACCTGGATATTTGTTTCTTGAGCTGAAAATAATAGATTCACAATTTGGATTCATCTAATTTCTCCCTTTACAGGATATGTTACTTCTCCAGGATCCATTTTTAGCTGTAATAGTTGTTTCAGGTAGCGGCAAAACTTCAAAACTTGTTGTTGACCTCATTTCTCCTTGGTTTTTTTGTTCTTTTCTGGTAAGTCTCCATTTCAACCCAGGATAATCGTTTCTGGATTGAAGAAAGCTTTCAAAATTCTTGTTATGTGACCTTGGTTTGTTCTCCTCAGGGAGCCCAGGCAGGTGAACCTGGAAGAACTGTGACTATGAAGAGACCGCTTCAACGTGATCCAGCAAAGCTGTGAAACTTTTATCCTCATTTCCTGTTTTAGCTTCCAAGAACCCAGGATATTTATTTCTTGAGTGAGAAAAGCTCTCAAAACTATTTGACCAGGATTATTGTTTCTCCTTCAAAGGTCGATCCTCACGGAGCCTGTTCAAGTGAACCTGGAAACTTTGACTATGAAAGACCAGCTCCAATGTGATCAGCAGCAAAGCCATGTGGAGTTTCAGGTTGACAGATCCAAATGAGCCTCACGTACCTCCCTACACAGCTTGCCGAGTATAACCCAGCATGCCTGGCCTCCCAGCATGCGAGCCTACCAAACATGCATAGCGAGGGATCGGTAAGTAGTTCGAAAATTTATTTTTACTAATTTTATGGTCATAGACGACTTGTCGTGTATCGGTTGCACTCCTCTCTGCATCTGTCTGAGTTAAGTTTGATTCTAGGCCACCGCACCCCATACGACTTCCGACTTGCGACTGACCGAATTAAGGATCTGAAATAACTAAGCGCATTGCAAAGTATACGCGCTTATTATTTCAGATCCAAAGTCTGTCATCGCAAGTCGTATGGTGTTCGGTGGTATTAATAGGGTGGGCAAATGACATTTTTTTTTCTAGACGAGTGAATTCTAATGGCTTATTGGCTGCTGACAGAATAATGGCACTCCATTTTGCGTAGGATGACGTTTTGAACTATGTTACCGCCCATTTTTGAAAAAAGGCGGAAAATGACCTTTTTTCGACGTTTTGAACCTATGTCATGAACACTGTGTTGTGTAATATATTTTTATAGTTTTTGAGGTTGCTAAATTCAAATATGAACATCCCAAAGTCATTTGAGGCCATGGTAAGCTGTTTATATGGACGTATTGTTAATTTCTACCAAGATAAAGAAAATTGCTGCGTAAGTACTAGAAATCATGATACTTAATCATACATCCACATGATTCTAAATGCAGCAAAATTACTTCCTGGTATCGTTCGTTATATCCAATATGTAAATTATCAATAAAATGTGCTTTCTTTCGTTCTTTTTTTCATGTCAGAGAAGCCCAAGCAAGCATAACCATCTAATAAAAACTGATTGGGGAACAATTCTTTAAATACTTACAAATTAACTATATTTATCCACAATGGATGACAAATGACAATCACACAGTACTACTACCATAAAAGAACTATTTGGTGAAAATTACAGTGAAATGACTGAGTTCAAATCAACTGGCAGATTACCATTCTGGGGCATGTTGTTATGGGTAAATACTAGCATTGTGGCAAAAGGAATGCCATTAAGGGACAGCAGAAAGCAATGCCTCGTGAAGCAGCCAGTAAGATAGTTGCTGAGGAGCTTAGACAGGATTGGATCACGAAAAATGTTTATCCATGGATGAAAAATCAGTAGCAAAGAAAATAAGAGAAGACTATGACCAGTTGAACAGTATGAGAAAGTACGAGCAACTTGAGACAAAAGAAAAAAAATGATGAAGGTACAACAGTGCAGTTGAATTCAATGATCGGCTGCAAAGCATGCTTTATATACAACAATCAGAACTAATGATATAAAATATAGAAAGCGATCCGGGAAGAGTACAAGGAAGATGAAGATTTCTTAAGGAATAATTGTTTTGGAACTTAGAAAGCCATATGCACCATTAACGTTCCAAAAGATTGGGGACGAAGCAAGAAAAGGAAAGGTGAACGTGAAAGACCTGCAGGGAAGAAAAAGGCAGCGACAGAAAGCACAAAGGCAGAGCAAAGAGACTGGATGAATCAGAATTGGGTGAAGTGTTCAACACTCCAATAGACAGTGAAAGTGATCCATGTTTTAGTGAACCACAGACATCAGAGGAATGTCTTTTCACAAATCGCAACTTCGTTCATCGAAAGAGCCAATGCTAGAGAGAAAAAGAAAAGAAAAACAGGGTTCTGCATTTCCACAAGTTAAAGTACGCACAGAGATGAAGTCTGAATGAGAGCTTGATGCGATGTGTTGTACAGTGTTGGCTGAGATAAGAATGTCTCCTGTGGGTGTAACACAAAGACTTACGATTGATTAAAAAGATACGATTGATTTTTTCTCGCAGCCTCATTTGAAAACCAGGTACAGTCATGGATAAGGATTTGGATATGATTAAGAGTAGGGTTAGGGCTAGAGTTAGCCTTAAGATTATCAACTTTGGATCATCCTATTCAGGATGAGGCTACCGAGAAAAAATCAATCGTATCTTTTAATCAATCGTAAGTCTTTGTGTTACACCCCACTGATGAGTTTTCCAAAGTGGTAGTTAGAGTAGCCAATATGGTTTTTGTCAGAATTGAAAATGAAGAATGAGGAAGATGATGAGGATGAACTAGAGAGTGATGATGAAGAAGAAATACAAGCCTACAGAACCTGTGACCACCAGGAATCCAACATGATCGCAGAACTCGCTCAGGAGTATTTGAAGTGACGACTCATCAAAACTTTCTTCAGTGCAATTGTGCATATCAACAGTAAGCGGCTAGTGCTGGCAGTGTCTACTTTCATAAACAATGACTGGTTCACCTGCTGTTCTGAAATCTGCCTCTTTATGGCTGACATTGTTCTTTCCAATGATGGAACTGCTTGGAATTGACAGAAGGGTGACCAAGGTACTTAGTGTTGACAGAATGTGGGCAGGAGTTAAGACCTTCCTTGAGAAAAAAAATGGATGTTTGGAAGAGAAGATGGTAGAGAAGAGGGAAACATGGAAGATCTGGTAGAGACAAACTTGTAGCTACTGTGATTGAAGAGGTTGTTGATGCAGTGAAGAATCAGTTGTCGAATACTGACTATTTTACAAGACCAGATGAAGATGTTAGAAAAGACATGAAGTATGCACCCTTAACTAACTTAGGGTGTGAGTCAGAGTTTTCAAAGCTGGATCATCGAATCAAAGTCAGTGGTGGAAGTACCTCATACAAACACTTCAAGGAAGAATAAACTTGTAAGTACTGGTCTACTAGTAGATTCTGAGTTTGAGTTCCAAACAGAAGATGATAGAACTCAAGATGGAAGTGGGCTCGATGTTCTGAAGAGGTGAAGGCAGTTCAGAAGCTAGAAGCAGATTTTCTTGTAACTGTTGATTCTGTATCTTGTAACTGTTGATTCTGTAAAGAAACTAGTTCTTCATAAAGAAGGAAAAGCTTAAGGAAAGAAGGCAGGTAAAATGCTCAGTCTTGGAAACATCTATCTCCAAATAGTCTAGACAGTCTACACACAATCGACAGAGAAGCAGCTCTTGGATGAAATTTCATTTCTCCGACTCACCATAGCACCAGGCATTCGACAGATGAGACGGGTTAAAGGAGCAGATGGAAAGATCAAAATGGAGAAGTTCTCTGTGATGGAACTGCAAGGATCATTAAGAAATGTTCTGAAGCCAGAAGATAATGTTACAGAAGACATTGACATTCTACTAATGAATACATGTACATTGAAATCATAGGCCCCTTAGAATGGTAATACATACATGACATACCAGAGTTTACCAAACTATCCCTAATTATTGTATTGAGTACTGTCCAGGGATTTGAGATGATTACATCAAAGTGATTAAACATATATATTATATTTGTTTATTTTGGGGCTTGGCAACTTTGGACTTCAACCATTTTACAATCTACAGTACATACATCAGTAATGATTTTTGACCAAAAATGTGCAAAAATAGTGGTTTTTGCTAAATTTAGGACAAAACAAACAACTGGACATTACTAATCCATTAATTTGGGTTCAGTGACCACTGAAAAATAATAATTGACATGAAACAAGCCACAATTACATCATTTTCTGAGTCCTACACACAAAATTGACGATTTTAGGTCATTTTGGCGGCCATTTGGAAAACCTCCGGTAACTTAGTTCAAGACGTCATCTGAGGTCAAAATACTTGTTTGATTCATGTTCAGTTCAGCAGCCAATTTGGCCTTAGAATCCACTCGTCTAAAATCAAATTTCAATAAAAATTATTCATTCGCCCACCCCTAGTATTAAGACAACTACCCCTGGACAATTGCCCCTCCCCCCTCCCCGAAGAATCCTTTTGTCAGATGCAGGGCCATACTTTTTATTACTTCCATACTTTTTTTTACAACTATATTGAAATAACTGACATGTTGCATGCGAGTCACGTAAGATCGGTTATTAATACACTCTTCACTAGTTGATTGTAAATAGTAAATATCGTAACACTGCTCAGTAGCCAATCAAAATCAAGGCTTCTATAAAACGTTTTTTGAAACGGAACTGACGATGAAAATGAGGAGTTGTGTAAGGGCGTTAGCGCATTGATTTTTGTTTTTGTTTAATGCTATTCAATGTAAATGTTATGCAACTGTATGTAATATCAATTCACCGATTTGGGTTCAGAAGAACATGCATAGATCAATGCATCAGGAAAGTGTACTCCCCTATCGATTCAGGAAACAATTCGTTTGCGATCCAGTCCGTTTTGCCTTGTTGCTTTCTCTATATTATTTCATAATCACATTTGTTGTTTCTGTTTCTTCTGAATAGATAGTAATTTGCATTTTATAATGCTAGGCCTTACATTTACATGTAAATGTATGATGTAGGCCTATGTATAAACTTAAATATATGATGCAGTATTTGGTACCCTGGGGTACCAGCTAAAAATCCGCCATTTTGTTGGATTATTTATTTTGATTTTTAGCGCTGTACCCTGGGTTACCAAACTGTCCAAAATTTTATATAAATTCTTGAGTAGTTACTATAATAAGTTAATTTGTACTATTATTGTCATTGGATAATATTAAAGAAGGAAAACAGGCGTTGTGATCATTGTCGCACCCATCACACGACGATGAAAATAATACTCACCGTGAAAACACTTTATTATTGTACGCTAATGGACACGAGAGGGCGCTGCTCAGCATGGTACCCCGGTGTACAGCGTGGTGCATCATATACAATGTACATGTATTAGATTATTCATTATTTTGAAATTTCTTGTTTTTTTAATTATCCTTATTTTTAAACTAAAACAATCTATCACATTTTACTTAGCCACTCTTTTCCATCGAACAACTTGCTTATTGAATCTATATATCCATGTACATGTAAAACATCATTTTGGAGATTTTTAATGAATTTTAATTGTGTTTGGATTCCAAAATTATTCACAATAATCTTTTAGGGGAAAAATATTCATTATATTTTTGATCTGCTACAAATACTGTCCCTGATCAGCTGATTGTGTCAAAATAATCTTATCTCGCTCATCAGTTGTATTAAACTAAGACCAATCAATTTTCTGTCGGCAGGGGGTGAGTTGAAAGAAGGTTTTGAAAGGTGGGAATATTTGAGTTTTAAAATACTTAAGAGTTCAGGGTTTGGAATGCCTTTGACGTACACAATTATTGCAGTTTACTATAAGAACCTAATTAATTACTGAATAAGTATCGTAGGAATTACCTGCTAAATTACACTTTTTTTGTCCCGTTAGGATTTGTGTATTGATTTTCCAAACACCCCTACTCGCGTTGGAACAATGGAGTGTTCCACAGACTTGTCCAGACTTGCCTTGTTTACAAACACAATCTTCCCCAGGCCTCTGAGTGTTGTCAGCCGAGTTCACCTTTTCACCCCAGTTCCCAGAACCTGATTGGTCAAAGTCCACAGGCTCTCCTCCCAATAAGGCAATGCCACATCCTTATATGGGGACAGCTCATGAATATATGCATGAGCTTAAAGTAGTTCAGGTTTTCCTCTAAACACAGCTGATGACTGTGTACAAATACTGTGTATGTTGGGAGTATTCCTTGCATTCTAAATAGAGTGTGGGAATAAAATCAGCGCATAGGATAAGAGACAGCACAGTACTCTAACGACTATATTATTGTGAATCGTAAAAATGAGGAAGACTTTTATTTGGATGAGACAAATGGGTTTCCTGATCTAGGTAATATTTTATAAAGAAAATTGTGTTGTGATGATGGTATAATTGATTGTTTCATCTATTGGTTTCATGATGCAGCAGCAGCAGCAGCTTGTTTTGAGGTGCGACTGAATTGTTTGCATTGGGGGAAAGCTTAAGAGTGTTGCATCCCTAACACGTACTAGTTTGAATGATGGAATATTGGGAATATACTGTTTTATGAAATGTATTGCCATAAGTATTATGTGTTATGTTTCAGTAATGTCTAAACATGTACATGTAATTCAGTGCATTTGGACATGATGTTTAATATGGAAAATGCGTAATAAAAATACATTAGACTCTATCATATTACTGTAGAAGTGGTTATTTTTGCAGCACTTGCTTTTATTATCGCGAATTAAGCGATTCCATCTGTACAAAAATTTCCACTTCAACATAAGGCTATTTTATAGTACCGGTAATGTAAACATTAAAAAAAATGCAAAATAATCCACTCGTGAATTTTCCAAATTAGTACAAAATCGTGAAAATATTGGCTTTTAAAGTATTGTTATATTGTCAATGTTGTTCCAAGCTTTGAATTCTGGTACTTATTTCTCTTAGATTTTGATGGCTTGTCAAATGGAGTAAAAATGATGAAGGTAAAGTACTGAAAAAGGGATTAATTTGCCAATATCTTTGACTCTTTTCTGGCGACCTGTCTCTCATTTTGATGTGATGAGTCACAAATAATAATCTGGCTTTTTGTTTATGTTTTTTTTTATTTTTTTTTTTTACTAAGTTTAATTTGATAAAACCTATACAAACCTAAATGAGAGCCCCGTTGGTATGGTCAATCAGGTCATAAATGCTAGACTGACTTCATTTTTAACTTCAGAATAAGAAACGACTATGAGAAAATTCAGCAGATGCATCCGACTTATGGGAGAATCAAGTCGATTTGTATGATCTTGGCGATTCCAAAACCTTAGGCAACAATAATTTTTATGTGAAGTGTTATAATTTTTTCCAAATTTCTCTTGGACAGTTTCTTCTACAATTAAATGTCACAACCACCACAGGAATTTTCTTTTAAAGATTGACAAATTTGGTACAAATGCTCATTAGAAGTTGCGTCACAGAGTCTAAACATTTAGACTACATGTAGGCCATCAGAGGCTTGCGCTATTGTTGCGCAATGATGCTAACTAGTCTTAAAAACCTAGATATGGTGGAAGTTTCAAAATGGAGTCTGTCGTGCAGCCTAACACGGACATGTTGAGGCTTGGAGGGTAATTAATATCTTCCACAGTAAAAATGATAGTATGTACTTTGGCCTTGTGCGATCCATAATTTTCATATTTTCAGTCTTTCTACATGTACGTCACAACTGAGATATATACGGGAAACCCGAAAAGAAGTTGCTGGCAGTATCTGATCATTGGCTATCGGTTCGCATGTCGAATCCTCACGCAGCATCAAACAATGCAAAGCAGGCAGCTGTGATCGTGTACAAAATGCGAGGTGAAAACAGCTTGCTCATTTACACTGATCATGTTTTAATACTTGGCATTGAATTGCTGTGTTAAATGGTAGACGCGTTGTTGTTCGTCTGGACAAAGCTGGCAATTTTAGGAGCTTTGCGATCAATAATATTTCATTAATCCATTGAAAGTAATATCAGACAATATAACAAAGTACAAATATTGACAAATATTTTTGCTAGTTATTGCACAAATTTTGCGAAAATCCAGCACAAGAGATGATATGTGATGCATCACATTGAAATCAGACACAAGTCACCAAGCAAATTAAAGCACAGTGTCGAGGAAATCGACAAAATTATCAAAACTGTCTTATTTGGGGGGAAATATTTCTTGATTTTTTGAATTTTCAATGTTTCTTGTATGATCTGTAAAAAAGATGGAATAGAAATGATTAGGGGAAAGCCTTCAAAAACGGATTGTTTTGTTGGGATCTTTGACTCTTTTCTGGCGCCTTGTGTCTGATTTTGATGTGATGGGTCACATACTTTTTATCTGCTTATCCACTTGGCTGCGGACCACGTTATATTACGTGCTTGGCGTTTTTACACTGTGCGTGGACCACGTAATATCACGAGCTCATGCCATTGTCTGAGCTTTGTCTGTTGGACACACCAGTGCCACGCTGGTCATACCAGTACTGTGCAATTAGATCCATGCAGCAGTGAAGTGGTTAAGTGTCGGACAACGGAACCCCCATCCTACCATGTTAAACACGGCCTACATGTACAAATAAAAAAATATCAAAATCATATCAAAATATGAAGGAGGAATAAAAGATGAGTTGAGCATCCATGGTTAAAATAAAGTTGACATGATATTTGGTAAGGCATTAATCCTAAATATGAAGACCTTGTGATAGGTCTTACAAGCAAATAAGAACCGGCAGCTTGTATAGCACTAGCCTTTTGACAAGGCCTTGTGACTTGGCCATATTCCTTGTCAAGTAGTGGCTGAGACGAGACTAGCGGTCGAAGAAGAGAGCTGGTGAGACCTGGGTGAACGTGAAATCGAGCGACCCTTTTGGAACCTGGGTGAACGTGAAATCGAGCGACCCTTTTGGAACCTGGAATTCGCTGCTTGCAATGAATTATTCATGAGCACGTTAATTCGTCATGCTGAGACTATCGACCAATCAGAACAGCAGCTCCAAGCTGGCCTACCTCGTAGTTCATTCATTATCAAGACATGTACGTACATGTATATGCTGACGTCATGCGAGCATACGCTCGCTGATTGGCCGGTACCTCTCAGGTAGCAATGGCGGGTCGGAAACAATGGTTTACATAAGAAATCCAATTCAGGTTAGTAAAGGCTCTGTGGCAGAGCTCGCAATCCTCGCATTTACCCTAGTCTGCAAGCACAGACTCAATTTGACATTTAAACAAATTTCAATCTAGAATGGAGACTAGCCTCCAAACTCACTGTCTGTGTCAAATAAGAGAGGAGCTACAGTACAGGAGTGAATCTAGTTCTTTACTGCAGACCCTAGTAAGCGAACAACATGGCCCGAATTCACAAAGGAGGATTCTGCAAAATCCACGGATCCATGGATCCGTGGGTTTTTTAATCAAAGGCTCCACGGATCCACCAGTTTATGATTCACCAACAGTTGACCAAAATTATGACGTTTTATGACGCTGTGGATCTGTGGATTCAGTCGATTCTACCTTTGTGAATACCATATTGAAAATCCTAGGTCCAACCCTAGGTTAAACCCAGGGTTGAAACCATGGATTTTGCAGAATCCACCTTTGTGAATTCGGGCCAATGGGTTTGTGCCTGCAAACTACATTCACCCCGCCTTTCGCGATTAGTCTTTTTTTCAGTCGGTAGGCGTCTGATATAAACATCACAACAGACACAGAGCCTTGTCTAAAGGCTAGTATAGCACCACCTCATGTTTTCTTCAACTTTTCCTCAACTTTTCAAATTTTCCCAGATTCCTAACCCATAATGCAACATTCTGAGTAGTGTAGTCTTATAAAATAGACCCACTTGAATTGAACACATTAATTAACTACTCAATACATTCATACCGCAATGATTATGTTACCAAGTAGTAAACTATTAAAAAGTACTTTTCCCATCAAAATATTTGATTCCCTCTCAAATAGAATTAATAGGCTAATGCATACACTTAATTATTAATAGTTATCACAAAGGTACATTTTAAAGACAGCTATATTTATAACACACAGTCAATGAGAGGTTCACTCTTCCTGTATGAATATACTTTCTTGTGGGGAATGGAAAAGGGATAAAATTACTTTAGTATTGATATTAAATTGATATCTTCATGATCAATTTGGTACTATTGAGAAATGTACATAGTCCAAATATTCATATTACAATGGTAGGGTCTGAACAGAAACAGACTAGCCTCATGGTTGATTATGCAAGAACACTGCTCAAATTCAAAAGGATCAATATATACGTATACATTGTAATTATAAAGTTGAGTGTGTGTCTCTATTCTGCACTTGAAACACCTCATGCTATTCTGTACACTTTTGTAGTGTGTATACAATATAGGTTTTAAAAAATGAAGCCAATACATGTGCAACATGAAGCAAAGCACATGTTTTCATTGTAGCATGTATGCTGATGATGTTGGGCAAGACTTTGCTGGGTATTTTTCGTCATGGCAACCAGCCAATTATGACTCTTGTTGATAGTCTGAACCCTCTGTCTGGAAGTGGAGGGTACACACATGTTTTCAAAGGCACTGCAATCCAGGCACCGAATCCAGGCATTATATATGTGGCATGGTACTTGTTCTGTAGTGTAGGGGAAAGCTGTGATCACTGTGGCAGTGTAGGCCTACAGTACATGTTTTCATGTAGGGCTAAACTACATTCAACCCTGACGCTGTCTGGCTGTGGAACTCTTTGTTTTTGACATCATCAATCGCACCACCTTGAAGCTCTTCAAGAATAAATGCAACTGTTACTGTAGAGCCTTTTACTTGCACCTCATGCTCAACCGTGATCAAGCTCATGATACGATAAGACACCAACGGTGGACCCTGCTGGAAGAACGGTTAGGGCTACCCTGTGACCTCACAATGTCCGATGCGCAGGTTCTTGAGTACGTCGACCATGTGAATCGATCATTAGCCATAGCTGATGATGGTGGTGAGAAGTATCTCTTGGCTGTTCCAGATGATTCAATGGTAAAACAAGATCATTTTAATAGATCTATTTTTTTTTTTTTTAATCATTGTTTCAAATTTTTTTTATGGTTTCTAATTTTGTATTATGCAATTTTAGTCATGATAACCACCTCTGTTCTCTTTTTTTTTTCTCTCTCTCTCTCTCTCTCTCTCTCTGCCCATTCCTTCCTCCACTCTTCTCCTTCTCTTTCCTTCTTTCCCTCATCTTCTCCTCCCCTCCTCTTTCCCTCTTGCTGTTCCTACACTCTCTTTCCTCTCTTTTATCTGCCCATTCCTTTACTCTCCTCCCCTCTTCCCTCTCTTCCTGCTCTCCTCCCCTCCTGTTTCCATCTCTCTATTCCTACATTTCCTCTCTTATATCATCTGCCCATTCCTTCCCTCACTCTCCTCCCCTCTTCCCTCTGCGCCTCTCTCCCTCCCTCTCCTCCCTCCTGTTTCCATCTCTCTGTTCCTACATTTCCTCTCTCTTATCTGCCCATTCCTTCCCCCATCTCCCCCCCCCTTCTTCCTCTCTTTCCTGCTCTCCTCCTCCTGTTTCCATCTCTCTATTCCTACATTTCCTCTCTCTTATCGCCCACTCCTTCCCCCACTCTCCTCCCCTCTTCCTCTCTTCCTGCTCTCCTCCCCTCCTCTTTCCCTCTTGCTGTTCCTACACTCTCTTCCTCTCTCTTATCTGCCCATTCCTTCCTCCACTCTTCTCCTCTCTTTCCTTCTTTCTCTCCTCTTCTCTCCTCCTCCCTCATTCCCTCTTGCTGTCCCTACACTCTCATTCCTCACTCTTATCTGCCCATTCCTTTACTCTCCTCCCTCATTCCTCCTTCGCTCTCCTTCCCTCCTCCCTTCCTCTTTCTGTTCCTACACTCTCTCCTCTCTTATCTGCGCATTTCTTCCTTCAATCTCCTCCTTCTCTTCCTTCTTTCCCTCTCCTTCCTCTTTCTGTTCCTACACTCTCTTTCCTTCTCTTATCTGCCCATTCCTTTACTCTCCTACCTCTTTCCCTCCTTCCCCTCTCCTTCCCTCCTCCCTTCCTCTTTCTGTTCCTACACTCTCTCCTCTCTATCTGCGCATTCCTTCCTTCAATCTCCTCCTTCTCTTTCCTTCTTTCCTCTCCTTCCTCTTTCTGTTCCTACACTCTCTTTCCTCTCTCTTATCTGCCCATTCCTTTACTCTCCTACCTCTTTCCCTCCTTCCCCTCTCCTTCCCTCCTCCCTTCCTCTTTCTGTTCCTACACTCTCTCCTCTCTTATCTGCGCATTCCTTCCTTCAATCTCCTCCCTCCCCTCTCCTCCCCTCCTCTTTCCCCTTCTCACCCCTCTCTCCATCTATCATCTACCCCATTAGTTCTTGGCACAGTTAAACTCCACCTTGCCTCCCCAGTCCGGGGAGACCAGACGCCTGGTCACAACATGCCAAGCTCGACGGGGTATGCATCCGCAACAGAGCCGGCCACCTCTCCACCTCCACAGTCCTTCTCCCCGCCGCCCAACAATCAACTCCTGCCCACCAAGTAAGTGAGAAATAAATTTTATCAAGGCTTTGTGTGGCTTGTTTTCTTAGAAGGAAAGAGCTCCACAATCCCTTTTTACCTTTTATAATAAACCATTTCAATTTAAGATAGATAATGAGTATCCGTACTTATGAATAAGTGTGTTAGGGTGGGAGGGATCAGTGAGAAACTCCCATTTATGCAAGGTGTCAAAGAATTCTGAAAGCTCATATAATAAGGGGTGATTGCCCCTTAATTGGGAGATAACCAGTATATTGAAATGAAAAGCAATCATTGATTTATTCAATTCCTCTAAAAATGAAATAAATTTGAGGAGAGTGTTAACATGTTATTTCTATTCCCTTGGCTCTAGAGAGAAATGTTTATTGTGCATTGTTCCCTATTTACTTGGATTTATTGGGTTATTTTGTTATGCTATGTTTTATATGGAATGTGAGCCGCAATATGATTTTTATGCAACTTTCGTTTGTGCTTGACAATAGTGAACAATCAATTCAATATATTAGTATGATACATGTATGGTTAAATGTTATATGTCTATATTTATTAATTATAATCTATATTTATTTATTTTGTTTCTACAGTGTGGAGTATCCTGGGGAATTTGATTTCCAGATCAACCTAGGACAGCCCACATCCCAGGCAGCCAAGAGCGTATCTTGGACGGTAAGTAGATCTCCCATTTATTTTTACTTTGTAATTGTATCACTGCAAAAATTACTGCTTGTACAGTAGAAAATGACTACGAGTTTAAAGGAATGATTGACAGTACTTTAAAAAAAGAGAATTTAGTGTAGTGGGAGGAATGAACAAAATTATCATCAGCTTTCTTATTACTTTATGCTATTTAGAAAGAATTTTATAGTGAAAAGGTCTACTGTAAAGGATTACTCGTAATTGCCCTAATAGTCATATGTAATAATAGTCATAATAAGACTAAATATGTAATTTAAAAAAAGCTGCAATGTTGGGGGCAAATATTTTGTGTTGTGTGCACATACGTTTCTATGTGAAGTGCATGTGACTCTAAGCAGAATTGGGTTAATTTCTTCTAATTTTGGTGATTCCAAAGCCTCACAAAACACAATTAATGCTTAGACGAACAGCTGTCAACCTTTCCAAAACATTTTACACAGTGTCTTTCACATTTCAATCACATGACCAGAACAATAATTACACTATAATCCGTATTTCCATTTCATCTTTCAACCATTACAGTACAGTCCCACTCTGAAGAAGCTGTTTGTGGACAGAGACAAACCATGTCCCATCCAATTCAAGACGACGTCGGCACCACCCCCTAACTGCTTTATCAGGGTGCTACCGATCTTCAAGCAGGCCGAGAATCTGGCGGAAGTGGTCAGCCGATGCCCCAATCATGTGGGCACCCTTAATGGTAAGTGCACTTACAGTCTACTCCAGTTATAACGAGGTGTTCGGGTCCAAGCCAATTGTTTGGTAAATGAAATCGCGGTAATCTGAACATGAGACAAATGTGGATAATGTTTATTATCAGGGATAATTTTTAGGGATCAGGAGTTTGGGTGGTACATTTAAGGTTTGATCTCAAAATAAAAAAATAAAAATTTAGTAAACATGTGTAATCTGTCTACTTAGCCTTCCAATAATGCATGCTTTTTGTCCCTATGGATATTGCCTTTAATCTAATTCTAATATTTGATTCTGTCTTTCTCTGTTTGTGCAGATTATTCAATGAACCACCTAGTTCTATGCAGCGATCCTGCCACCATGTACTACACCGATGGTCAGAGCGGACGTCATAGTCTTGTAGTCCCATATGCTGTTCCTCAGGTCGGTACAGAGTTCTCCAAGTACCTGTTCACGTTCAAGTGCTTCATCTCCTGCGTCGGAGGGCTCAATCGACGGAAGATCCAGCTTGTCTTCACGCTGGAAAATGAGTAAGCACTTGCGTCACTTTACCCCTCCCCTTATTCCACTTGCACTTCAAACAATAGTGATCACTGCTGGAATTACCATTCTTCAAGTTTCGCCTCTCGATATTAATGAGAATTGATGAAAGATAAGGAATACCATCCTAACATTTATATTGACTGGCTTGAGGGAGACACCTCATGTGTTTCCAAAACAAGTCTCATATTGCCTTGAGTCAAAGAGGAGGGCAAGATGGGGTCTAGTGAGGGAAATATATGTGGTATCTCCTGGGAGTATTCTCGGTAGGCAGGTACTGGACGTGACGGTTTGTGCTTGTCCTGGAAGGGAACAAAAGACAGAGGAGAAGGTGTTTGATGATTCCCATTGTTTTCTGTTTATCAAGTAACATTCTGTTCTCAGATTTCCTTCACTGTAGTGGGAGTATTCCTGGGCGCCAAGTTTTGGACGTGAGAGAATGTGCATGTCCTGGAAGGGAGCAAAAGACAAAGGAGAAGGCCTTTGATGATTCCTATCGTTGCTTTATGTTTATCAGTAATATACTGTTATCTGATCTGCTCTTCAATAGTGGGAGTATTCCTGGGCGCCAAGTTTTTGGACGTGAGAGAATGTGCATGTCCTGGAAGGGAGCAAAAGACAAAGGAGAAGGCCTTTGATGATTCTATCGTTGCTTTATGTTTATCAAGTAATATACTGTTATCTAATTTGCTCTTCAATAGGGGAGTATTCTCGGCTGCCAAGTTTTGGACGTGAGAGTATGTGCATGTCCTGGAAGGGAGCAAAGACAGAGGAAAGGGTGTTTGATGTTCTCATTGTTGCTTTCTGTTTATCAAGTAATATACTTTTCTCTCATGTAACATACTGTTATCTGATTTTGCTTCACAGTAGCGGGAGTATTCTCGGTAGGCAGGTGCTGGATGTGAGGGTGTGTGCTTGTCCCGGAAGGGATCGGAAGCGGAGGAGAAGGCCTTTGAGAAGTCTAAGGCTCCTCAGAAGAAGCCCCTCAAGAGAGGTGAGATAAACGTCTTCTTTTTTTCTTCTTTATTTTAAAACCAATGTGGACAATTCCTTTTTCATTTGGTTACAATCCCATTTATCATTGTATATTTTATGTTGAATAGAAACTTCTGCAATGGGAAATGTGGAAACATACCAGAGTTTTCAATACAATTTATCTCAGTAGCCTCGTTTACAGATACATTTCTCAGTAGCCTCGTTTACAGATACAATTTCAGGGTGCCCAAGAGTTGAATCTTAACCATAATCTAACACTAAACCTAACCTACCCTAACCTAACACTAAAACTAAACCCCAATCCAAATCTCCATACATGATTGTACATGTAGCTGGGTTTGACATTAGGTTTCTGCTATACACAGATGGGACATCAACAGTATAACAACAGTACCAGTAATCATCTGTAACATTTTTCATAAACATGAATCTCATTTTATAGAAAGTTTTAGTCTCTCTTGCATTTTAACCATGTATATTTCTGTTTTATAATTTTTATGTTATTTTATCTTTATGTGTACTTGCCTATTCTTATTCAAGTGTAAAAATATGGTAAATCATTACATTTTAAAAGCTGTTATTATTCATGCAATGTATAATCAAATGTATACTTGAAATGATTGTAAACATGCACAATTCAGCCTTTGGCTGCGAAGCATTGTTCAAATAAAGACCATTATTGAATTGAATTGTTTAGGGCACATGTATAGTCATTGTTAAGGTGCCCAAAATATTGAAGATCTTAATCATAAATCTAACCCTTAAGCTAAACTTAATCCCAACCCTAATTCAAATACCAGATTCACTATTTTAGCTTTAATGGACATAAAATTCAAATGTCTTTTTGTCATTATTTCAGGTGCCAGTAAGGTGACCTCAGCAGTAGCCCTCACGTCATTTTCTAAAAAGGCAAAGAAAGATGAAGAAGTCTTCTACATGGCCGTAAGTACTTATACCTTGCATCCTAAACTTGCCCTTTCAAATCAAGCTATCATTGGCCTGTATTCACAATAAGTTAAACCATCGTTTAAATCTGTGGTTTAACCATGAGTAGCAAAATGTGACACAATCTGTCAACGTTGTTATGTTCCCTATATATGTGTACTGTGTACTGGAATCGTACTTTAATGGTTAGGAAAACTTTTGTACTTATCGTTCCCATGCACTTTTTAAGAGTTCAGTACCAAAAATTCTGTTAAATGGAACTTCTCCTGTTTGGGATTATGTCACATTTTGCTACCCATAGTTCAACCAAAGATCTAAGCTAGCCTTAATTTTAAGACACCTGTGTGAATACCGGCATTATGTCTAAAATTCGAAGCTAAGCTAAACATCTGGGTTTTTTTGGGGGGGGGTGGGTGTGGAAGGCTTTACAAATCTTACTTTTATTTTTTTATGCCTCTGAAAATGAAAACGATGCTTTATCATAAAGATAATCTGATTATATTTTGGAGTCTTTAGGTCAAATGTCAAAGTCGCAATTTCCAAGTCAATGGCTTCAAGGGTGGAGGCATATAAGAGACTTATGGTCTTATTTGTCTTGTAACACATGAAGCCAAGCTAAACAGTGGTTAATTGTTTTATCTTACCACCAAACAGATAACGGCGTGAAAAGTACGAGCTGCTGCTGAGGATCAAAGAAAGTCTGGACCTCAGGAACAAGTCTCCCCTGCTACTGTAAACCAGTACCGACAGCAGCAGTCCAGCAACAAATGCAACTAAACCAACAGTAAGTACTGCTACCTATTATTTACATGCCATGGGTGCCTATTAGCACATGCTAGATTTGTCTATCTGCACAGACAGTAGGCACCTATTAGCACAATTTTTTTCACTGTACAGTCTGTGTCAAATAAAATAGTACAAGTGGAAAACATTTTTTTATAGTACGAAGATAAATCACAGCCTGCTATTGTTTGGTATTTTCATTTAGCAGGATGATCAGACTTTCACCTGCAATTTTTTTATCACATTTGGTGTTTTAATTTTTTGAAATATGACTAGTTTTCTACAATTAGAAAAATTAATTTTTTCGCACACCGCCTCCCATGCCTTTGTGTATAGGTTCCGCATAATGGCCATGAAGTGCTCAAAGTCGATTTGTTCTTTGTCGCACAAAATTTAGCATAACTTTGTTTTACGATAGCAAATTATACAGAACAACGCGCATCAGCAGGGAGAATATTTGGCTTTACTGTGGTACCACATACACACATTATTTGAAGATATTTCATACCTAAATATTTTTTTTTCGACTGTACCATTTTTTTTGTCACAGACTGTATTACATCAGAAAGTAGGCCCTATTCCAACGTTTTATTAATCCTATGTGCCATTGGTGCCTATTAGCACATAAGCTTCTCATGTTAGATGTGCCAATCTGCTTCTCATGTTAGATGTGCCAATCTGCTTCTCATGTTAAGATGTGCCAATCTGCATAGACAATAGGCACCTATTAGCACAATGATATAGCTGGATAGATGAATCTGGTGGAGTAAGGAAATGTTTTGTCTGTCATTTGCTTGTCTATTGCATATCTGGTTATTCATGAGGATTATGTCATTGTCAGGAACTGCTGTCCTAACAAGCTATGTCTGTGTCATGTGAGTGATTATATTGAAATGATGACATGCAGAATGTTTCCTCAGGAATCGAATTAATTGTAGATTGTGACTGGAATTCTAATCGTGACGTGGTTTACAAGGAATAATAAAATCAGAAGTATATGGAAGAAGAGTGAGATTTAACTTGTGAGTTTGAAAAGTGATATTGTCAATGTGGTGACAAGATCTTGTATCTCAGTTTTCTTGACCATCACCTTTTTAGGTTATTTCCAAGTAATCGGTCAAGTAATGTCGTGCCAAATCTCAGCTCTCTTACCGCCAAATGAAGCCACCATAGCATGTCAAGGAAGGTGATCCCGTAGGGTATAGTGGCAATGGCTGCCATGTGTTTTGTCGCTCTCCTAAACATTTGACATTCTCGAGATACCAGGTTTGGTCACCCCATCGACGATATGGTATTGAAAAATGAAACAACTAGAGCCTGGATGAAATGGTGAGATTGGATTGTAATATTAAATAGCAAGAAAAGTGGAAAAGTTGTATGGAATGGCATGATGGGAGTATGTAGTCCCACATGATGTAATTAGTGTTTGTAAATGCTAGGTAGATGTTTCTCTAATTCAGGTTCAAGAGTGATTTTGGAAAAGGGTTTCTTTCAAGATATTGCTAGAAAGAACGAGGCAAGAGTTGGAATAAGAGAGATTTGGAGGAGAAAAAACATAATTGCTAACCGGCATCCATACAGCTAACCACCTTTTCATCTTTGCTCAATAATGCATGATTTTCCCCACTTGTCATTGGCATGTGTCATAATAAACAACTATTACTGTATATATTTTGGAGAGCGTTTTAGGCTGGATTGTGACTTTGGTGAAAGTTTTATTTCAAAACGATTATTTAAAGGAATTAGGGGGAAAATTTTAGGGGAGAGTTACACGATGTTGACTATGTTCTCTTGTTTCCCACTTATCAGAGTAATGTGTCATAATAAAGAACTATTACTCTGTATTTTGGAGAATGTTTGAGGCTAGATGGTGACTTTGGTGAAAGTTTTATTTAGAAACAATCATTTACAAAGAATTAGGGGAGTTATTTTGGAGGGAGTAATACAATCTTTGACCAGGGTCTGTCTTGTTAAAAATTATTATGAAAGAATTTGTGGAGTGATTATGGGGGAGAGTAACATGATAGTTGACCAGGGTCTCTTTTGTTTCTCGTTTCCCACCCGGCTGCAGGATCCGTGATGAGCTGAGACGATACTACCGCAAAAAGACTAAGAAACCTGGTGGAAACGAGAAACAAAAGTAGCACCTCCTCTCTCTCCCCCCCCCCCCCATCTCTCTCCCAATCTCTCCTTCCCTGTGCATGACGTCAAAATAACTCGTTGCCAGCTGGAGATGTCTTCGTAGATGTTGGTAGTTTTTATGTCTCCCTCCATCGAATGTCAACGGAATTCATCTTACAAAGTTCAAAACTTCCAGGTTGCAATAGTCTTGCTCACAATAAAATCAACTTATTATGTCAAAGTTTCACTTCGGGAAGACCTTTGTAGGCCTAGGAGCGTTAATACAAATTTGACAGACACGACACAGTAGAAACGTCCACTATTATTCTCAGCTCAAGTTTGATCTGAACATTACTTTAGCACAGTACAAATGTCCACTATTATTCTCATCGTAAGTTTGATCAGAACATTACTTTAGCACAGTACAAATGTCCACCATTATCATTATTGTGGGCTCGATCAGTGATTACTTCAACACAGTACAAATATCCAGTGTTCATCATAGTGGATTCGATCAGTACTCCAGCTGTGTGTTTTCAGGAATTGTTCCATAAGTGTGCACTTATGTTCCATAAGTAAAGAATGTGTCTTACATGCTCTCTGGATTCCTCAGATCATCCATAGTGCTTTCAAGGGGAAGTTATCCTTCCTCAATTCTAGGACAGCTACCCCTGGACAATCCCCTCCCCCCCCCTGACAACTACCCTCTGCCAAAAATCTACCTCAAATCTATTTCTTGGGGTAATTGTCCAGGGGATAGTCGTCCTGATCCGCTCTTCCATATTTTTACCATTGGATGCAACAAGTTGAGATCCATGATGGAAACGACTTCTTTTGCAGAGACGTCTGTAGATTTATATTATGTTTGATTGCTAATATTGCTTTAAATCATCATTACCAAACAGACTTTATGTAACCGTCAGCAAAGAGAATTATAGGGTTGTGTCCAAATTATGTATGGGTTTTGGCCTCTTGCAGTGGCAATGCCATTGATGTTTGGACTATAGGCAGTAAAATTGCTTTGGTAAAAATGGAAAGCTAACGTATTAACTTTCCAAGGGAAACTAATAAACATAGTTTCTGTATTTCAACATCTGGAAGGTGGGGGATTTAATTACTCCTTTTCTATTAAAAATGAAATGCCTTTCAGCATAAAAATGTTTGCCCTTAAAAAAGTAATGTTTGTTTTTAAGGTGTATTCCTTTAATATTGGAACAAATTTTAAAATTTTCCAATAAAAATTGCAAAGATAGATGTATCATGTTAATGAACCCAATTTGGAAATATACTTCACTATTGTAAACTTAAACAGTGGTCATTACTTCCTAAAAATTTCCCACTTCAATATAAGGCTATTTGTAGTAATGAAACATCACCCAAAATTTTGTGTAAATATGCCCTCATAAATTGTCCTCATAAAAAGTCAAAATTGTGAAAATATACAGTATTTTTAAGGCTATGTTCCTTGTGAGAGTATAACCCCAAATTTCTTAATTTATTCAGCTTTTTATTGGTAAAAAAATATACCTCCCGCAGGCGAAATATTTGAAGAACAGTTGCTGCCTCAATTTAGATTATAATTCAAAAAATGAATTTGTAATATGGGCTAAAACAATGCATGTGTACAAACCAAAATTATGTAGAGGAGGTATTAAAGCCATCGAGATGTTTGTGTAGCCTGTATTTGTTTCATGTGGACCATACATGTAGCTTGAAAATCATGAAATTCCTGATATGGTTTTGCTCATCATACATACTTATTGTCGGGGAGAGGGTAAATGACCCATCAAAGAGAGTTGCCTTGAATGAATCAATTTAAAATCAAAGAGCCACTCAGTAAGCAGAAGTTCTGAAAATCAGGTATGTATGAAATAGTAGGTTTAGGCTGAATTTTTTAGTGGCGATGAAATAAATATTAACTCTTTTTCACAAGATATCATTTCTCCAGTTGAATAATGGGATTGGAAAAGAAACAGGAGATGAGCAATAAAATATGTTTCTAATTACACAAGGTAAGGAGAAAAATTGAAGGGGTCACCTTTCCGGAAGGAATTAGAGTATAGTTTGTGCACGTTTTATGAGCAAAGAAATAAAAAACATTTGTTAATAATCATGACTTTGATTAACACTTTTATCTTAAACTTTAGTATCTAAATTCATACATTATGACCCTGGGGTGAATTTTCCTCCCCCACCCACCCTCGACCCACTGAGGGTTAAATTTTCAAGTTGTTTGACGACCAAAATCATAGGTAAGGTTGATACTCCTGTCATGTAATGCAGCTGAACTTAAATCATAATTAGAAATAATAGCAATTGTTCATTTATTGAGCATGAATTTCCCAAATCACATTAATCCTTAAGCACCTAGAGACTGCGTAAAAAGTGTCAGTTTACTCACTAGCGGAAAGGGTTATGCTGTTTTTCAATCACGTTTTCCCATAAGAATTGCTCTTAAAATTTTATTTTGTGTGTGTGCAGAATCGGACAGCACACATCCAATGGGTAATCCACAACAAATTGGCATGTTTCATCACATATTTTTGATACTACATTGACTAAAGCATGCTTAAGACGGGGGCAGTTTGGGGCGGTTTAGTGAGTAAGCTGAGGGCGGTCTTAGGTGGTTTAGGTGGCTAAAGGGTTAAATGATAATACCTATAATCTTTAGCTGCTTGTCTCTTGCAAAGGGATCGGAGTAGAAACCTGTGAATGGGTTGGTTTTAAATTTGATATTCCCAATCTTTCCAAAAGGACAAAATGACAATTACTTTAATATTCTCAATATATCCGGTATTTCTATTTCGTGTTGACACCTTGAAATCACTTTGAATAAAAAAAAAAAAAAAATTCTATGAGAAGAATATGAAATTTCTTCAGAGACAACAGTACTTGTCAATAAGTAGGTTTAAGGCTAAGTAAAAAATACCAGCAAGTGTTTATGTTATTTTTGTTGTCCATTATTTAAGTAATCAAATCCTTTTCTTAAAAATCCTCTAATTACATGTACATGCTAAACCTGTAAGTTTTAAACTTTTTTATATAGATTTCCAAGAAATCCTTTTCAAGTGATTTTACTTTTTAGTACCAGTAGATGAATTTTAATATTGGAGTTTTCATTTTAATATTGGTATCCCTTTAATGTTTGAAAATCAGATGTTCCACTCCTTTAAATTGAGAGCCAATGATTGGTCAAAGAAAATTTTTTTTAAATCATGCTTTATACCTCACGTTACTCCAATAAGTGGCTCTTTTTTAGGAGTTTTGAAAACAAGTAAAGATCAAGGTATTCAACAAATGTACATGTCTGGACCCTGTTACATAAATATTAATTATTATACAGTGCGTTTCAAATAAAAGGTTATCCATTTTTGGATGGGTCATATTCCCAGCTCATCCATTTTTGATATATATTTCTATCATAATTGAAGACGAACCCTTCACCTTTACAATGATACCTTTTTTTTAAATCATAAATCTAACACATAATTGCATAAAATGCAAAAGAAGGTGTCAGGTACAAAAGCAATTTTTCCAAGTTTTTGTCAAAGGATGAAAGACTGAGTGGATGCTTTCAAAGGAGTCGCACATCATCGCACGCAATCCTATTCAATGGTCTTGGACAGCAGGGACAGCATTCACTCAGTCTTCTTTCTTTTTCTTTAAAACCTTGGAAAAATGGACTCTGTATCTGCCAATTTCCTTGCAATTTACTAATCTATGCTTGACATTTATGATTCAAGAAAGGTATCGTTGTAAAGGTGAAAAGTTTGTCTTCAATTATACGACAGAAATAAATATCCAAAATGGATGAGCTGGGAATATGGCCCCTCCAAAATGGATTACCTTTTATTTGAAGGACATTGTAGTAACTTTGCCATGAACGGTAATACCATGGGCACGTTGCTCACTGCGTATTCAAATGTGGTATTTCATGAAAGTTGCCATTGATTCATGCAACAGGGCCTAGTTTTGTACCAGTTGGTGTATAACATACACTTCAATAAGGATGGGTTCACATAGAAGTATACGGTATTCGATGAAGCGCTATTCGGTATTCGCTATACGGACACGGCGGTTCACATAGCAGATAAGACCAAGCTACTCGGTCTTTTGAAGTTGGATTCACGCATGCGTGCAATGTACAAACAAGGAACGTGGGTATACGCGGCACGAAAACTGAACTTGCGCGATTCCCACTTACTATTACAAAACGCAACTATATGACATTCCGAGTAGTTCCCTCGTATGTGAACTGGTTTTGGAAGTGCCATTGTTCAACCAGTGAATGTTGCTTGTTCGGTATTTGCGTGCCTCGCGAAAAAAACGAGCCGAATACCCGAGCCGTATAGCTCTATGTGAACCCAGCCTTATACATGTATTCCTACATGTTCACTTCCAATGTATATTTCAACAAAATAAACAAGTTATTATAGAATATATTCTTCTAATTTATATCAGACCCTATTGTGAATAGTTGTACATTATTAAATGATGAATTTTCATCACAGATATGTGTTCGTTTTGTGAAGTGTGAATGTGTATTGAGGATGAAACCCTGATGTATTGTAAATATTAGTGTTTTAAAGGAGAATGATCAAACCTTAGGATTCAGTTGAATTGTATGAAACAGAAAAAACCAAAGATTCAGATCAATGAAAGTTTGAGAAAAATTGGATAAATGATCAGAAAGTTATCGGCATTTAAATGTTGTGATCACTACCACTATGGAGATCCCTACACTGGCAACAGGCCCAAAATGTGAGATGTCACACATGAACAACTCTCCCATTTAGTGGACAAAAAAGTACCAGAAATGTCTCTTTTTCCTCATTCTAATGGTAGTACAGATTCTTCATTCGTGATTATACTTTATGAAACCTGTGTTATGTCCTCCCATGAAAAGAATGTAAGTTCTTTTGACAGAATTATAAAAAAGACAATTTAAGTGAAATATGTACTCCATAGCTGTTCCATAGCTGTAGTGATCATAACATTCAAATGCTTATAACTTTTGTATTTACTCAATCAATTTTCTCAAATTGTTATTGATCGGTTCCTTTGGTTTTTTTGTTTTGTACAACGTAACAGATTCCTAAGGTTTCCTTCTCCTTTAAGCTATCTTATGTGGGCTTCTTAGATTCATTTGCTTTTTATGCAGAAGTGCTAGTGCTACCAAAAGGTTATCCGCCCAAAAACCAACCCTTCGGTTTCAATAATAACAATAATAATGGCAATACTTGCTATTAAAGTGCTCTTTTCTGATACAAAACCACTCGGGCAAGTATTTAAAACTGCCCCCTCCCCTCTCTGAAATTCTGAATCAAATTATTAAGTAGCAGAGATTGCCTGTACCTGAAATTTGTTCAGGCGCGGATCGAAGTAAATCGAATTGAATGCATTTCGGGGGCCCAATTGTCTGGGAACAAAGCGGCTCTTTGTCCCGGACAATTGGCCCCCGAAATGCATTCAATTCGATTTTCTTGGATTCGTGCCTGTTGTTAGTGTGGTAATGAGATTGAATTGTGGTAGAAACTGCCTCAGGGTGAATGAAATTCAAGAATCAGATTTGTTGAATGTTTTTAATTTTGATATGTTGATTACAGTTATTGTAATAATTGCTGTACATTGCAGGATTTGGAAATGCCAAAATGATGAGAAATGGAATGAAAGTTATATGTGTAATATTGAGAGTGATTTTGTTGTGGTAATGAGTTGATTTGATTTGGTATAAAAAGTACTACTGTGCTTAATTATTGGAGGCAACGCTGGGATAATGTATATTTGAGAGAGAAAGAGAGAGAGGGAAAAGGAGGGTGGGGGGGAGCAAGTGTTTGTTTATGTTCTTGTTGGGGGGGGGCAGTATTTTTTGTTGTTCATCTATACAGGGAGGAGGGTGTTGGAATTGACAATTGTGAGGGGGGAGGGGGGTGCTAGTAGTGTTTGTGTTTTATCATTTACAGGGGTTGGGTTTAGACAGACGTGTATCAATCAGACATGAATATTATAGACTGGAAGAGGTTCATCGTGGTGAAGAATATTGAAGAAAGTTGACCAGTTGTCTCACGATGTGCAAACGTAGAACGGAAAGTAGTGACGTTTCGGTCGCTATAAACTGCTGACCTTTGTCAAACTGAACTAGACCGCGCTGCTGACGCCTTAAGTAGCCGCGAGAAGTGCCCGGAGGATCGGGCGTGCGCTATTGTTCGGATTCTGATTGGTCGTTTCGCTGGCCAATCACCGGCGCGGTGCTGTTCCCCCACCATCCCGGCTGGGATAAGATCATGTTGTGTGCACAGGACAAGCATTGGTACACGCGCCGTATTAAAGAAGCCATTCAGATCCGTTTACATTTGAATAATATCAATAGGGATAGCGGCATCGACATTCCCGACGAATGGTTGCCCATCATTCAACGCCACTCAGCGAACCGGTCCGAACCAGTTAGCAATAGCAATAGCGCGCCCCCAGCCCACCAGGCGGAAAACACTGCGCCCGATGATTGGCCAGCGGCAACGACCAATCACAACGCGAGTACGGATAGCGCGCCCCCAGCCGGCACGGCGGGGAACAGCACCGCGCCCGGTGATTGGCCAGCGAAACGACCAATTAGAATCCGAACAATAGCGCACGCCCGATCCTCCCGGGCACTTCTCGCGGCTACTTAAGGCGTCAGCAGCGCGGTCTTAGTTCATAGTTTGACAAAGGTCAGCAGTTTATAGCGACCGAAACGTCACTACTTTCCGTTCTACGTTTGCACATCGTGAGACAATGGTCAACTTTCTTCAATATGAATATTTATGTCTGGGACTGCCTTTAAACATCACAATCCGAAAGACGAGACTGTGTTTCAAATGAGGGTCAGATCCATGTCAGTTTATAGCTTCCAGCTGGATTGCAGGTGCATGCCACAGCATCATAGCCCCCATGCACTTAATCCGTCAGCCTTATGCGAAAAAGTGGTTCATCTGTTTTGGGGAATTAAAGGCCTGTAAATTCCTATGTTTTACCCAATATATTATTTAGAATTCATAATCAACTCCATAAATATTTAAAATCAAGCAGATGTGCATCTTAAAAAGTATGATTAGACTATACACGATGTTGTACATTACTCTAAAGTCACCAATTAGAGTTAAGGCACTTAGGTAGAAGCCCAACGTTATTTATACACATGTCATTGCTCCCTTAGCAGAACAGGGTGGTGTTTCACGAAGTCATTCTTAAAGTTATGAACAACTTTATGAATGACTGGAACATGTTCTTAGATGCTATCAAATGCTTTGAAATTTAGCGCAAGAACTAATCACCAGTCATTCGTTAAGTCATTCGTAAGTTACGAACGACTTGGTGAAACACAGCCCAGATATAATAATCAAGTTTTCCACTTATCCCTTGACAGGTTGGCAGCTCCCCAATGGCGTGCCCAACCTACCCCCGTCAGCTCGTTCCAGGGCACCCCGCCCCCGTCTACCTCTCAGGGTACGTTCAACCACGCCCTAAACCACACTCCTCCATCAACCACGCCTCACCACCATCGCTATCCACCACTCTGTCCTTCCAACAACACCAACAAGCTCTCCAGCAACACATTTGTTGCAGCAAGCTCAGCAACAGCCAATTCAGCAGCAACAAAGGCAGACTCAACAGCAACCATTCAACAACATGGAGGCCTATATGCCATCCACATCTACGGGTCTAGAACGTCGAGACACAATACCATGTAAAGGTAAATGACCTGCCCCTAATATTTAGACCTGTTTTATTCATTAGGCTTGTTGAATTAAATGAAAAGTCCATCCTGATTCTGCCTAGAGTCACATGCACTAAACACAGAAATGCATGCCTGGGACTACATACAATGTTGGACCTGAACATGGGGGGGGGTCATTTTTTATGGCATTTATGGCATTTGGAAAGCATTCCTTATCAGTGGAAATTTTAACTCTTCTATTCTATCTAAAACAAATAAAAATAATTTGAATTACTTGTTCTTCATTCAGTACATTGTAGATTCATAGCTAACATACTTTTCTCATCCTCTCCATCTCTGTTCTCAGATGAGGCCGATGACCAAACACCCATGGAGGTGGATGCCATACCTACCAGTCAAGGTTTCCCTGTTACCACCACCACCACCGCCAACATGGATCTGACTCCGCCCAATCCTTGCCACGCCCACATCAGCCCCTCCCAAGATCTGTCTGTCTACAATATGTACATGAATTGAGAACCAACTTTAAGTGTTGATGAGTGTATTGAATTACATTTTCTTTGGCATTTACCCGAAACCACCGCCAACATGGATCTGACTCCTCTAATCCTTGCCAGCCCACATCAGCCCACCCAAGATCTGTCGATTTACAAGATGTACATGAATTTTGAGAACCCGTCTTTAAATTTTGTCACTCCTTCAAAGAGCTTCTTCCGCGTGCAAGTACAGACCTTTGGATAGAGTATGTCGTACTTTTATGTGGTGCTTTGAACTAGTGTGCAGTGTTGCATATTTGATTCTGAAAACAATTAGAGCCTATTCCTGATGTGACTCGGACTTAAAAGTCTGCTAATTCTGTCGCGAATAGTATGCAAATGAAAAATGTATTGTTAATTAATTTCCTTTGGCATTTACCCGTATGTGGTGCCAAGACTTCATTCGTCCTGCTTCCATTTCTTTTTTTCATTTGTTTTGTTTTTCTGTTCCAGCAGTTGTATCATGTGCTTTTGTTCACGTTTGTCAATATTTAGAGGCAATTACCCTAAGTTTCTTGGAGAAAACATCTTAACAGTGCCATTTTTATAGGTCTTTGGCATGACAAGGGATTGAACTCATGACCTTCTCATTCAAGAAGCAAGGCGGACACTTTTTTTATCCTATAGTAAAGACGCTTTATACATCCAATTATTATTAGTATTATTTTTATTTAGAAATAATTTGATATTGTACTATCTTACAGCTGGCTGAAGAGACTTGGTTTGAAGGAGCATTCCGACATCTTCACTGAAAAGGGTATTCATTCAGTGGATCAACTAGAGAGATCAATATGGAGGTAAGGAATCAACCAATCTCAATCTGTTAATCTCTTGTTAATCCCACATTGAGGTTATCAAGATTTTTGTAGGTTTTTCAAACATGTTCAGTCTGGATCACATATCACCCATATGGCAAGTGAAAAAGAGCTTTTTCGTTCAGTTAAACATTGTTGAAAATCAGGGTTCCCAGCCATCAGGAAATCAGGGAAATTATTTTACTTTTTCCAGTCAGGGAAAAGTCAGGGAATTTGATAGTAATGCTTCAAAATCAGGGAATTTTATTGGCCCAAAAATTGAAAGTTCGGTAGTCGGTCAGACTGGTGTTTTATACTGCAAATAGTTCACGGCGACACAAAGAAATGTGCGAAACTGAAATGGGTTTAATCATCAGCGGATTTTTGAATTATAAGGGAAATCAGATAATTTTGTTTTCTTTAAATGCTGGGAACCCTGGAGCTGTTTCCCTTTTTTCATTCAGTTGAACATTGTTTGAAATGAATCTGGGCAAACCTGCTGTTGTTTATATGCTGTGCAGGCTTTTATTTAACAGCTCCCCATGATAGGGTAACATGTAGATGGTCATTATATACAGGTTAACCCTATTCTGATGGGGAGGGGTCAATTTGACCCCCCCCCCCTGTACGAAATCCGCGATTGCGCGCAACCGCTACAAATCGCGACCCGGCGTTCTATGACTTTTTTCTTTCAAGTGTCCCGCCAAATTTTGACACCAAGTTTAAAAAATTGGACACTCCGTTATCGCATTACGCAACATTATGTAATCGCATGTCAGGCCAAAATTGAACGAAAATCAATCATTTTGCATGCGTTTGTGTACAAAATACTGTTTTCCTTAAATTCCTTTATAACACTGATAATTGTGCATTCTGAGACTTTTGATTTATTAAATTTGTCTTAATATTGACCAAGAAACATTTTTCAAGCATAAAAAATTTCAAAACCCAAGAAATACATAAGAAATAAAAACAATAGGATATATAAGAAATTCACAAAACAATAGAATACAAAGAATTAATTTGAAATTTCTGAATTTGTCAATTCAATACTGGTGACTTTGTTACTCAGCAACTTTTTAGAAAAAAATTGAGCTTCATAACTATGTTTATTATTGAAATATTAATGATTCCAATAAAAAAGCATCTAATTTGCATATGTGAGTATGCATAAATTAGCATAAATTAAATATGTGAATTTTTTTTTCAAAAAAATATATCAGCGTACCCTTTACATGTGCAGCGACGTTCGTGCAAAATTTCGCATCGACCGGACCATCCACGGACGAGATCGCAGGGGGGGGTCAAATCGACCCCCCCCCCCCCCCCCCCAGTCAAAATCTCTCTCTGAAAAGCCCAGTCAGAATAGGGTTGAACAAACACTTTCATTCTAGAGAGGGGCAATGGAAGTTGCTGCATGATATTCCCTCCATGTTAGAAAAAAACACCACAGAGGTACCTTTAGATGTAACAGATCATTTCACATTGTGTTCATATTTGGTCAAGATGCTGTGTAGATTGATGGAATCAGAAAATAGAGAGGGACTGCTTTCTCTGATTACATATCACTAATTGTATATCAAAATTTTGATCTGACGCAATTTTTATTTTTTAAATTTGAACAAACTTATAGGGAGTTGAAATACCGAAGTATGCACTGGATTGCATCATTTTAAGTTTAGAAATATCAAGCTCCCTAATTCGGATGGGGACACCCCCTTTCCCTCTCGGTCGCTTCACTCCCTTGCTGTGAATGTAGTCATAACTTCTAACCACTTACATCCCTGTTGATTGTTCCTTGTAGGATCTGGCAAGCATACCTCATCAACAGCGAGACACCTTGTGGAAGTCCATCAACGAGATGAAGAGCGGCTTACAACTCAACAGCACGCCCAACATCACCCGAGGAACCAGCAGTGCATCTACGACAAGCATCCACTCCAGCGGGGATCACTAGGAAATCAAACGTATCGCGCCACTCGCTTACCTTGAAACAAACGCTGTCCTTTAAAGTGGAAAAGGAAGATGACTAGTTGTTAATATTTTCTATCAAAGTAGATGTAAAAGATTGTGACTGTTCGTTGAAATCTTATGCTGAGGGTAAAGGATGGATAGCCAATAAAGAGAGCATGCTGCAGAAAGGCCGTCTTGGAGATTGGGAAAAAGTTACCTTGAAACGAACCCTTTAGAGTGGAAAAGGAAGATGACGATGATATTATATTTCGATCAAAGTGGATGTAAAAGATGGTGTCCGTCTTTGAAATCTTGTGCTAAGATGATGGATGGACATCAGATGAAGGAAGCATGCTGCAGAAGAGCCGTCGTGGACATTGCAAAAAGCGTAGTTCTGTTTGTCGCAATGTCAGATATATGTTGTCCTTAAAAGGGGACAAATGAGACTGGTTGTGATTTTGTGATGGATGAAAAAGGCAAGCCTGTACTGGTAGCACGGTCACTCGGTGGATCTTGTGCTGGTCTTGGAGATTGCGAAAAGCATAGTTCTGCACGCTGCACTGTCAGATATATGTTGTCCTTTAAAGTCCTAGACCGGACCGACAAATGAAATAGCCAAAAACGAAAGCTAATATGCTATATAATACAACAATTCCAAATTAAGGCGTTTTTATTGTCCATCTAGAAAGTATTTAATTAAAAAGATGCCGAACCTCAACCAGGCCACCCCTCCCGAATACTTGTAAAATTACCCCTATTTAAAAGTGCGAGTGATGACGTCAAAAAATGTTAACGGAATGCTACAGCAGTCCTGCGGCTTGGCATGATTGCGTTTTGCCTTTAGAAAACACGTTTGTATTGCTATGTCAGGACAATAGAACGCCCTGTGAGCTAGAATTCTATTGTTATGAAATGGAAAGGGCAAAGTCAATCATGCCTGGCCACAGGACTGCTGTAGCATTCCATTAACATTTTTTGACGTCATCACTCGCACTTTTAAATTAGGGGTAATTTTACAAGTATTCGGGAGGGTGGCCTGGTTGAGGTTCGGTCATCTTTTAATTAATACTTTCTAGATGGACAATAAAAACGCTTTGATTTGGAATTGTTGTATTATATAGCATATTGCTTTCGTTTTTGGCTATTCATTTGTCGGTCCGGTCTGGGACTTTAAAGGCAAATAACGTGTTCTCTCTCCC
>CALNVZ010003431.1:10287929-10308038 GCA_940671915.1 Paracentrotus lividus | reverse complement strand
TGACGTCAAAATAACTCCTGTTGCCAGCGGAGATGTCTTCGTAGATGTTGGTAGTTTTTATGTCTCCCTCCATCGAATGTCAACGGAATTCATCTTACAAAGTTCAAAACTTCCAGGTTGCAATAGTCTTGCTCACAATAAAATCAATTATTATGTCAAAGTTTCACTTCGGGAAGACCTTTGTAGGCCTAGGAGCGTTAATACAAATTTGACAGACACGACACAGTAGAAACGTCCACTATTATTCTCAGCTCAAGTTTGATCTGAACATTACTTTAGCACAGTACAAATGTCCACTATTATTCTCAGCATAAGTTTATCAGAACATTACTTTAGCACAGTACAACATGTCCACCATTATCATTATTGTGGTCGATCAGTGATTACTTCAACACAGTAAAATATCCACGTGTTCATCATAGTGGATTCGACAGTACTCCAGCTGTGTGTTTTCAGGAATTGTTCCATAAGTGTGCACTTATGTTCCATAAGTAAAGAATGTGTCTTACATGCTCTCTGGATTCCTCAGATCATCCATAGTGCTTTCAAGGGGAAGTTATCCCTCCTCAATTCTAGGACAGCTACCCCCTGGACATCCCTCCCCCCCCCCTGACAACTACCCTCTGCCAAAAATCTACCCTCAAATCTATTTCTTGGGGTAATTGTCCAGGGGATAGTCGTCCTGATCCGCTCTTCCATATTTTTACCATTGGATGCAACAAGTTGAAGATCCATGATGGAAACGACTTCTTTTGCAGAGACGTCTGTAGATTTATATTATGTTTGATTGCTAATATTGCTTTAAATCATCATTACCAAACAGACTTTATGTACCGTCAGCAAAGAGAATTATAGGGTTGTGTCCAAATTATGTATGGGTTTTGCCTCTTGCAGTGGCAATGCCATTGATGTTTGGACTATAGGCAGTAAAATTGCTTGGTAAAAATGGAAAAGCTAACGTATTAACTTTCCAAGGGAAACTAATAACATAGTTTCTGTATTCAACATCTGGAAGGGGGGGATTTAATTACTCCCTCTTTCTATTAAAAATGAAATGCCTTTCAGCATAAAAATGTTTGCCCTTAAAAAAGTAATGTTTGTTTTTAAGGTGTATTCCTTTAATATTGGAACAAATTTTAAAATTTTCCAATAAAAATTGCAAAGATAGATGTATCATTAATGAACCCAATTTGGAAATATACTTCACTATTGTAAACTTAAACAGTGGTCATTACTTCCTAAAAAATCCCACTTCAATATAAGGCTATTGTAGTAATGAAACATCACCCAAAATTTTGTGTAAATATTCCCTCATAAATTGTCCTCATAAAAAGTCCAAAATTGTGAAAATATACAGTATTTTAAGGCTATGTTCCTTGTGAGAGTATAACCCCAAATTTCTTAATTTATCAGCTTTTTATTGGTAAAAAAATATACCTCCCGCAGGCGAAATATTTGAGAACATTGCTGCCTCAATTTAGATTATAATTCAAAAAATGAATTTGTAATATGGGCTAAAACAATGCATGTGTACAAACCAAAATTATGTAGAGGAGGTATTAAAGCCATCGAGATGTTTGTGTAGCCTGTATTTGTTTCATGTGGACCATACATGTAGCTTGAAAATCATGAAATTCCTGATATGGTTTTGCTCATCATACATACTTATTGTCGGGGAGAAGGTAAATGACCCATCAAAGAGAGTTGCCTTGAATGAATCAATTTAAAATCAAAGAGCCACTCAGTAAGCAGAAGTTCTGAAAATCAGGTATGTATGAAATAGTAGGTTTAGGCTGAATTTTTTAGTGGCGATGAATAAATATTAAACTCTTTTTCACAAGATATCATTTCTCCAGTTGAATAATGGGATTGGAAAAAGAAACAGGAGATGAGCAATAAAATAATGTTTCTAATTACACAAGAAGTAGAGAAAAATTGAAGGGCGTCATTCCGAAGGAATTAGAGTATAGTTTGTGCACGTTTTATGAGCAAAGAAATAAAAAACATTTGTTAAAATCATGACTTTGATTAACACTTTTATCTTAAACTTTAGTATCTAAATTCATACATTATGACCCTGGGGTGAATTTCCTCCCCACCCACCCTCGACCCACTGAGGGTTAAATTTTCAAGTTGTTTGACGACCAAATCATAGGTAAGGTTGATACTCCTGTCATGTAATGCAGCTGAACTTAAATCATAATTAGAAATAATAGCAATTGTTCATTTATTGAGCATGAATTTCCCAAATCACATTAATCCTTAAGCACCTAGAGACTGCGTAAAAAGTGTCAGTTTACTCACTAGCGAAAGGGTTATGCTGTTTTTCAATCACGTTTTCCCAATAAGAATTGCTCTTAAAATTTTATTTTGTGTGTGTGCAGAATCGGACAGCACACATCCAATGGGTAATCCACAACAAATTTGGGCATGTTTCATCACATATTTTTGATACTACATTGACTAAAGCATGCTTAAGACGGGGGCAGTTTTGGGGCGGTTTAGTGAGTAAGCTGAGGGCGGTCTTAGGTGGTTTAGGTGCTAAAGGGTTAAATGATAATACCTATAATCTTTAGCTGCTTGTCTCTTGCAAAGGGATCGGAGTAGAAACCTGTGAATGGGTTGGTTTTAAATTTGATATTCCCAATCTTTCCAAAAGGACAAAATGACAATTACTTTAATATTCTCAATTATACCGGTATTTCTATTTCGTGTTGACACCTTGAAATCACTTTGAATAAAAAAAAAAAAAAAAAAATTCTATGAGAAGAATATGAAATTTCTTCAGAGACAACAGTACTTGTCAATAAGTAGGTTTAAGGCTAAGTAAAAAATACCAGCAAGTGTTTATGTTATTTTTGTTGTCCATTATTTAAGTAATCAAATCCTTTTCTTAAAAATCCTCTAACTTACATGTACATGCTAAACCTGTAAGTTTTAAACTTTTTTATATAGATTTCCAAGAAATCCTTTTCAAGTGATTTTACTTTTTAGTACCAGTAGATGAATTTTAATATTGGAGTTTTCATTTTAATATTGGTATCCCTTTAATGTTTGAAAATCAGATGTTCCACTCCTTTAAATTGAGAGCCAATGATTGGTCAAAGAAAATTTTTTTAAATCATGCTTTATACCTCACGTTACTCCAATAAGTGGCTCTTTTTTTAGGAGTTTTGAAAACAAGTAAAGATCAAGGTATTCAACAAATGTACATGTCTGGACCCTGTTACATAAATATTAATTATTATACAGTGCGTTTCAAATAAAAGGTAATCCATTTTTGGATGGGTCATATTCCCAGCTCATCCATTTTTGATATATATTTCTATCATACAATTGAAGACGAACCCTTCACCTTTACAATGATACCTTTTTTTTAAATCATAAATCTAACACATAATTGCATAAAATGCAAAAGAAGGTGTCAGGTACAAAAGCAATTTTTCCAAGTTTTTGTCAAAGGATGAAAGACTGAGTGGATGCTTTCAAAGGAGTCGCACATCATCGCACGCAATCCTATTCAATGGTCTTGGACAGCAGGGACAGCATTCACTCAGTCTTCTTTCTTTTTCTTTAAAACCTGAAAAATGGACCTCTGTATCTGCCAATTTCCTTTGCAATTTACTAATCTATGCTTGACATTTATGATTCAAGAAAGGTATCGTTGTAAAGGTGAAAAGTTTGTCTTCAATTATACGACAGAAATAAATATCCAAAATGGATGAGCTGGGAATATGGCCCCTCCAAAATGGATTACCTTTTATTTGAAGGACATTGTAGTAACTTTGCCATGAACGGTAATACCATGGGCACGTTGCTCACTGCGTATTCAAATGTGGTATTTCATGAAAGTTGCCATTGATTCATGCAACAGGGCTAGTTTTGTACCAGTTGGTGTATAACATACACTTCAATAAGGATGGGTTCACATAGAAGTATACGGTATTCGATGAAGCGCTATTCGGTATTCGCTATACGGACACGGCGGTTCACATAGCAGATAAGACCAAGCTACTCGGTCTTTGAAGTTGGATTCACGCATGCGTGCAATGTACAAACAAGGAACGTGGGTATACGCGGCACGAAAACTGAACTTGCGCGATTCCCACTATACTATACAAAACGAACTATATGACATTCCGAGTAGTTCCCTCGTATGTGAACTGGTTTTGGAAGTGCCATTGTTCAACCAGTGAATGTTGCTTGTTCGGTATTTGCGTGCCCTCGCGAAAAAAAACGAGCCGAAAACCCGAGCCGTATAGCTCTATGTGAACCCAGCCTTATACATGTATTCCTACATGTTCACTTCCAATGATATTTCAACAAAATATAAACAAGTTATTATAGAATATATTCTTCTAATTATATCAGACCCTATTGTGAATAGTTGTACATTATTAAATGATGAATTTTTCATCACAGATATGTGTTCGTTTTGTGAAGTGTGGATGTGTATTGAGGATGAAAACCCTGATGTATTGTAAATATTAGTGTTTTAAAGGAGAATGATCAAACTTAGGATTCAGTTGAATTGTATGAAACAGAAAAACCAAAGATTCAGATCAATGAAAGTTTGAGAAAAATTGGATAAATGATCAGAAAGTTATCGGCATTTAAATGTTGTGATCACTACCACTATGGAGATCCCTACACTGGCAACAGGCCCAAAATGTGAGATGTCACACATGAACAACTCTCCCATTTAGTGGACAAAAAAGTACCAGAAATGTCTCTTTTCCTCATTCTAAGTAGTACAGATTCTTCATTCGTGATTATACTTTATGAACCTGGTTTATGTCCTCCCATGAAAAGAATGTAAGTTCTTTTGACAGAATTAATTAAAAAGACAATTTAAGTGAAATATGTACTCCATAGCTGTCTCCATAGCTGTAGTGATCATAACATTCAAATGCTTATAACTTTGTATTTACTCAATCAATTTTTCTCAAATTGTTATTGATTGTCCTTTGGTTTTTTTGTTTTGTACAACGTAACAGATTCCTAAGGTTTCCTTCTCCTTTAAGCTATCTTATGTGGGCTTCTTAGATTCATTTGCTTTTTATGCAGAAGTGCTAGTGCTACCAAAAGGTTATCCGCCCAAAAACCAACCCTCGCGTTTCAATAAATAACAATAATAAGGCAATACTTGCTATTAAAGTGCTCTTTTCTGATACAAAACCACTCGGGCAAGTATTAAAACTGCCCCCTCCCCTCTCTGAAATTCTGAATCAAATTATTAAGTAGCAGAGATTGCCTGTACCTGAAATTTGTTCAGGCGCGGATCGAAGTAAATCGAATTGAATGCATTTCGGGGCCCAATTGTCTGGGAACAAAAGCGGCTCTTTGTTCCGGACAAATTGGGCCCCGAAATGCATTCAATTCGATTTTCTTGGATTCGTGCCTGTTGTTAGTGTGGTAATGAGATTGAATTGTGGTAGAAACTGCCTCAGGGTGAATGAAATTCAAGAATCAGATTTGTTTTGAATGTTTTTAATTTTGATATGTTGATTACAGTTATTGTAATAATTGCTGTACATTGCAGGATTTGGAAATGCCAAAATGATGAGAAATGGAATGAAAGTTATATGTGTAATATTGAGAGTGATTTTGTTGTGGTAATGAGTTGATTTGATTGGTAAAAAAGTTACATTGCTTAATTATTTGAGGCAACGCTGGTATAATGTATATTTGAGAGAGAAAGAGAGAGAGGGAAAGGAGGGTGGGGGGGGGAGCAAGTGTTTGTTTATGTCTTGTTGGGGGGGGGGCAGTATTTTTGTGTTCATCTATACAGGGAGGAGGGTGTTGGAATTGACAATTGTGAGGGGGGAGGGGGGTGCTAGTAGTGTTTGTGTTTTTATCATTTACAGGGGGTTGGGTTTAGACAGACGTGTATCAATCAGACATGAATATTATAGACTGGAAGAGGTTCATCGTGGTGAAGAATATTGAAGAAAGTTGACCAGTTGTCTCACGATGTGCAAACGTAGAACGGAAAGTAGTGACGTTTCGGTCGCTATAAACTGCTGACCTTTGTCAAACTGAACTAAGACCGCGCTGCTGACGCCTTAAGTAGCCGCGAGAAGTGCCCGGGAGGATCGGGCGTGCGCTATTGTTCGGATTCTGATTGGTCGTTTCCGCTGGCCAATCACCGGGCGCGGTGCTGTTCCCCCACCATCCCGGCTGGGATAAGATCAGTTGTGTTGCACAGGACAAGCATTGGTACACGCGCCGTATTAAAGAAGCCATTCAGATCCGTTTACATTTGAATAATATCAATAGGGATAGCGGCATCGACATTCCCGACGAATGGTTGCCCATCATTCAACGCCACTCAGCGAACCGGTCCGAACCAGTTAGCAATAGCAATAGCGCGCCCCCAGCCCACCAGGCGGAAAACACTGCGCCCGATGATTGGCCAGCGGCAACGACCAATCACAACGCGAGTACGGATAGCGCGCCCCCAGCCGGCACGGCGGGGAACAGCACCGCGCCCGGTGATTGGCCAGCGGAAACGACCAATCAGAATCCGAACAATAGCGCACGCCCGATCCTCCCGGGCACTTCTCGCGGCTACTTAAGGCGTCAGCAGCGCGGTCTTAGTTCATAGTTTGACAAAGGTCAGCAGTTTATAGCGACCGAAACGTCACTACTTTCCGTTCTACGTTTGCACATCGTGAGACAACTGGTCAACTTTCTTCAATATGAATATTTATGTCTGGGACTGGCCTTTAAACATCACAATCCGAAAGACGAGACTGTGTTTCAAATGAGGGTCAGATCCATGTCAGTTTATAGCTTCCAGCTGGATTGCAGGTGCATGCCACAGCATCATAGCCCCCATGCACTTAATCCGTCAGCCTTATGCGAAAAAGTGGTTCATCTGTTTTGGGGGAATTAAAGGCCTGTAAATTCCTATGTTTTACCCAATATATTATTTAGAATTCATAATCAACTCCATAAATATTTAAAATCAAGCATGTGCATCTTAAAAAGTATGATTAGACTATACACGATGTTGTACATTACTCTAAAGTCACCAATTAGAGTTAAGGCACTTATGGTAGAAGCCCAACGTTATTTATACACATGTCATTGCTCCCTTAGCAGAACAGGGTGGTGTTTCACGAAGTCATTCTTAAAGTTATGAACAACTTTATGAATGACTGGAACATGTTCTTAGATGCTATCAAATGCTTTGAAATTTAGCGCAAGAACTAATCACCAGTCATTCGTTAAGTCATTCGTAAGTTACGAACGACTTGGTGAAACACAGCCCAGATATAATAAATCAAGTTTCCACTTATCCCTTGACAGGTTGCAGCTCCCCAATGGCGTGCCCAACCTACCCCGCGTCAGCTCGTTCCAGGGCACCCCGCCCCCGTCTACCTCTCAGGGTACGTTCAACCACGCCCTAAACCACACTCCTCCCATCAACCACGCCTCACCACCATCGCTATCCACCACTCTGTCCTTCCAACAACACCAACAAGCTCTCCAGCAACAACATTTGTTGCAGCAAGCTCAGCAACAGCCAATTCAGCAGCAACAAAGGCAGACTCAACAGCAACCATTCAACAACATGGAGGCCTATATGCCATCCACATCTACGGGTCTAGAACGTCGAGACACAATACCATGTAAAGGTAAATGACCTGCCCCTTAATATTTAGACCTGTTTTATTCATTAGGCTTGTTGAATTAAATGAAAAGTCCATCCTGATTCTGCCTAGAGTCACATGCACTAAACACAGAAATGCATGCCTGGGACTACATACAATGTTGGACCTGAACATGGGGGGGGGGTCATTTTTTATGGCATTTATGGCATTTGGAAAGCATTCCTTATCAGTGGAAATTTTAACTCTTCTATTCTATCTAAAACAAATAAAAATAATTTGAATTACTTTGTTCTTCATTTCCAGTACATTGTAGATTCATAGCTAACATACTTTTCTCTATCCCTCTCCATCTCTGTTCTCAGATGAGGCCGATGGACCAAACACCATGGAGGTGGATGCCATACCTACCAGTCAAGGTTTCCCTGTTACCACCACCACCACCGCCAACATGGATCTGACTCCGCCCAATCCTTGCCACGCCCACATCAGCCCCTCCCAAGATCTGTCTGTCTACAAGTATGTACATGAATTTGAGAACCAACTTTAAGTGTTGATGAGTGTATTGAATTACATTTTCTTTGGCATTTACCCGAAACCACCGCCAACATGGATCTGACTCCGCCTAATCCTTGCCACGCCCACATCAGCCCCACCCAAGATCTGTCGATTTACAAGAATGTACATGAATTTTGAGAACCCGTCTTTAAATTTTGTCACTCCTTCAAAGAGCTTCTTCCGGTGCAAGTACAGACCTTTGGATAGAGTATTGTCGTACTTTTATGTGGTGCTTTGAACTAGTGTGCAGTGTTGCATATTTGATTCTGAAAACAATTAGAGCCTATTCCTGATGTGACTCGGACTTAAAAGTCTGCTAATTCTGTCGCGAATAGTATGCAAATGAAAAATGTATTGTAATTAAATTTCCTTTGGCATTTACCCGTATGTGGTGCCAAGACTTCATTCGTCCTGCTTCCATTCTTTTTTTCATTTGTTTTGTTTTTCTGTTCCCAGCAGTTGTATCATGTGCTTTTGTTCACGTTTGTCAATATTTAGAGGCAATTACCCTAAGTTTCTTGGAAGAAAACATCTTAACAAGTGCCATTTTTATAGGTCTTTGGCATGACAAGGGATTGAACTCATGACCTTCTCATTCAAGAAGCAAGGCGGACACTTTTTTTATCCTATAGTAAAGACGCTTTATACATCCAATTATTATTAGTATTATTTTTATTTAGAAATAATTTGATATTGTTACTATCTTACAGCTGGCTGAAGAGACTTGGTTTGAAGGAGCATTCCGACATCTTCACTGAAAAGGGTATTCATTCAGTGGATCAACTAGAGGAGATCAATATGGAGGTAAGGAATCAACCAATCTCAATCTGTTAATCTCTTGTTAATCCCACATTGAGGTTATCAAGAATTTTTGTAGGTTTTTCAAACATGTTCAGTCTGGATCACATATCACCCATATGGCAAGTGAAAAAGAGCTTTTTCGTTCAGTTAAACATTGTTGAAAATCAGGGTTCCCAGCCATCAGGGAAATCAGGGGAAATTATTTTACTTTTTCCCAGTCAGGGAAAAGTCAGGGAATTTGATAGTAATGCTTCAAAATCAGGGAATTTTAATTGGCCCAAAAATTGAAAGTTCGGTAGTCGGTCAGACTGGTGTTTTATACTGCAAATAGTTCACGGCGACACCAAAGAAAATGTGCGAAACTGGAAATGGGTTTAAATCATCAGCGGATTTTTGAATTTCATAAGGGAAAAATCAGATAATTTTGTTTTCTTTAAATGCTGGGAACCCTGGAGCTGTTTTCCCTTTTTCATTCAGTTGAACATTGTTTGAAATGAATCTGGGCAAACCTGCTGTTGTTTATATGCTGTGCAGGCTTTTATTAACAGCTCCCCAGTGATAGGGTAACATGTAGATGGTCATTATATACAGGTTAACCCTATTCTGACTGGGGAGGGGGTCAATTTGACCCCCCCCCCCTGTACGAAATCCGCGATTGCCGCGCAACCGCTACAAATCGCGACCCGGCGTTCTATGACTTTTTTCTTTCAAGTGTCCCGCAAATTTTGACACCAAGTTTAAAAAAATTGGACACTCCGTTATCGCATTACGCAACATTATGTAATCGCATGTCAGGCCAAAATTGAACGAAAATCATCATTTTGCATGCGTTTGTGTACAAAAATACTGTTTTTCCTAAATTCCTTTATAACACTGATAATTGTGCATTCTGAGACTTTTGATTTATTAAATTTGTCTTAATATTGACCAAGAAACATTTTTCAAGCATAAAAAATTTCAAAACCCAAGAAATACATAAGAAATAAAAACAATAGAATATATAAGAAATTCACAAAACAATAGAATACAAAAGAATTAATTTGAAATTTCTGAATTTGTCAATTCAATACTGTTGACTTTGTTACTCAGCAACTTTTAGAAAAAAATTGAGCTTCATAACTATGTTTATTATTGAAATATTAATGATTCCAATAAAAAAGCATCTAATTTGCATATGTGAGTATGCATAAATTAGCATAAATTAAATATGTGAATTTTTTTTTTCAAAAAAAATATATCAGCGATACCCTTTACATGTGCAGCGACGTTCGTGCAAAATTTCGCATCGACCGGACCATCCACGGACGAGATCGCAGGGGGGGGTCAAATCGACCCCCCCCCCCCCCCCCCCCCCCCCCAGTCAAAATCTCCTCTTGAAAAGCCCAGTCAGAATAGGGTTGAACAACACACTTTCATTTCTAGAGAGGGGCAATGGAAGTTGCTGCATGATATTCCCTCCATGTTAGAAAAACACCACAGAGGTACCTTTAGATGTAACAGATCATTTCACATTGTGTTTCATATTTTGGTCAAGATGCTGTAGATTGATGGAATCAGAAAATAGAGAGGGACTGCTTTCTCTGATTACATATCACTAATTGTATATCAAAATTTTGATCTGACGCAATTTTTATTTTTTTAAATTTGAACAAACTTATAGGGAGTTGAAATACCGAAGTATGCACTGGATTGCATCATTTTAAGTTTAGAAATATCAAAGCTCCCTAATTCGGATGGGGGACACCCCCTTTCCCTCTCGGTCGCTTCACTCCCTTGCTGTGAATGTAGTCATAACTTCTAACCACTTACATCCCTGTTGATTGTTCCTTGTAGGATCTGGCAAGCATACCTCATCAACAGCGAGACACCTTGTGGAAGTCCATCAACGAGATGAAGAGCGGCTTACAACTCAACAGCACGCCCAACATCACCCGAGGAACCAGCAGTGCATCTACGACAAGCATCCACTCCAGCGGGGGATCACTAGGAAATCAAACGTATCGCGCCACTCGCTTTACCTTGAAACAAACGCTGTCCTTTAAAGTGGAAAAGGAAGATGACTAGTTGTTAATATTTTCTATCAAAGTAGATGTAAAAGATTGTGACTGTCGTTGAAATCTTATGCTGAGGGTAAAGGATGGATAGCCAATAAAGAGAGCATGCTGCAGAAAGGCCGTCTTGGAGATTGGGAAAAGATTTACCTTGAAACGAACCCTTTAGAGTGGAAAAGGAAGATGACGAGTGATTAATATTTCGATCAAAGTGGATGTAAAAGATGGTGTCCGTCTTTGAAATCTTGTGCTAAAGATGATGGATGGACATCAGATGAAGGAAGCATGCTGCAGAAGAGCCGTCGTGGACATTGCAAAAAGCGTAGTTCTGTTTGTCGCAATGTCAGATATATGTTGTCCTTAAAAGGGGACAAATGAGACTGGTTGTGATTTTGTGATGGATGAAAAAGGCAAGCCTGTACTGATAGCACGGTCACTCGGTGGATCTTGTGCTGGTCTTGGAGATTGCGAAAAGCATAGTTCTGCACGCTGCACTGTCAGATATATGTTGTCCTTTAAAGTCCTAGACCGGACCGACAAATGAAATAGCCAAAAACGAAAGCTAATATGCTATATAATACAACAATTCCAAATTAAGGCGTTTTTATTGTCCATCTAGAAAGTATTTAATTAAAAAGATGACCGAACCTCAACCAGGCCACCCCTCCCGAATACTTGTAAAATTACCCCTAATTTAAAAGTGCGAGTGATGACGTCAAAAAATGTTAACGGAATGCTACAGCAGTCCTGCGGCTTGGCATGATTGCGTTTTGCCTTTAGAAAACACGTTTGTATTGCTATGTCAGGACAATAGACGCCCTGTGAGCTAGAATTCTATTGTTATGAAATGAAAGGGCAAAGTCAATCATGCCTGGCCACAGGACTGCTGTAGCATTCCATTAACATTTTTTGACGTCATCACTCGCACTTTTAAATTAGGGGTAATTTTACAAGTATTCGGGAGGGGTGGCCTGGTTGAGGTTCGGTCATCTTTTTAATTAAATACTTTCTAGATGGACAATAAAAACGCTTTGATTTGGAATTGTTGTATTATATAGCATATTAGCTTTCGTTTTTGGCTATTTCATTTGTCGGTCCGGTCTGGGACTTTAAAGGGGACAAATGAGACTGTGGTTGATATTTTTGTGACGGATGAAAAAGGCAAGCCTGTGTTATGTGCAATGCACAATAAGATTCCTTGGACGCTCGTTATATTTTGTGAGAGCGTAACAGCAAGAAAAGCTTGATGCCTCTGGCAGTTTGTTCTGGACATTGGGAATACCACATTTCTGCGCTTGACACCAGAGTTGAGAGAGACAGTAATGTTTTCAGAAGGAGGTATGTCCATTTGAGTTTGATAACCAGCAGCTGTGATCTGTTCTTGTGAAAGGTGTGTTTGAGCGTCTATCAAAAACATCTGTAACAACGTAGCTGAGGAAGAAAGCATCCCAGAAAAAATCACCAGTATTGGAAGTGGAATAATCTTTAACGTTGTGTCAAAGGACAGTAAAGGTTATCTTTGTTGATCAATTTACAAAGCTTGGACCTGCAATACCAATACCACATTGAATTTTAAAATAAAGTTACAATTTCCAGATTTTCTTGGATGAGGTTTGAGGTTGACATTTCTTTCTGTACTTCCAAGATACGGTGATTTACAAAGCAGCAGCAGTGAAGAATATAGAGTTATTGTTTAGAGAAAACCTTGGGGAAATATACGACTGCCTTCAACGTGGTTATAATATCGAGGACAACATCGTTTGCCAATGTTTTCCAGAATGCATTGAAGGAGTTGAAATGATGGCCAGTGGAGAAAACCTTGGGGAAATGTAGTGACTGCCTTCAGCGTGGTACAAACATCTAGAGGACAACGTAGTTTGCCAATGTTTTCTAGAATTCATTGAAAATTGAAATGATTGCCTTGGAGCTAACCTTGGGGTGTTGAGTGACTAATTGTCAAAATTGTACAAATGTTGAGAGAGGACACTTATAATTGTAAATCCTGTATTCCAGAATATGGTTTATCAAGAAATTGTTGGTCAGTTATTATTTAACTCTTAACATGCCACAACGATTTTAGTGAAAAAAAATTGAATTTATTATTACTATTTTTTTTTTTTTTTTGAAGATGATATCAAAAAGTCTTACTTGGTGTGAATGTCTTGGAATTAATCTACAGACACCATACATTCAGTATTGTTGTTTAACAAAGCCAGTACTCCCAGCATTAAAGAGAAAATGAATTATTACGATTGTAGAGATAATACAATTGCACAAAAATGTGTTTGTGGCACTCTATGGGTTAAGGTAGATGTACTGGCGAAGGCTCTTGCATTGGCTTTTATGATATTGCATATTTTGTATGACTTTGCATATGCGCTTAGAAAGATGGCAATGGCGATTGTAACTAAGGCCCATATTCACAAAAGCTGCTTAACTTTAAGCCTAGCTTAAAATCTGTGGCTTAACTATGGCTGGCTAAAAGGGAATCAATCCCAAAAATAAGATGTTCAATTCATCATAATTTTGGGAAGTGAAACTATTAAAAACTGCTTGGGAATGATAGTTTCCCTTACAATTAAAACACAATTCCAAAATTCAGTGAAGGTGATAGGAACATGTAACATAGACAGATTGATTCCCTTTTAGCCAGCTATAGTTAAACCACAGATTTAAGCTAGGCTTAACTTTAGGCCACCTTTGTGAATAAGGGCCTAAGTGTTTGACATTTTAATATGGAATGTATGGATGTGTGTGAAATCAGATATATATTGCTGCTGAGGCTGTACTTGTTATTATTTCAGGCTGTCTTCCACATGAATATGTTTGAGACCAGCATTTGGTAACTTTGTGGAGGTTATAAAAAATTACGACTATTGCGTAAAAATGAAGCCCTGAAAATAGTTTTTCAGAAACATCACCACCTACTTCACAGGAAATTAAATTAACCAGAAATACCAGACCTTTCATTTTCTTCATATACTGCAGTTTTCGACTAATACCTAGCCCAGAACTTTGATGGTCTTTAGTCGTACATAATATCATGATAATAAAAATCATATTTTGTCAGTCTTCCATTTGTGCATCTTCTGATCAACATAAGATTAGACAGACATCTAAATTTAACAAGTTTCATAAATTAAGCCTCTAAGTTTCTGAATCCCTTCAAAAAAGAGAATCCACCTTTCAATAATATGAAAGATATGAAAAAGTTTAATCTTACCAACAAATAGGAGAGTTGGCATTGGCGTGAATACAATGGCCCGAATTCACAAACGTGGTTTAGTTAGTCCATGGTCTAAATCAATTGTTTAAACCACGGATTTAGACCATGGTCTAAATTTTGGTATTCACAAACCACCTGATTTAGACCATGGACTAACTAAACCACGTTTGTGAATTCGGGCCAATGAGTTTTTCATTAAGGTTATATGCTGACATTTTGAAATCCTCGAAACTGTATTTTCATTTATGATTTTGAATATCAATTTTACCTTTCATATTAAAGAAAAATGTGTGAAATTAACATTGTTGAAATGGAAACATATTTAATCTAGAAAAAACTTTTTTCATGGACACCTGCTGCTACAAAAATAGCAAATGTTTGAACACCTTGTCGCGGGTGCAAATGGAAATGCTAGAAATGGTTACTTTTCATGGAAAACCTATTCCAAAGTTAAAACTACGCAAATATTAGAGATTTAAAAAGAATATGTTTGAGACCTTTCACTGAGAATTTACAAAATTGGCCACATTTCTAATCAGGTTTTCTCGATAAACCCATAAATCTGTCAATCTAAAGGATTATTTTACATGAATTGTTGAACTCTGATAATATGTAGGTGGGATGTAATTTTGATTTATTTTTATGACATAATGTGCCAAAAACTGATTTTACTTTATCTTGTTGATCATTAAATTTCTCTACAATGACATGTAAAATGATTCTTTGCAGCGAATATTTGTGAGCGTAACTTGTATTCATTGCCTGGTTTTATTTCTGTTTTTAGTAGGTATTTAAAAGGAACATTGTTATAATATTCACCCAATGCACAGGACAATACACAATTTTTGACCAAATTCTTACACTTTATGAAAAAAGATTAAATCCATGTAATAGTCAATTTCATTTTTGCAGTCGTCTCCGTATCCAATTTTGTTTGCATTATAATGTGATGTTTGATGTGAAGTATATTTTATTAAAAAAATGCAAGCTATCAAATTCATATGCTGGAAATACGTTGAAAGCTTTCACAACTCTTTTTTATCAAGAAAAGCTCCACTGAATAATTTTGGTTTGGCAGAAGATGTAAAAAAAAAACCCCCCCGCATTCATTTTATTATTTTTTATTTTTTGCATTACAATGCAGTGTTTCATGCTGAGTATTTCATAAAGAAAAGAAGGCAAACAAAGTCATATGCTGGCAATACTGTCAAAATGTTTCTCTCACAGAACTGTGTACCGTTTTCACTCTGAAAGAGATGCCAAGTATGTTTAGTGTTGATTTTCAGTATTTATTACTGAAAACTAAAAGAATACCGATACATTGTAGTTACATACAAAACAGATTTACAAATAAACTTTAAAATGAGGTTCCACTGTACATGAAGTGCTGTAGAAGAGACGGGATAGCAGAATCAAAACCATTTTCCTGCTCCATAATTTGAATTCTAATTGATGAATATTTAAATTGGATCGCTATTTGATATTGAAAATATCGATGTCGGTCCCGCAACCTCATACAGTTAACACAACCTTGCAAGTTAAAAAGAAAAGAGTATCTAATTGTCATAGACACATGACATGTCTGGGTCCAGTGATACTATTGCAGTTGTTTTATGGTTATGATGTATATATTGGTACTGTAAATAAAGAAGCGTATGTATGTATACTGATTATTCTCTGTCATTTTATACATGCATTGTAAATGTTACTTGTGGCAAGCACATGTAATGGTATTAAATAAACTTGTACATGTGTTAAAACACATTTTTATCATTCTTTGTATTTTTGTTTTTCAGAAGTTTTGCTTGGCTTATGAGATGGCGTAGAAATAAGGAATATGTTACAGTTTGAAGCTGGGCTGTAGACGAATTCGGGCAACATTTCATGGACGTGAGCCCTCTATGTGCCCGCCATATAGCTGGGAGTTACCCAGTGTACTACGCATGCGCCATGTGCGCGTATGTCTGCGCGTTTGTACATTTTCCTTTGTTACGCATACATGCGCACACAAGGAGCATGCGTAGTACATTGGAGGCCCCCTAGCAATGGCTGCCAACATGACAAAACATCACCCAAACCGAATTTGTCTATAGTTTTGGTTCAAGTTTAAAACCATTGTCGGTTAAAATGAAATCTTATTTAAAAACAGAATTCAGTTGATTAATGAGATCTTGAAAAACAATTCAACTGTAAATGTGGTTATTTTCATGGTGCTTCATTAGGGTGGTATCTCACTTCGCAGAGACATCTCCGCGACAGATAAAAAAAATATTAGAGATGTCTCCGCGACAGTTTTTAAAACTGTAACAGAGCACTTACAAAGAACTGTCTCAAAGTTGTTTCCGCGACTCGTGAAACGTCTGAGAGACGTCTCCGCGACAAATTTTTAAAACTTGTCGCGGAGACATCGCTAATACTTTTTATCCGTCGCGGAAACGATTCTTTCGTGGAGACGTCTATGTGAAGTGAGATACCACCCTTAGAGACTAATCAATCTATATTAAATCTTACAAAACTATTGTATAGCCCAGCGGTAATGGTACAACTATACAGTGCGTCCCAGAAAAAAGTATACCCAACTTTGAGGGCCTCGTATAAGGAATTCATAAATCATGTGACCATATATTATATCTCATGTTAAAGAGTAACTCGTACTCTATTCAATGATATAAAATTTATGTCTGTGCTGTCACGAATGATCGAGTATTCATACTTTTAAAAAAATCCGTCGAAAGTGCTTTGTACCAAGTTTGGGTTATTTTGGGTTTAGCCAATTTCAACTTAACAACTTCTTCAACGTGCCCACCTTCCCTCTCAATGCATAAATCGCAGCGTCGTTGCATGTCTTGGACAGCTCGTTATTGTAATTGAGCGCAATTATGCGATTACCAAACACCTCCCGAAGTCGATCTCGAACTGCTACACTCCGGTGTGCAGGGGCACCATCCGCCTTTTTGCATGGTATCTCCTGACTACAAAAACCCTCTGCTCTGTTGTTCGCTGCACCATTTTGGTTGCATGAGGTATCCTGACACATGAAATCAATGTTTTACTTACTTCTAAGGCACTTGAAATTGAATGAAGGACACAATGGAAGATCATCCAAGTGTTCATACATACCAAGGCAATTGAAAGAGGATTTCATCAAGATAGCATCCCAAGTAATGCTTTATCCTTTGTGAATAACTCAGGAAGGCTTACCTCAAACAATGAATGATGATCAGGGAGCCAGGATTTCATTGACAATATACCATGAGTATAACTAACATTTTTGGTCAATTCTCTTGAGCTACATTTCGCATATATGTTTGCTTAATTAATGCAAACATTTTTTGAACTTTCATCCACTTTGCATCATTTTCAGGCTAAAACAAAAAACATGAGGATTATTGAAATGAAAAGTTTACTTCCGAAAAACTTGGTACAAAGCCCTTTCGACGGATTTTTTTCAAAGTTCAAGTACTCAGTCATTCGTGACAGTATCGACATAAATTTGGTATCATCGAACAGAACATGAGTTACTCTTTAACATAAAATGAAAAATAAGGTCACATGATTTATGAATTTCTATTACGAGACCCTCAAAGTTGGGTATACTTTTTTCTGGGACGCACTGTATAGTAACGAAGTATTCAATTAGCCTGTAATCAAAGAATGGAACAAAATTTCTAACCTACTCGTGAATGGCATACTTGTCACGATTGATGTTATTTCGGCTATCGTATTGCTCTCAGATTGTCAAGCCAAACCTTTGTTTGAGAATGTTGATTGTATCCAACTTCTATTCACTGTTGTTGCTAAGCCGGGCATTCACCAGCAATCTGTAAGAAAATACCGGGTTCTTGAGTTCTATAGTAACAACTGAAGGTATTCAATTAGCCTGTAATTGAAGAATGAAGAACAATATTCGGAATATACCGGTACTCGTGAATTGCATACTTGTCATGATAGATGTTATGTCTCGTAAGCTTTCAGATTATCAAGCCAAAACAACCTTTGTTTGAGAATGTATCAACTTGATTATGCTCTGAAAAAGAATAAAGAGAGAAGGTACATTGAAGCGACATTGCAACTACCAAAAGCTACTTTTATTGACCTAGTCGGTCACGTCGACGGACTAGCATCAAGCTTGACGGACGAGCTTTAAAGCTCGTCCGTCAAGTTTAGAGATGTAGATTCAGTTGTATGCTAGTCCGTCTCGACGGACTAACATGACAGACTAGCTTTAAAACTAGTCCGTCTTTACCGACTAGCTTTAAAGCTAGTCGGTCCATTGACGAACGAGGTTAGGTTTTCAGTGTATGGTCGCCGCAACGTGCAATGTTGTGCCAACGTTGGCCCAACGTAATAGCTACGAACATGCCGATGTTAGCCCAACGTAACTTTTCTATCTGGGTAAAAACAGGAATACAAGTAATCCTTTATATACAGCATTTTCAACAAGTCTGAACTCTGAAAGGAAATCAAATCAGATCGATAAAATAGAAAAATAATAATGGCGATGGTTTTAACGATAAAGAATTATGAATAGTGGCATTGATTGATTGAATTAATTTTATTCACGGCAAACTCACATCAGCCAAAAAGACTGCTTTTCAGCAAGTCCGTGTCATAAAAACATACATATTGAATATAACTTTTATGTCTAATACCGTTAAACTTTGCACGGGGTCCTCCATAGACTTTGCACGGGACAGTCAACGAACTCGCATCTCCTCTTTGAATTCGCCTCGCCGAGGCCCCCGCTTCAACACTTGGGTCGGGTCGGCCGCCCGTCACGGTCTCGACGCATTTTCAGCCCGCCACGATGTCGGACGTGCAGGCAATCGTCGATTTCCTCGACGAAGATTCCCCATTGAATTGCGTTTTGAAGCTCATTACTCTCGCCCCAAGAACATCGCCCTGCATGTAAGCATAATGTCCTATCCACGTCATCGGTGTATTTTCGATTTACACACAGCGCTGAGTTAAGATACGATACTGAGTTATTTTAGGTCGATTGTGAAAAGGAGGATCTTAGACGATTGTGTCTCGAATCGATTCCGATAGCGATTCCCGTCATGTACGCGTCATATAAAAAAAAGGACTTTTAAACTGCAATAGACGTAAAATAACCATCGTAAAGTCAAGTTTGTCAACTATCTTTGCATAAAGAGTAATCAGGTATTAATGTTCATGTTTGATATTTAAAAAATAGAAATTTACGTGAATTCGGCGATCCTCCATACATATCGTATTGGAAAGTGAATTGACTGAATGACTGAATGAGCTGAGTAATGTGAATGAGTGAGAGAGCTGCCTTGAGAAGTTGAGTGCATGCAAATCAATAATTAGGCTGTAATATAGACGTAAAATAACTATCTGAAGTTTCATAAACTGATGTGGTTTTTTTTCGTGAATTTTGCAATTGTTCATGCTCATTTGCATAAATTAACAGAAATGATAATTAGATGGAAAAACGGTAGATAAAATATCTTCTTTTTTTTTTAAAACCCTGACTGACTTCCTTACTTGGATTACTGTCATTATATTATCATTTACCTCTATTTCTTTTAATCTAACCCAAAAATAATGTTCTTCAATTGATTATATTAAGATAATCAACCCTGGAAATCATATCAATTCTAGTTGTAAACTTAAGGGGAAGAGGGCGCTATCACTCTTCGCAAAGCGAACGCGGCCATAGACATTTTGTATTTTGCACAGTTTTTTCACTTTGTTTTCTTGATTATGGCGAGCAACTACCTTTTCAAAATATGTTCAACTGGAATAAGTACGCTAAGAGTCTGAATTTTTCAAAAATAGGAATAACTTATTGCAAAGGGAAAAAAAAGTCCTGTCACTTGTGTCAATTCGA
>CALNVZ010003431.1:10254277-10278785 GCA_940671915.1 Paracentrotus lividus | reverse complement strand
ATTCTAATTTCTAAGAATTATATGTGCCACTATTTCTTATAGATTACTATCTGAAAGAACAGAATATTGAATTAGAGGCGCGATTGCGGGATTCCAGTCTGAAGGTGGCTCTCAAGAAAGATATGCGTAGAAAATTGGCAAAAAATAAGGGCAGCCTACAACAAACAAGACAATTATGATGCAAGCATTGGCGGGGAAGCCGGGGGACAGTGGGGACCGTTTCACCCTCGATTTTTTTTTTTTTCTTGGGATCGTCCCCTTGATTTTTTAAAGTGATCAGCTAGTTTGTGAGACTTAATAAAGAGGCAAAATGTATGTTGAATATAATGCTAATGCTATTTTTTAAGCCCCCTCTACCTCCCCCTCCCCCCCCTCCCAGTCGTGGACATACAAATCGCCGCACTGGAAGCAGCAGCTTACATATCTTTTTCTCGTCGACCTATAAAGTATGAATTCAACAATGCATATAATTAGCCCCATTATGGAATTGCATCTAACTTTATTTGGTTTGGCCGGGCTTCAGTGTCAATTATTTCACATTTGATTTTCCCAAATTAAATCTCAACATTCCACATTATTTGATAATTGCCATAATGTTTAAAATTGTGCCTCCTGTATTAATTCTTTGTATCTGATCTATCATCATAATAAAATGATTTTGGTTTGATAATTTTTGAATTTTTGTGAAAAAATTTAATCGTTATTCTTTAAAATGTTTTCTAATTAATTTTGTATTGACGTCTTCTGAACAAGCTGATTAGAAGCCATATTAAGCTATTTCGTTAATGCCTAGATCTCGCGTCATAAGAAGATATTAGTTATTCAAGACATCGCGACAGACATAGCGCGACTGACTAGGTTTGACAACCTTGACGAACTTAGCTTGTAATAGCTAGTCTTGACATCAAAGCTCCGTACATTCTGTGGCAATCAATTACGACTAAGCTTTTATAGCTAGTCCATTTCAACTAGTTACGGTCAAAACGGACTGGCTTTAAAGCTAGTCCGTCTGTGACACGACTAGCACTTAAACTGTCCGTCGTACCGACTAACTTGACGGACAGCTTTCAAAGATAGTTCCGTAGAAGACGGACGAGCTTATTAAGCTAGTCCGCTATTAAGCGGATTGTATGTTGAAGGGAAAAACTAGTCCGTCGTGACTGACTGCTTTTAAAGCTTAGTCAGTCTTGGGCATCACTACGACTAGCTTTAAGCTAGTCGGTCTAACCCTTTAGGTTCAGTGCAGTCGCCGCTTATTTATTGAAAATTTTTTCAAAAATCTCTCACGACCCAAATTTGATGCGCGACGGAGAGGGACTATCACGAACCTAAAAGGCTACAGGCCGCCATCAGGGGAGGAAACACTCGATCGCCTGCTGTCAGTACTGTAAGGATCGCCACATTGTGCGCAATTCATTATTTTGTGGTTTTTGGATTTTATTAGCTGCGACAGAGAAGTCGAGCCGCGAAGATGCTGCGAGGTCGAGGCTATTGTATTTATTGAGGTTACAACTGATTTGTTAGCCTTTGTTTGCGTTGAGCAGTCGTTGTCGTACCCCTTATCGTGGACAGATTCGAATGATACGTAGCATGATCATTCGGTTCACCTAGATTCTGACACGATTCGGCAGTTCTAACATGCACAGGTTGTCGCCAACAACGATCGCCTTCTGTGGACAGGCCTAAAGGGCAACCTATGCTATTGTTAAAAAACCCGTAAGAATCGTGTCAGCAATTCGTACGGTGTTGTCCAAAGATCATATGGTCGATTTCCAGCGAAAAGTTGTGTATCACGGCGAAAAAGTTGAGTCCAAATAGAACCTCTTTTTGATGATTGTCCTTTGACGTCTACTAAAAGTCAAAATCATCAACCTATCCGTGTGATTAAATTGCCACTGCTTAATCTTCCAAATTGACTTTGTGCAGAGGGTAATAATAAAAACCATTATTTTCTTCTGCATGTTACCACGAATAACGTACTCTTAATGTGTTACAGTCAGATTTTGCCTCCTAATATACATTTTCCTTCCAAATATTTTGTCATTCCATTCATCAATAAGGATTCTAACACAATTAGTTAAACGGTAAGAGCAGGCTTGTTGCTCCTACTTCCTTTTGTATTTGCCATTATTCCATTAAAGTTATAGTTATTAAGACAAATCTGTTTGAAAAACATGGGTTGCAGTTTGCTTTGTTTTAATTTCACGACGCTAAATTAAGATATTGTCATTATTCTTACTGAAAGAAAAGAGAATGATCTCCTCATTTTAAAACCCTAAAAAAAAATTGGAATCGCCCATTACTTGTTATAGAAGAGGTTTTTAGTTTAATTATTATGTATTTCCGTTTAGGTAACAGACTTATGTATTTCGTTATTTTTTTTTGTAACTAGTTATAACTGGCTTTACTATGTATTTATTTTTTTTAAACTATTTTGTTTGGTCCAATTTGAATAATATATCGTTAGTGTAGGTGGATCAAACTAACTTGTTTCTTGTAAAAATATGTTTCTCAGCCAATATATGGGAACCATACTTACCAAGTAATTGGTGAAACACTAATTTTATTACCAAAACGTCAATATTTGTCCATGTTTATCGTTATGTATATCTTTTAATTCAAGATTTCATTTGTTACTTAATAAGTGTAAGGTTATTTTCTCAACATTGTGCTTGATAAACAAGCTATATTAATACCGGTTAAAATTGATAAACGTTCTAAACTAAAGATTCACACATGAGGAATAAATTTTATTGCGAATATTTATTAAATAGGCAATCAGCCCCTAACCAACAATAAAAAATGAATACGATATCTTCTTCTAACATAATACATTTCAACATAATTCGAAGAAAAAAAAGTTAATCAATGTCTTTCGACGAATATACATTATAGATGTAGAACACTTTTTTTCTATTGATTCAACTGGCTATAGGCATTTTTTCCTCACGTTTATTTCTGTGAATCATATTTACATAGCGTTGAAAACCATTAACGAACAAAATCATTAGTATTATATCATTTTTAAATCTAAAATATTCATTATACCCTTCCTTTAACAATAAAAAAAAAATGTTGTATTTTTATTCGTCGATTTATATATCTAGGCATTTACTTATGCACATTATGATTATCCCTTCTGTTATCATTATTCAATGATACTTATTTAGTGTGATGGTAACAGTGACTAGTTCTTGAATGCTTATGGTTAAAATATTCATAACTGGACTGTTCTCTTGATGATGATATGTAACTATTGGAAAGAATTAAAGACCTCTTGCTCGAACGTAACCATAATCAAAGTATTTTGAGAGAATATAATACTGTCAACGACACACATCACAGGGCTGATAATATCCCTAACCAAATTGAATTTCTGCCTGCACTGTATGATTAAGAGAGGATATTACGTTCTGCAATCTCGTCACTTTTACATCATTTTCATTTTCATCAAAAATAAAAATGAAAATGAAGACAACTTTACTTTAATCAACATGCGTTTCGATAACTAATTGAAATTATTTTGAGGATCTGAGTAAATTTACCGCCTGAATCCAATTTTGGGAAATTAAAGATAACTTAAAGAATATGGGCCAAGTTTGCTTTGTACTTGAACTCCAAGAATTGCAATTCATAATAAGGAAACATTAAAACACCTGAATAAATGAATCTAAAAAAGGATAAGTCGGCGGGAAAAAAAATCAACGTTTAGTTTTGTCTTTTATTTTTTTTTGCTTACTAGTATTTGAAATTCCATTTCTCTCAGTATAAATATTATTCATTTCGTATTTGAAATAAAATTAGAGAATGTTAATTCACATCTGTAATGTACAGATTGTGTCAATCGGCAAACGTGCCTTGAATGAAATAGAAAAAGGATTTGTTAATCCCGAATATTGCAATAAGCTCTATTTGGCGGCACTTTCTTCAAATCTGATTTAATCACAATACAATAAAATTAAACTTATATTATTGGGTCCAAAACGATGTCCCCCATATCTATTGGGGACTATTCCTTCCCTTTCCAATAAAGAAAAAGCAATGTTGAGGTTTAATTTGTAAAGCCGAAAATGGGCAGTTCACGTTTACATTGTTACCATACGAATACACATTGTTCCTACGAATACAGTGATACACTGCAGAAATGCGTATCCCATGGTTTTTATTTATCTTCTGAAAGCTATAATTTTTTTTGGTAATTAAATTTGAAAGAGTTTCCCTCTTGATAGCGCTACGAAAAAAAAACTTAAACTTGATAAATAACATTATTTCAGAAGAAAATTACTTCCTCAACAATAATATCAAACAAATATATAAATATTTTTTTCATTAAAGAAAAAATGTTCGAAAACTAATGGAAAACATAAGATTCTTAAACAAGATTTAAATTGTCACCAATATCCTATTTATCATGACAAATGAAAACTACAAAAGTTTTTTAACTTTAGTCTTCAAAGAAAATTACTAAAATATACAAGATATATTGCCAGAAACCACGCTATGCATACTTGTATCGTAGGTAAATTCGGGAATGTCAAATGTACCTTACGAATACAGCACTTAAGGCTAATACTCAAAACCTATTGTTCAAGGATGATAAAAGTTTACACACGTCAGCAAGGCATCGTTTTGTCAACTTTCCCTACCCAATATTGTCACTAATCTCTTAAGGTATAAAAATGGCAAGTGTAGTGGCGTTTTATAGGTGTATTCGTACGGTAAAAACTGAATTTTTTGACACACGAAAATTTCGGACCTTTGACCTCTCTGCAAGTTTAACAAAGAAAAGCAATGTCACCGGGAACAATGCATGTCGATATGGAATTGGTGGAGGCGCTTCCTGATACGGCAATTAAGAGTCGTACTTCGTTTATATCTAGTATGCGTTTATAAGCTTTTTAAAAAAAGCTGTATATCCCGTTAGGTAACATCCAAAAATTTACACTCAGATAAAAAATTCCAGAGATTGTTTGGATTGCCCTTATTATTATTCAAATTTGGTACAATTTTCTCTATCTCGAGAGTGTTGCCATTCCTAAATACAACTTGAATCTTAAATTATTTGATGATTTTCTTTGAAAAGTCTTGGTCGCGGAAAAAAAAAATTTAGTTGTATTTTTTCCAAATATATGGCCAAAAGCATGTTTATTAAATCGCTTAAAAAAAAAAGTTCACTTCAAATGAAGTTGGAACAAATGCTGGCACGAATAAGTTCACCGGTGCGGATACATAAAACTGCAAAATTTGACGGTTCCTACATTTTTTTTTGATTTTTTGTTATGGCCTGAACATGATCTCAAAAACACCGTTTGTCACACTTTTCGTTTTTTGGATTATCGTATCCATATTACGTATCTACGACTTCTGTCTATGATAGGCTCCGACAACGACTTGCTTCACGCAAACAACAGTACTAACGAATAGCTGGTATTCGATAATACAATAGCCTCGACCTTCGCGCAATCTCGCGGCTTCGACCATATCAATTCTACTCTATGTAAAAATGTTAAAGTTAACGTTGTTATGTACCCAATGCTGCGGGGCATTATAATCGTAATTAAACTAGGCGTCGATTTCATTATCTAAGAGGCAGACGCACGAATTCATTTTTTAGTTTTTTTAGTGACGTTATGGGGATTATCGGGTCTGAGAAGCGCAGAATCTATACAGCTGGCTTTGCAATATTAAATTAGCTCACAAAAAACTCGCCTTTAAAGAGAACTTCCCTGCAGCTGGAAATGGTATTGTCCGTTCGGTCAGCAATCTACTCGTACGTGGAGAATGAAAGAAATGATGAACTTTTATCATGTTGTTAGTTAATAGATTCTCCAACCAATATGGAGGAATATACACACATTGGCAATAAAACCTTGGATTGAAAAAAAAAAAATATGTTTTGCGCATTTGATTGCATTCCCATACTCCGTCTTGTCTCTATTACAGTGCGTCCCAGAAAGAGTAAACCCCAACTTTGAGAGCATCATATTAAGATTAGCATGTCTTTATGTGTTTAGTGATTAGAATATGTATTATTATATTTTTATTTCATGATGAAGCAATCAAGTGGTGGTATCTCACTTTCGCGGAAACTACTTTGAAACTTCGTTTGAGACGGATTGGGGCCTACTTTGAGACGGTTTGACAACTACTTGTGAAGACGGTATGAAAACTGTTGCTGGAGAACATCCTCCTTAGTCCCTGCAATTGTTTCATTGAGTCGCGGAAAGTACTTTGAGACAGTTTATGAAAATTGTCGCGGAGACGTTCTCCGAAACGTTTCCGCGACGGAATAAAGTATCGAGACGCTCTTATACTTTTTGTCCGTTCGCGAACGACGAGTGAGATACCACAGTAATTACCAAACTTTGTACTGTCAATCATCGATTACTGAGCACTTGAATTTTTTTTGATAATTTTGGTGAAACACATTTTCTCCAAGTCTTTGTCACAAGCACCCTGGTTCTGAGCATTCATTCATTGTTTAGGTCAGTCCTCTGTGTTATTTTATTCATAAGGGACAAATATTTAAATTTAAGACTTTTATTAGTTTTGATTTCAAGGGTTGTCTTATTGCTCAATTAACTTTGTTTGGTATATACTATTAGACATTTTTTACGATTTTATAAACCTAAGTGCTCAGTCATTTCGTTGCAACACACTTATACGTTGATGATATATTTTATTGAATTAGAGTGACTGTTATTATGAAAAAAACACCAAAGTAAACAAAACCTCTAACATTTCAATAAGACAGATGCTTTTCAAAATTAATTTGTTTTTCTGTTGTCGACTGTTATATCAAAGCCCTTGATGTACTGATTGAATACCATAAGGATAGTACATTGTGCAGGTTTACCATTGGGAAACTGTTATTCAAGTTATTGAAAAAGACTTTAAAAATTATGGTTTGCAAGGTATTTGAAAAATAGAGCCCTTTTTATGCTAACGTTTCTAGATAAGCTCCCCCGTAGTCCCAGCGAAAACACCCTATTGTGTCTGTCGTTACGTGACAACTTTAAAACGCCATCTATTCTAAAAAATGAAGGGCGGATTTTATTATCCTAATAGGATCAATTAATTACCCCATGGGTCAAAGATAGAGAACTGAATAGCAATAGATTGCAACATCAAAAACTAAAAGTGTGGTCAAAAATTGTATTTTCCTCCTGTGTTCGTACGGAACATTTTGCAAAAATAGGTTCTGAATAATAATACCACCCCATTAAGCATCATAAAAATGTTTATTAAAAATTATTTGGAGCCATCCATTTGATTCCTTAATCCATACTCTGACTTGTGTTCTACTTTTGAATTTCTTGCACTCATTTCTTTTTATAGTGATTTTGATTCTGGCAGTTTTTATGTTTTTCGACTTTAATCAGTAAGATTTATGAAAATTGAAAATTCAGCCGTTTTCCCCCTAAACAAATCCTTTTTCTGACTTCGCTTTGGAAAAAAACTTGTTTAATTTCCATAACGTATTAGGTATCATAGTTAAATATTACACTATCTTATTATTAATTGAAATTTGTTATATTTTTATTTTTGTGCTATTTTTTCAAGTTCTAGTGTTGGATATATCGCCCTTGTAGTAGTCTTATTTTATTCTGGCACATTAAAAACTTTTTTTTATCTGTTTTCAATTTTAACACAAGCCCTCAGGATAAATCATGTAAAAATATGTTTACTTAAGCGCTCTTTGTTAAATTATTTAACTGTTATTTAGATTTGTCATTCATTTATAGATAAATAGCAGTAGCAGCATTTTCCGGTTTATATGTCTATATTATCATATGCACGTACTAAAGCTACGATTAGAAATCAAAAAGAAATTTGGCTGGAATTGCGGTTATAAAGATATACTGATATCATTAGGTGCATATTTGGCGCATATAGATCCAGAGCCTAGAGAGTTACTAAAACGAGAAATTCATTTGAAATATGCTTAATTTACCTTCGGAAGATCCTCCTCTCGTTAATGCAATCCAGTAAGAGAGAGGAGAGGAAAAAAAGACTAGTAGGCTCATATTTTCTTTTATTATATACCTTCTAATAAAAAAATGCACCCCTTCACGCGGAAAATACACGATTTGCTCCAGTCTGTTGACTTAAATAATATGGCTTCTCTGACTGTTTAGTTTTCTTTTTTGTTTTTTGTTTTTTGCTGTTGGGACGTCTGAGTGTGTTTCTTTCCAGCTGCGGTTTGTATTAGAGGACGCCGCAAAATTTTCAGGAGAATGCACACACAAAAAAAAGAAAACTATACAAGGTAAAGTGAGGGATAATAGGAAATATAAGCTATGGAAATTTTCTCTCCCACCACAAAGAATACGAAAAAACTGTGATTAATTTACTTTTCTGAGATAGCAACTTTCCCCATAGTGTTCATACTTATTCTCTTTTTGAATTGATCGAGGAGAATTTACCCATGGTCAAGAATGTATCCGCTGTTCCGCCCAAAATTAATTATGTATGTGTTGCCTGCGCATCATTATTAGCAAGGTTTATCGTCCTTACAATGTGTAATTTGGTAAATTTGAAGAGGGGTTTGACCTGATGGAAGTCATCTCGTATGTCTCTTTTTTCTTTGTGAATCCAAATTGATACGTGTAACCGTTTCTATCGATAATTTATCTTTTAATAATGTTCATTTGTAAAATTGGATTTTCTCTTTCCACGAACAACTCACCCTTTTAATTGCTTTCTTACGATGCTTTTTTTAACCCCTCCAGTTTCCCATTTCGAGGCTGATTCAAGTTAGCCCTCCTCCTATCTTGCACTGGTTAAACCACATATTCAGGAACTTGTGTTTTAAGGCATCGCTCTCTATCGATTCATCTCTCATTCATCTCTCTCTTATGTTTATATCTTTTAATCAAGATTATTGTTACTAATAAGTGTAAGGTATTTTTCTCAACATTGTGCTTGATAACAAGCATAAATACCGGTTAAAATGATAAACGTCTAAACTAAAAGATTCACACATGAGAATAATTTATTGCGAATATTTATTAATAGCATCAGCCCCTAACCAACAATAAAAAATGAATACGATATCTTCTGTCTAACATAAATACTTTAACATAATTCGAAGAAAAAAAAAGTTAATCAAATGTCTTTCGACGAATATTACATTATAGATGTAGAACACTTTTTTTTTATTGATTCAACTGGTATAGGCATTTTTTCCTCACGTTTATTCTGAAATCATATTTACATAAGCGTGAAACCATAAACGAACAAAAATGATTGAGCTGATATATCATTTTAAATCCGTAAATATTCATTATACCTTCCTTTAACTATAAAAAAAAAATGTTGCTTTTAATCGTCGTTATATATCTAGGCACTTACATGCACTATGATTATCCATTCTGTTATTTATTCCAATGATACTATTTGTGGGTAAAGTGACTGTTTGAAATGCTTATGAGTTTAAATATCTAACTGACTTTCTGATAATGAATGAATATGGAAAGATTTAAAACCTCTTGCTCGAACGTAACCATAATCAAGTATTTTGAGAGAAATAATACGTCAAACGACAACATCCAGGCTGAAATATCTAACCAAATGAATTTCTGCCTGCACTTATGATTAAAGAGGACGATATACGTCTGCATCTGTCACTTTTACATCATTTCATTTTCCATCAAAATAAAAATGAAAATGAAGACAACTTTACTTTAATCAACATTGGTTTCGATAACTAATAAAAATTATGAGGTCTGAGTAAATACGCATGAAATCCCCAATTGCGAAATTAAAGATAATAAAGAGAGGGCAAGTTTTCTTGTATGAACTCCAGATTGCAATTCATTAATAAGAAACATAAACACCTGATAAAAATGAAATCTAAAAAAAGTAAGTCGGGGGAAAAAAATCAACGTTTAGTTTTGTTTTTATTTTTTTTGTAAGTAATGAAAATCCATCTCGTAAATATTATCATTTGTATTTTGAAATAAAATTAGAGAATTGTTAATTCAAACATCTGTAATGTCAGATTTGTCAATCGCAACGTGCCTTGATGAATTAGGAAAAAAGGATTGTTTAATCCGAATGATAAGCTCAATTTGGGGCACTTTCTTCAAATCTAGTAATCACTAAACAATAAAATAACTTATATTATTAGTTGGGTCCCAAACGATGTCCCAATAGTCTATGGGACTTATTCCTCCCTTCCAATAAGAAAAAGCAATGTGAGGTTAATTGTAAAGCCGAAAATGCATTCCACGTTACAATGTTACCTAACGAAACACATTTGTTTACTACGAATACACGTATACCACTGCAGAATGCTATCCCATCGTTTTATTTATTCCGTGAAAGCTATAATTTTTTTGGTATTAAATTTGAAAGATTTCCCCCACTTGATAAGCGCTACGAAAAAATTAAACTGATTAATAACATTATTCAGAGAAATTACTTCTCAACAATAATCAAAAAATATAATATTTTAATTAATGAAAAATGTCGAAACTTAATGAAGAACATAAGATTCTAACAGAGGAAAAATTGTCACACAATATCCTATTTATATGACAAATGAAACTACAAAAGTTTGTAACTTTAGTCTCAAGACAAATTACTAAAATATACAATGATATATGCCAGAAACACGCTATGCATACTTGTATTCGTAGGTAACATTCGGAATGTCAAATGTTACCTACGAATACAGCACTTATAAGGCAATACCTCAAAAACCTATTGTTCAAGGATGATAAAAGTTTACACACGTCAGCAAGGCATCGTTTGTCAACTTTCCCTACAATATTTGTCACTAATCTCTTAAGGTATAAAAATGGCAGTGGTTTATAGGTGTATTCGTAGGTAACTGAATTTTTTGACCACACGAAAATTTCGGACCTTTGACCTCTTCTGCAAGTTTAACAAAGAAAGCAATGTCACCGGGAACAATGCATGTCGATAGGGAATGGTGAGGCGCTTCCGTACGGCAATTAAGAGTCGTACTTCGTTATATCTAGTATGGTTTATAAGCTTTTAAAAAAGCTGTATTCGTAGGTAACATCCAAATTTACCACTCGAAAAAAAATTCCAGAGATTGTTTGGATTGCCCTATATTATTCAAATTTGGTACAATTTCTCCTGAGATGTGTGCCATCCTAAAATACAACTTGAATCTAAATTATTTGATGATTTTCTTTGAAAAGTTTGGTCGCGAAAAAAAAATTAGGTATTTTTTTTCCAAAAATGGCCAAAAATGGCATGTTTTTAAATCGTTAAAAAAAAAGGTTCACTTCAAATGAAGTTGGAACAAATGCGGCACGAATAAGTTCACCGGTGCGGATACATAAAATGCAAAATTGAGGTTCCTACATTTTTTTTTGATTTTTTTATTGGCCTGAACATGATCAAAAACACCGTGTACACTTTTCGCTGGAATCGACCATATACGTATCTACGACTCTGTCTATGATAGGCTCCGACAACGACTTGCTTCCACGCAAACAATAGACTAACAATAGCTGGTATTCGATAATACAATAGCCTCGACCTTCGCGCATCTCGCGGCTCGACCATATCAATTCTACTCTATGTAAAATGTAAAGTTAACGTATACCAATGTGCGGCATTAAATCGTAATTAAACAAGGCGCGTCCATTATCTAAGAGGCCAGACGCAACGAAGTGACGTTGGAAATACGGCTGAGAAGCGCAGAAATCTATACAGCTGGCTGCAATAATAAATTAGCTCACAAAAACTCGCTTAAGAAGACTTCCCTGCAGCTGGAATGGTATTGTCCGTTCGGTTCAGCAATCTACTCGTACGTGGAGATGAAAGAAATTGATGAACTTTTATCATGTTGTTAGTTAATAGATTCTCCAGACCAAATGGAGGAAATACACATTTGGGCAATAAAACCTTGGTATGAAAAAAAAAAACTATGTTTGCGCATTTGATTGCATTCCGCATACTCCGTCTTGTCTCTTATACAGTGCGTCCCAAGAAAGAGTAAACCCAACTTTGAGAGCCTCATATTAAGATTGCATGTCTTATGTGTTTAGTGATTAGGAATATGTATTTATTTATTTTATTATCATGATGAAGAATAAGGGTGGTATCTCACTTCGCGGAAACTACTTTGAAACTTCTTTGAGACGGATTTGGGCCTACTTTGAGACGGTTTTGAAACTACTTGGAGACGGTTATGAAAACTGTTGCTGAGACATCTCCTTAGTCCCTGCAATGTTTCATGAGTCGCGGAAAGTACTTTGAGACAGTTTATGAAAATTGTCGCGGAGACGTCTCCGAAACGTTTCCGCGACGGAATAAAGTATCGGAGACGCCTCTAATACTTTTTGTCCGTCGCGACGACGGAGTGAGATACCACAGTAATACCAAACTTGTACCTGTTCAATCATCGATGACTGAGCACTTGAATTTTTGATAATTTTGGTGAAACACATTTTCTTCCAAGTTTTGTCACAAGCAACCCTGGCTTCTGAGCATTCATTCATTGTTTAGGTCAGTCCTCCTGGGTATATTCATAAGGGACAACATATTTAAAAAGACTAAGTGATTTCAAGGGTTGCTTTTGCTCAAACTTGGTATATACTATTAGACAATTTTTTACGATTTTTATAAACCTAAGTGCTCAGTCATTCGTTGCAACACACTTATACGTTTGAGATAATATTTTATTGAATATAGAGTGACTGATTATTATGAAATAAACACCAAAGTAACAAAACTCTAACATTTCAATAAGACAGATGCTTTCAAAATTAATTTTGTTTTTCTGTGTCGCACTGTATATCAAAGCCCTGTGTACTGATTGAATCCAAAGAGTACATGTGCGGTTACCATTGGAAACTGTTATTCAAAGTTATTGAAAAAGATAAAAAATTATGGTTTGCAGGTATTTGAAAAATAGAGCCCTTTTTATGCTAACGTTCTAGATAAGCTCCCCCGTAGTCCAGCGAAAACACCCTATTGTGTGTCGTACGTGACAACTTTAAAACGCCATTTATTTAAAAAAGAAGGGCGGATTTTATATCCTAATAGGATCAATTAATTACCCATGGGTCAAAGATAGAGAAACTGAAATAGCAAGATTGCAACATCAAAAACAAAAGTGTGGTCAAAAATTTTGTATTTCCGTGTGTCGTACGGAACATTGCCAAAAATAGGTTCTGAATAATAATTACTCACCCCATTAAGCATCATAAAAATGTTATAAAAATTATTTGGAGCCATCCATGATACATTAATCCACTGACTTGTTCTACTTTTGAATATTCTTGCACTCTTTCTATAGTGATTTGAGGCAGTTTTTGTTTTCGACCTGTTAATCAGTAAGATTTATGAAAATTGAAAATTCCACCGTTTTCCCCCTAAAAAATCCTTTTCTGACTTCGCTTTGGAAAAAAACTTGTAATTTCCATAACGTTTAGGTATCATAGTAAAATATTACACTACTTATTATTAATTGAAATGATATTTTAATTTTGGCATTTTTCAAGTTCTAGTGTGGAATCGCCCTGTAGAGTCTATATTCTGGCACATTAAAACTTTTTTTGTCTGATTTCATTGTTAACACCAAGCCCTCAGGAAAATCATGTAAAAATTGTACTAAGCGCTGTATAAATTGTATGTATTATCATTATTAGTAATAGCAGTAGCAGCATTTTCCGTGTTTATTGTCTATATTATATATGCCGTACTAAAGCACGATTAGAAATCAAAAAGAAATTTGGCTGGTGCGGTTTAAAAATAATGTTAAATTAGCATATTTGGCGCATATATCAGGCTAGAGAGTTACTAAAGACGAGAATTCATTGAAATATTTAATTTACCTTCGGAAGATTCCTCCTCATCGTTAACTGCATCTAAGAGAGAGAGAGGAAAAAAAAGAGGCAATTTTCTTAAATATACACTCTAAAAAGAAAATGCACCCCTTCACGGGAAAATACAGATTTGCTCCAGCTTGACTAAAAATATGGCATTCCTGATGTTAGTTTGTTTGTTTGTTTTTTGCTGTGGGACGCTGAGTGTGTTCTTTCCAGCTGGGTTTGATTAGAGGACGCCGAAAATCAGGAGAATGCACACACAAAAAAAAAACATATACAGGTAAAGTGAGGAATAAGGATATAGCTTGGAAATTCCAAGATACGAAACTGTGATAATTTACTTTTCTGGGATAGCAACTTTCCTCCATAGTTTCATACTTTCTCTTTTGATGATCGAGGAATTTCCACGGTCAGAAAGTATCCGCTGTCGCCAAAAAATATGTATTGTTTTGCCTGCCATATTATTGCAGGTATTATGTCTACAATGTGTAATTGGTAAACATTTTGAAGAGGGGTTTGTTAACTGATGGAGTACACTGCTCGTCATTATGTATGTCTCTTTTTTCTTTGTTTAGAATTGAAAACAAAATGATACGTGTAACCGTTTATGATAATTTATCTTTAAAATGTCATGTAAAATTAGGATCTCTTTCTTCAACGAACAACTCACCCTTTTTGAAATGCTTTCTTACGATGCTTTTTAACCCTCCAGTTTCCGCATTTTCGAGAGCTGATTCAAGTTTAGCCCGGTCCACATCTTTGCCACTGGTTAACCACATATTCAGAACTTGTTTTAAGGCGCTCTCTTGATTTCCTAAGTACTGTGCTAATATTTGATTCGCCTGGTTAAATCCTACACCAAATTCATTGCAGAACAATGTGTAGTTGTTGCGTGGATATTTTTTAGAAAGCTCGGCAAATAAAGATGTTGCGTTTTTGAGAATTTTTCCTGTCACATAAGGAGACACAATGTACAAATTTAGTATGTAATATACTCAGTATGATCCATGATTCTGTTTTATTGCAATAATAATTTTATACATGATAGCTCACACTAACTGCATATTATCAAATGATTCATTCATGTATTTTCATTTACCACAAGTATATCTATTTCTTTGATATGTGTGCTTTTATCAAACAATTTTTGCGACTCTTTGATGTACCTCTACTGAAATGTCTGCAAACCAATGTGTAAAAGTAATTGATGTCATCTATGATCATTAATGCATATTTTAAAATTGTGCTTATTAGTTATAACACTAAGAGTCATTATTCGTCTTACCTTTTCCATCCGGAATACCAGCCATGGTTGTATTGATTTTCTATCTGAAACCCAAAAAAGGGGAAATTTGTAGGCAAATACAATATATCACACATGTATGTGTTAAAGCATTGAGGTATATTTATATATAAACACAAAACAAGAAGAAAGTTCCCCCTATTTTAGATATCAATAATTTTTTAACCAGGAAGAATTTAAAAAATCTAATTATACAGTGTCCCCAAAAATTAGTTGTACACTTTGAAAAAATGAAATTAAACAAATTGGTTTGAAATTTCATTTACTATTTATATCAGATGGTAGGTAATGTCACCATCACCTGAACCCTAAATCTCAAATGTTCCGTCAGTCTCGGAAGTTCTAGGCCGCCATTTGCAATTTTCATTGCCCAAAAATTTAGTCTAGCCGCCAACTCGATGTACCTTGTTTTGGCGTCTATATATTTTTTTTCAACGGATTATGATCCTAAACCTTCAATATGAAGAAACCGATTGCTGACACTCTGTCAGCATTGAGCATTTTGAGATATGTGACGTCATACAAAATGGCCGCCAAAATACAGAATTTTCCTCTAAAAATGTGTAAAAATACACTTTTAGTCAGCTTATTAATGTCTGAATGTCTCTGGGAACTGTACTAAATATTGTTTAATTATATCGCAGGACATGAATGTCAAGATAATTTGTATATCTGTTTATAGCGCCCTCCATTTAAAAAAAAAAAATGTGTGCTACTCAAATGATAGGTCTCATTTTCTTCCAATTTAGGGCAGATTGCGTTGCCTAAACCACCCAAATTCAATCTCTCTGTAAGCTCTGCCTATAAACCTCCCACTCAGACTTTCAACCTCCTCCATGAAGTATCTGGAGAACACATCAATGTGGCTATTGAAGACTTCAACAGCCATCATGTTACATGGGAATATAAAGAAACCAATGGAGACGGCAAACTCGTCGAAAACTCGGCAGATGCAAGTCACATGGTACTCATTCATGATGCAAAGCTCCCCTCTTTCTTCCTCAGCGAACGATGGAGACGCGGATACAACCCTGACCGGGTGTCAACATTGCCAACCCATGTGAGAAACCAATTCCGCACACCCAGCATCAACCAATCGGGCCTATATTAGAGTGAACGCTGCTATCACACCTCACCCAGTTCTCTTCCGCTGCCGTTTCCACTTTAAGAAGGCAAAGTGGGAACAGTTTGCATTAGATCTCGATGATAACATTTAAGACCTTCCATCCATTCTATGTAACTATGACACCCTTGTAGAGATGATCAAGAAGTCCTCAAGATAAAGCATCCCACGAAGCTAAAGCACAAGCTATACACCAGGCTTGTCCGATGACTCAAAGGTGCTTTACTATGAGTATGTAAAACGCTTGTAGAGTGGCCCTTTCAGTGTTGACGCAGTGGAATGTGGTGAGAACCTTACTACAGTCATAATTTTTATGAAAAGTCGACAGAGAAAATGGCAAGAATTGATCTAGTCAACGGATATGACCCACAGCAGTAGGAAAGCCTGGAAAAACAAAATTCTGGGAAATGACTACACAAAAAACCACCAAGACCACAATCACTGCTGACCAAGTTGCCCACCAGCTCCTTGTGACCAGTCAGTGAAACCCTGATCACTGTTCCAGGAGAGCAAAGCTTCCCCAAGATGCTGAAGAATGCTTCCAAGAGCCCTCAGACCTAACAAGACCTTTCAGTATGATAAACCTGTGTGATATAATCAAGACCATGACGAACAATGCTGCAGCCTTGATGGCATCCTCTGCGAACAGATCAATCACCTTGGACCTGTTGCGCTTTAGTGGCTGCTTTACATGCTGAATTGCATGAGTACCAATACATTCCCGAAGCCATGGAGAAAATCAAGAGTCGTTGTTCTGCTTAAACCGGGCAAGGATCCAGCCATATAAGAGCTATGCCCATCTCTCTACTATGTCATACATGTACATGCAACTCTTTGAAAGACTCATACTTGCTATAATCGTATTGTCCCCATTGATGATGACCTCCTCATTCCTGAACACTAAAAGATAGGTTTCCGGCCAGGAAAATCCTTTACTAGCAACTCCTGAACCTCACAGAGCACATCGAGGATGGGTTTGAGGAAGAGCTTATTACCGGAATAGCTTTTGTTGACCTCCCAGCAGCCTATGACACTGTAAACCATGGGATTCTCGCCCGTAAATTCTTTGAGACGGCAAACGATGTGACGCTGACCAAGCTACTCCTGAACCTGCTATCAAATAGACGGTTCTACCTGGTTTCACCATGTCGTCCTTAAAGTTAAGAACGACTTTAAGAGCGACGGGATAATATGTTCTTGGGTGCTGTACTAATCACATGCTATACCATTTAGCACAAGAACTGATCAAGGACTGATCAGTCGTTTATAAAGTTGTTTGTAACTTACCAACGAATTGGTGAAAAAAAACAGCCTTGATGGCCAGCGCAGCAGATGGCACAAGATGAAAATGTTCTCCCAGAAGGGATTGTCATTGCCTATCTGCTCTGCAATGTGTATACCAATGACCAACCAATACACCTCAAAACAGTTTCTTGTATGATCTTGACGATCTCTGCATTGCCTCACAGGAAAATTCCTTTAAAGACAAAACATGAGGGGGTCTCCATCCCAATCACAATCCTACCAACAAAAAACTGAAGTCAAGAAATAGTATCCTCCATTCTACAGTATCCCTTGATAGCTCTGCCCACAAACTTAGGGTGACCTTGTGGGCCAACCATCGCTAGCAAATGCTACACAGGCTTTCTATAAGTGCAAAGGAATCCCTTCGCCAGGTCATAATGGCCAACGTGATCATGCCTGAACCATCTCGGCATAGGTACAGGACGCTGTGAGGTCTTTTTGGAAAAGTGGGTATACAACGAGGACGGACATACTGTGAGTGTGGGGGAAGAGCAAACCATGGAACACCTGCTGTTATGCCCCCACCTAATTTTACCATGTACCCTTGAAGACCTGGAAGGGTTTAACCCCAAAGCAAAGTCATATGTCCGACACTGATCTGGTGTAATATAGTGTAATATAATTTAGTGACCCCAGAATCCAGAGAGTGCAGTGCATTATCAAAAGTTAAAGTTTTCTAAATAGAAAAAGTCATTTATAATAAGCTAAGTTAAAATTAGCCATAATTTTTTATGTTGATCAAAACCATAATAAATGTTCCCAACTGAGCTCTTTCCCTGAAAATGTAACCAAGAAAAAATCATCTGAAAAGTCACTAAAATAAATATATTCGATCTTTGGTGTTGAGCCGATTAGATTATGCAAATTCTTTGTTGGTGAATATCAATGTCCTGATATTAAAAGGCTTCAGCGCATCTAAAACCGTGCCGCCCGCATTATTACTTAAAGCAAGGAAATTTGATCATGCCAAACATCTGCTAAGAGATTTGCACTGGTTACCTGTAATTTGTTTAAAGTAGCATTTAAGTCTATTCATAATTTGTCTCCTCAATACATTTCAAACATGTTTTCATTTCTCACACAGTCAAATTACTCTTTACGATCTCGAACAGACCCCTTCTTTTGAAAATTCCAAAGATCAATTCCAAAAAATGTGAACAAACTATTAGTTTTGCAGGTCCAACATTTTGAATGGTCTCCTCTTGAAATTCGTTCTTGTACAACAGTTCAAACATTTAAGAACAAATTGAAGACATATTTGTTCTCCCTCTGATCTGTTATACTAACTTGGAGAGCAAGTCACCTTTCTTACTGCTGTGTTTTGGTTTTGGTTTTTTATGTGAAGGAAATTTATTTGGAAGGGCGCTATAAAGAATTTTTTATTATCATTATGATTATTATTATTATCAATTACCTTTAGAGCTTGTTCTTTATTTCATGAATAGGATAATTCCCCAGAATTATCATTCCTCATTTAAGATGTCGAAAAGAATCAATTAATGTTTTAATTTGTTTCACATTGAATATTATTGATATAACACCACCTAAAATAACCTATTATTAAAACAAAAATTTGAACCATTTAACAATCCTCGCTGCTTTAATGAAAAATATTTTATGCAGGCTTATCCCTTCTTGTCTGGTATGTATATTTTTCACAGAAAAAAATGGGGGGGGGGGTGAAACTATCTTTCGGGAGCGCATATATTTCATGAAAACTAATACTTCAAAATTGAGGGCGCTATGGACAATATGCAAATTAGCATGTAATGTATGGCCATGTGACCTAACAAAACATATTTACAAATGGTCTAAGAGATATGCAGACATTTAGCTCCCTAATTTTGTTGAAATGTCCATATTAAACATCTATTTTCTCAATTTAAGAGGAAATTGGGTAATTTGGCGGCCATTTTGTATGACGTCACATATCTCAAAATGCTCAATGCTGACAAAGTGTCAGCAATCGGATTCTTGAAATTAAAGTTTAGGCAATCATAATCCGTTGAAAAAAAAAACTATAGACGCCAAAACAAGGTTAGGCCCCAAAATTGCAATCTGCTGCTGGACTATTATTTGTACACTTCAGAAGATGGGTTTTTAAAGGAGTGTTACAAATTTTGGGGGGCCTTTTTTGGCTTCCAGGGCAGTCATCAACTTCCTTGGGATACTGTCGACCAATTCAGCACTCATTTCACCGCCAATACCATTCCAAGTTCGATGGAGCGTGTCCTGGAGCTGCTGGAGGTTTGATGGTGAGTATTGAGGGCGCTGTCGCTCTAGATCACCTCCCATGTGTTAAATGGGGATTAAATGTGGGATCCGAGGTGCCTTTTCTAGCTTCTTAACAAGTTTCTGCTAAAATAATGCTTAAATATGCTTCGCTGCATGCTTGGGGTCCCTGTTATGTTGGAAATCAACTTGAAGACCAATCAGCCTTTACGCAAGTGGGAGCCTCTAAGAGGCAAAAATAGTCTCATGGAAATCAGTTTTCATGATGATATTGATGGACAGACAGTAAGCAATGAAATATTGCAATTTGCGACCAAAGAAAATTGCATCCAAATACACAGAGGCTGAGGAATGACTGGGTCCCCTCAAGAGTGTCTGCAACAGGCTAAATGGCTACATGGCTATAAGTGGAATAATTGGCAAGAAAGAAGCCAAATGTAAGGGACAGTAACAAAAAAGCGTCATGCTTTTGCAAAACAACATGTGAACATGTCTGCGGAGTTCTAGCACTCTGTCCTAAGACCTAAGTAGTGTAAAAGTGGTTGCATAGGATGCACGGGACCATGTGTGTCTTGTATGAAGCTTTCAGTCAGTCATGGTTGGAGCCAACAGTGAAGCACAGTAGAGGATGTTTGATGATTTGGAGTTGTATGGCAGCCAGTAGAGTTGGAGAGATAAATTTCATAACATGGCATCATGAATGCTGAAGCCATGACGATATTCTTGCCCTTCAGAATGGCTCAGATACTCCCATCCGCTTCAAATCTGAATGGTCGTCAATTTACGGTCCAACATAACAATGACCCCAAGTACACAGCAAACCATATTAAAGCAATATATCTAGACTGACCATCCAACATCCAGCAGCTCCAGGACACGCTCCAGCACACTTGGAATAGTATTGGCGGTGAAATGAGTGCTAAATTTGTTGACAGTATGCCAAGAAGGTTGATGACTGCCCTGGAAGCCCAAGAATACCCCAAAAATGTTTAAACACTCCTTTAAAAACCCATCTTCTGAAGTGTACAAATAATTTTTGGGTAATGAAAATTGCAAATGGCGGCCTAGAACTCCCGAGACTGACGGAAAATTTGAGATTTAGTGTTCAGGTGATAGTGACATTACCTACCATTTGATATAAATAGTAATTAAAATTCCATATTTTCAAATAATTTTGGGGGACACTGTATGTCCATGTAGGGAATTCAATTAACCACAATGGGAGCGAATTTGAGGAAAAATCATGCAGTCATGCTTCAGTGAGCAATGGTTTGCAAACAGGTCATTTTTTGAAGTTCACAAGCCTAAAATGGCAATTTTGATTCAATGATAACGGACCCATTTTCAGATTTTAAACATTTTACACGTCAAAATGTATGCAAAACGTGCTTCCCCATTAAAGAAAACGAAATTTGCGTAAAATTTCACGGTTGCAGCATGCCATGGTATATTCGATAAAATATGATGGAATTCCTCTTTTGGAAGTGTATGTAACCAATATCCATTCATTTACGGTTGAATGAACCTATCAATCAATAAAAAAAAAAGGCCATTTTAGAATTTCGAAGAGTCATTGTAGTAATTTTATGCACTAGAAAGCATCTCAATAACATTTTTTGGGTCTTATTTATATTCTTTGGACACGTGTCAATGATCCTATGGCATTTATTCAAAAATTCATGCTTCAGTGAGCACGTGAGACTGGAAAAGCCCTTTTCTCATGTCCGGACTAAAATTCAAATTCTTACTTTGATTGAATATAACAATTCTTGTTGGGGAGTACTTTTGATTTAATTTTCATAAAAATCCCGATGTTTCACGCCTGAGTGGGCACAAGATACAAAAAAATCATGAAAAAAAAAAGAAGAAGATTTGGGGCTTCGTCATAGGTAATTTGAATAAAGATCATGTTAGTTATATAGAGACCGGTTGAAGCTGTGTGCAAAGTTTCATAAAATTATTTACAGTCAAATGGACAAAAACTAACAATTAAAATATGCCAAATTTCACTTTTGTTAAACTTTTGTTAAACCTCTGTACATAAAATCAATGGAGGTCAGGAGGAAATCAATACCTGACAAATGTGAAATTCTGCCAATTTCATTGATGATTATTGTTAATTCTACCGTGAGTTATGTCACGAAACTTGGCACACAGCTTCAACTCGTCTCGAACTAACATGATCTTGATTCAAATTACGTATTCGAAAAGTCACTGAACCATGGCGAAGCCCTTCTCATTTGCATGATTTTCTCGTATCTTGTGCCCACTGAGGCGTGAAACATCGGGATTTTTATGAAAATAAAATCAAAAGTACTCTCCCAAAAGAATTGTTATTTTCAATAAAAGTAAGAATTTGAATTTTAGTCCATACGTGAGAAAGGGGCTCACGTGCTCACTGAAGCATGAATGTGTAAATAAATGCCAAAGGATCATTGACACGAGCCCAAAGAATATAAATAAAACCCAAAAAATGTTATTGAGATACATTCTAGTGCATAAAATTACTACAATGACTCTTCGTAATTCTAAAATGGCCTATTTTTTGATTGATTGATGGGTTCATTCAACCGCGAATGAATGGATATTGGTTGCATACACTTCCAAAACAGGAATTCATTCACATTTGATTGATGATACCATGGCAAAGAAGTAAAAATCGCAGTTTGGGCAATTTTGCTGCATGCTCACTTTCGTTTCCGTATAATATTATTATTGGGAAGCATGTTTTGCATACATTATGACGTGTAAAATGTTTAAAATCTAAAAATGGGTCCGTTATCATTGAATAAAAGTTGTCTGGGAGTGGTGTGGTCGAGTGGATAAGTCAGCGGACTTACGATCACAAGGTACGCGGTTCGAATCCCGTCCATACCACTAGCATCCTTCGGCAAGGTGTTAACCTGCAAATTTGCCGTACTTGACCCAAGTGAGGTGAATGGGTACCGGTAGGAAGCAATTCCTTGAATGCTGTGAGCACCTTTCGGGGTAGCCTAGCTAAGCCTGGATAATAATTAGTTAACACTAAAAGCGCTTAGAAACCCCAAGGTAGATATATGTATTAAGCGCTATATAAATGTAACTATTATTATTATTATTATTTTAGGCTTGTGAACTTCAAAAAATTACATTTTTGCATTCAACCATTGCTCACTGAAGCATGACTAAATGATTTTTCCTCAATATCGCTGCCACTGTGGCTAATTAAATTCCCTACATGGACATATAATTAGATTTTTTATTAATTCCTCCTGGTTCCAAAATTATTGATATCTGAAATAGGGGGAACTTTCTCTTTGTTTTGTGTTTATGATTAAAAAAAAATAATAATTGCGCTACCCAGTTTTAGGTATGTAACCGTTACAGTGCATTTCACCCTAAATAAAAAGAAGTCAATCAAAGAAACAAGTGCACACACATAGGGTACATGCAGGTAATATGGGCCAGCAGGTAATACGGGCCACCTGAAGCAAATCATGTCGTGACCGTCGACCGGTGTGAGCACCATAGTGTTGTTCATATGAACTGTATACGAAAATGTATCGTCGTGAGAGCATCTGATGGCGAAATTTCTCTGAGAAAATTGCTGAAAACCAACCAGGTACGTAAAACAAACGGCATTTTTAACCCTGATGTAAAATTTGATATTTCACAGAATGTGATGGTGAAAGAGTATTTGAGGGGGTAACCTAAATTGTTTTGTATATTTGGTAAGCTTATAGTTTCATTTTGATCATACTAGCGTGTACATGTCAATTTGTTGTAGTGAAGGGGTGCAATGTTACATTGAATGCTTGCCTGACACATCAACATTAGTGCACGTAATATGGCCATCAAAAATGGCGGAAATGATTCTGGTACTCAGTATTGGGATGAGCCATCAATCTATTTGCTACGATTTTTGGGGGGTATATTCACAGTATATAATTAATATAAATAACTTATTGTAGGCCTATATTGACTTGTATAATGAAAATAATATTTAAATAATAAGGGTCTTATAATTTCAAATGATATCTTAAAGTTAATGATTTTCAACATTTTAAGCAAATTCCAGACATGGTAGAGTCATTGTAGATTTTAAAATATACATTAAATACATGTGCCCATATTACCTGCACATGCAGGTAATATGGGCACTTTGGTAATGACATCAACATTTGAATATTGCAGACAGGGGGTTGGTGACAATTGTTTTTCTTCACAATAAAAGTTAGAGCAGTAGTTATTGATTTATATAAACTAAGATGAGACTGTGTGTCATTTTGCAATTTTATGCAAATTAGGCAAATGAGCTTAGGGGGCCTTCATGTACCCTAGACACAAATACACACAAAAAAATTGTCAAAATTGATCATATAAAGACTACCTTCAAAGGATGCACAAACGAACTGTAACTTGTATACAACGCGTACAATCTTTTTAAAAATCATGAAATTCATACCTACCGGGTACTAGTAATATAAAACCAGTTTATAACGACGTAGAGCCGAGACGATCCGTATGATAATGCCTTGTTGCTCAATATCCATTTAAACTGTACAGTACCAATGAACGTTAATGAACTTTGTACTATACGAGGCATCGCGATCATATAGCAGTCTATATATCCTAATAATATCAAATGACATTTCCGTCTACTTAAGGAGAATGAAACCCAAGGAATCCGTTTAGTTATGAGACAAATTGAATAAATAATGAGAAAGTTTCGTGCATTTGAATGTTGTGATC
>CALNVZ010003431.1:10221779-10243435 GCA_940671915.1 Paracentrotus lividus | reverse complement strand
ATGTCACCAATTCGAGGAAAAACTTCAAAGATTTGATTCAATGTGAGTATGAATTCAAGTAAGGTATTTTTGACCACGAAATTTGTGGTCTTGTATAGATATTTTCAAAACTTCGCCAAATATGTCTAACGTTAACTTTGTTACTGGTTCGTCAGTTCCCGTCGCTTCGCGACGGGGGCTGGTCGGTTTAGATCTAGATCTACTCCGAAAACTAACGCTAACAACAGATAGATCTAGATCTACCTAGGCCTGGACTAGAGTCTAGTAGGCCTTGATCTAGGGTGCGGAGCGTTTTACTTTTAGGTCCAACTTTAATAGTCTAAAATCTGAAAGTTATATAATTATCGAGCAATTTATTTAGATCTAACGTTAGATGTCTACTTTAAAAACACTTAGACCTGTTAGGTCTACTCGACTCACATTCACAAATCATGAATCATGTCACGTCATGATTATGGTAGACTCTCTTAGATCTAAGTTAGGCCCTAACTGTTAGGCCTAACTGTGTGTTACACCAGAAAAGTTCAGAAATGTTTTGCATTATATCTAACAGTTAGATCTAACTTAGTCTAGTCTAAAGTGTAACTTGTAACTGAGTTCTAATTTACAGCGAAAAGTTAGAAACGACTCATTGTTTTCAATATGAATAATAAATTGATATTGCAACTAAAGACACAAGCTCTCCAAGTTAACAAGCTATTTTATGAGTAGAGTCTACAGACCGCAGCTAGAGTCAACCTATAGGTAAACCGACCAGCCCCCGTCGCGAAGCGACGGGAACTGACGAGTCAGTACGCGTTTCTAGCGAAGTTTTTTTTTTTTTCTAGAGAAAAAAAAAAATTATCACAAATTTCGGGGTCAAGATAATTCATACTCACATTGAATCCAGACTGTGAAGGTCCTTCCTCGAATTGGTGACATCTGCAAATATTTCACTTGAAGTAATAAACTAATTAAGATAAAAAAAGAAAACAGAGACATCCACCACGTAATTTCTAATTTCAGTTGCAAGGTTAGGTCATCCGGAAGTGGAACGTCGTCTGCTCTAACTTCACGTCTCCGTGCGTGTGCCTGTATAGTACTGTTCAATTAATTCTTCGCACAGAATTATGGGACGGAGGTCATGAATCGAATGACGTCATTGAAAGATGGCAGCGATGGCACCGAAAATTTTAGAAGAAACAAGAGCAACGGAAATTCATTTTGGTAATGTCAAAAAGCTCTTATATACTTTCATTTTAAGTCGTTGTTAGCGTGAACATCATAGAGTGTAAAATCGATTTTAAAAATTTAGAATTAATTAAATTGACCAGTATGATTCATGTTGCGCTCATCATCATGAAGTTACGCTGTAATAGGGTGGTTGAAGTACAGCCCGTGCGCGAAGGCGACGGGGCTGTGTATGTTAACCTATAGGCTGACAAAGGCTCGCATTCGCATTGAAGTAAATTATTTCCCGAATTTGCATTACAAAATACAAGCTTCAAGTTCACGCAACACATCAGTTAACTGTTTGATCAACATTACAAGTTTTTTGAGTGCTGACATGCAATTAAAACAATAAATAGATATAAACTGCATACATTTAGGCTAAACTCACCTTCCGAGCCAATTAGAGAAGTTGTCAAAATTTTATCCAATCAAAATGTTACCGCAATCAGAATCCACAAACCGCTCAACGTCACAAGTACAGTCGAGTCACAGCAAAAGAACGGAGACAAACCGGGGTGGAATTCTGGGGACTCTCTTAATACTGTCTTAATATCTTTGCTTATCCCGAGAGATAAGACACCCTTAAGATTGTCTAATCGGTATTCTGAAGACTGTCTTTTCTCTGTCTTATTCTGAAGTACCGCCCATCTTTCTCAGACAAACAATGAAAATCACTCTTAGTTACTCGTTAAGCTCTTAACCAATAGGAAGGCCCGAAGCATGCAGGGGTGTGTCAAATGAAGTAATTGCAATGCGTGACTGCGCATATTATGCGCTTATTCACGCAAAGTTAAAGAAAAAGACAGACAGAACTCAGAAGACTTTTTCGGAAGAGAAAAAGAGAGAGCAAAAACAGAGAGGAAAATGGCAGTTAACCTGGAGGGCTTAACTTCTGGCAGTAATAACCGAATTTTGTGAAAATTGTCACATATGATAAGTAAAACTAATGAAACAATGTAATCTAAAAAATAGTATTGTTTGCTTACAATAAAGGGGCTTTTTTTACCTGGGTATCATGGTACTAAAACTTTGTAAAAGATAAGACAAAGATAAGACAGCTAGACCCTGTCATATCTTTTATCTTATCATTTATCTGGTTTCGCGTAAAAGTTGGCTTTTGCGCGTTTATTAAACAGCGCATTTCTTTTGTGCGCCAATAATTTATGACAATTATTTATGACAAAAAGATAAGACAGCTCCCAGAATACCGATTTTGTCTTATCTCTGAGATAAGATAAAATACCGAGATAAGACACTGCCCAGAATTCCGGTTCTTCTGAATACAATTATTTTTTCCCGCGTTTGTTTTGTTTTGTTTTGTCTATACCGGTATAGATATCTATAGCTTTCAGATCGACGCGCGCCAGACAAAAGTTTGATGACACGTACACGCGTAGGCTACTTAAATGACGTCTTAGCGCATTTATTGTCTTTCACCAATAGTCTGCATGCTTTTCGCACGACGCCTCACATATATGTTTGCTTAGTTAATGCAAACATTTTTTTTAACTTTCATCCACTTTGCATCATTTTCAGGCTAAAACAAAAAACATGAGGATTATTGAAATGAAAAGTTTACTTCCGAAAAACTTGGTACAAAGCCCTTTCAACGGATTTTTTTCAAAGTTCAAGTACTCAGTCATTCGTGACAGTATCGACATAAATTTGGTATCATCGAACAGAACATGAGTTACTCTTTAACATAAAATGAAAAATAAGGTCACATGATTTATGAATTTCTAATACGAGACCCTCAAAGTTGGGTATACTTTTTTCTGGGACGCACTGTATACCGAGTGAGTCAAAAAAAACTTTACACCTAGAAAAATTTAAATAAAAAGAAAACCAATTTATAAACCCTAAATTATATTACATATTCTGAAAGAGTAACTCCTCCTGCATCTTATGGTACCATTTTTGTGTGGTATGCTTTTACGCTTGGAAGAACACGACGCATTGTTTGAGAACATGCACATTTCGAATTGTGCCAGGGTGGGGATGAAATTGAAACAACAAAAGCTGACAAAAAAACAACTCCATCATGAATAAAATAGCATAACTTTTTAACGAAAATGTATTCTGCTTATTAACTTGGCACCGGGGATGTTGTTACACATATTGACTACATTTTGTATGAAAATTAGATTGACTCGTCAAGTAATGCACGAATGAGTACACATCAAAGAGTAAATTGCCACTGATAGACCTAAAAAGGCCTAATTCTTTTGAAAAGAGATTATTTTGTCTTTGACGCGTGCTTACTCATGCCTGACTCTACAGATTTATCTCATTTTCATACAAAATGTAGTCAATATGTGTAACAACACCCCTGACAAGTTATTAAGCGGAATACATTTTCGTGAAAAAGTTATGCTATTTTATTCATAATGGAGTTGCTTTTTTGTCAGCTTTTGTTGTTTCAATTTCTTCCCCACCCTGGCACAATTCACAATTTGCATGTTCGCAAACAATGTGTCATGTTCATCCAAGCGTAAAGACATACCACACAAAAGTGGTACCAGAAGATGCGGGAGGAGTTACTCTTTCAGAATAAGTAAAATAATTTAGGGTTTACAAGTTGGTTTTCTTTTTATTTAAATTTTTCTAGGTGTAAAGTTTTTTTTGACTCACTCGGTATATTGACAAGTTTAGGCTATCGCACACCTGATTTTCTGTCACACGATTGACTGACCTGGGATCAGAAGTAACATAGCGTGTATATTTTGCATGCGCTGGTTTTCGGATCCAAAGTCAGTCGTGCAACTGAAAATAAAGTGTGCGGTAGATGGCCTTTAGAAATAGTGCACGTTCTATTGAAGGGGATGCTAGTTAGAATATTGAAAATGAATCACACGATATCTCTACTTCTCTCTTTGTTTCTCTCTCTCTTTCTCAATTTCTTTATATTGCAGCTGACATATCTCTCTCCTCTCTTTCTCAATCCCTTTCTACTACATCTGAAACTTATCTCTACTTCTCTCTTCGTCTCTCTCCTCATTTGCTTCGCAACTCATCTAATACACATCTCTCTCTCTCTTTCTCAATTCCTTTTTTATGCATCACACACACTTATCAGTGTCTCCACTTCTCTCTCTTTATTTCTCAATTACTTTCTAATGAATCTTACACTTTTCTCTCTTTGTCCATCTTTCTCATTTACTTTTCAACTATTCTCAAACTTATCCTCTCTTTTTGAATTTTTTTCACTTACTGTATACGCTGAATATTTCGCAGTGGTTTTATTTTCGCAAACATTGTCACTTTCTAATATTTCTGTACATAGTAAATCCGTGAAAATATATCCTTGCGAACTCCTCATTTTGAAGCAAAATCGCGAAAAATACAGCGTACACAGTATGTTTATTTCTATTTCCACTTTCCATCAAAGAGCAAATTTCCTCATACTTCTCTCTCTCTTGTCTATATAATCTTTATCATACCTCATCATATTACATTGATACAAACTCTAGCACTCGTATATAAAAGAAACAAGTCATAACAAAATTATTAATCAACACAAATAATTACATGGGCACAATATCTCCATTTTATTTCCCCTCGATATCAAAAAAAAGAAGGAAAAGAAAATCAAATTTACATCACATGTTTCTGAGGGTTTCTCTCTCGTAATGCTTGGAAAGAAGAAAGTTGCGTAGAGAGAGTGAGTGAGAGAGAGAGAGAGATACAGAGAGATAGAGAGAGAGAAAAGTCATAATATATACACCATCTTGCTATACATAAAACTTTTGTACACATATTTTACAAGATAATTACAAGAAATCAATAAATCAACTATGTTCTCTCTTTTTTACATAACGCGTCGCTCCCCACCGTCAGGTTCCCCGAATTCGCCTTCAGGCAGGAAACGAACGCTGATTACTTATCCCACTATCTCTTTTTAAAAACTATATCTCCCATTCTCTTTTTTTTTCTCATAGGTTCTTTTTAATATCTTGAACAATGATGCACAAAGATAATTCTCTTTACAACCCACACTGTGGGCCTTTCTTTCCCATTCAGTTGAATATATATATATATATATTTATATATATTTATATTTTCTGTTTACATATTTACAAGTATCAACATCGGTCATGTATGAAATAAATTGGTCGTTATGGATACCAAACACTTCAAACTTCATTGTGAAGCGTTCCAACCAACACAGTAACAATACCAACTAGTTAAGGTGAAAGTAAGTCTTTGTTTTCATTATGTACACACAACAGCAAAACATAGAAACATGTCAATCTCAACATCAAAGTAAACTCAAAATATTATCTCTTTTTTTTTTTGTCCTTTTACTATTATTGTTTTTTTTTTTTCTTCTTTCAACAGAGTTGTTTTCATTTTTCTAACAAAAATAGGTAAATTAGATCTCTCTTTTTTAATACAAATATGACTACCTTTTACACTTACGACAAACCACATTGGGATGCTACAAGTTTTAATAAATTAAAAAATAAGAAAACCTAAATAAAACCTCAATAGAATATCACAATTAGTTTCAATGATAATCCTCATACTGGATTGCATATTGTACTGAGGTGAATAATTTGTGCAAATCAGTTTTGGAAAAAAAGAAAATAAGACCGAATCAAAGCAAATGCATTAAAATCAACTTTCATCAATCAATTATCTCCTTTAAATCAAAGTAATAAATAAAAAGTGGGGAAATATGCCGTGGGGAAAATGTCTACACAATGTTATTCTTGTGTTCATGTACATTCTTCTACAGCTTTTCATTTTGTGTTTTAAAAAAAATTGAGAAATAGGTAGTTTAAGATTTCACACACATTTATCTGGTAAATGTCATCGAGAGAGAATCGATTTCTCTTGACTAAAAAATAATCATTTTCCCCTGAGAAGAGGCTATTTATCACCAAGATTTGATGAAATCTTGATTGCAACCATTCTTTTATTGTCTACAAAAAAATTAAAACCCCTACAATGGCTACTCCAACTACAACATCTAACACCGTCACTACAAAATGACCACAACTGATAAAACACTAACTACTTTCTACCAAATTACCAACTCATACTCCCAATTCTTTTAAATGATTTAATATCATGAGAGTGACTCAACCATTTGTGTCTAAAAGACGTTTTTAATAGTGAAAGTAAAAAGATGGTAAAACGAAGCATCTCCAACAGAATCGGCGAGTTTTGATATTTTGTCTTTTCAAATGAAGCGACTAAAACAAAGTGTAATGATAACAAAACAAAACCAAAACGATACAAGAAAATTAATAACGTCACTATGAAAACCAAACCTAAAATGAGCATCACATGTGTTTACGATTCTTGTAAAAAAAAATAGCTCAACTCAACATTACAAATTAGGCAGCTCCCCTATGGCCAATTCAAAGATCATTGACTTATATGGCCATTGAGAAACCAGACTACAATAATGATACTAAAGAACACTGGACGGATATTCTTTTTTTTTCTTCTTCAATATAATCAATAATTACGACAACATTAATTCACCGGTATAAATCTTTATCAATGTCTTGGATCGGGTATTTTCAAATCCGAAGCCTGGATCACGTTTTCGGCTCGATTTGGTTAAAAAATAAACTCACTTCATTCCTCAAATCAAGTCATCCTTGCTATGTAAGCGACAGATCAAATGCAAGTTGGTGTCATGGACAGAGTCCAATAAAAGAATCACCAATAATAATCAGTGTTAGGTAAACTCCTGTCATATTAAGACTCTCGGGAATAATGTAAGTATAAGCACTTATCACCACATCTATGCAATGCAGAGACCTGAATATTGGGATATATATGACATTGTCCGATCTGGTATATATATTGTCTTTTTGTCCGCAATTATACTCTCGTCTGCTCTTTATGTTTATTGGTGTCCAACAGTTCTCATTGACACAAATACTTAAGTATTTCAACAATCAAAATGCAGAATTGTGAGATTTGCAAAAAAAAATAACATGAAAACTAACTTTAAACTTAAGGATCTCATAAGGATGAGAACAATTAGCTCTATATAGAGCAGATTTTTTGAGTGGAATATCTTGTATTTCTGAATTAATTTATTTCCCTTTCAGCAATGTTTTCCAAAAGATGTGCAGTCAATCAAACAAGATTTAATTAACTAAGTAAAAAATCAAGCAGTGCATGCACCAGTGATGAACATTAATATTAGTTGTATATTTTAACCCACTGAGGACTGAGCCCGAATATATTCGGGCCGAGGTCTATGGGAAATGTGGGTTATAGCCAAATCAGCTCATCTCCAACAGGTTAAAGAATTTATTTAGTATACCAGTAATTATCATAAGACAGGTTTTAATCTTGTAGTGTTGCTTTAATCGTAAGAGAGGTGATGGGAAATTCAGGACATTAAATATACGATTGGTTTGTCAGCGTAGAGTTGTGTTCTTCTGATGGTTACGTCACTGATGACATCATCCCCTGTGGGAGGTACGTAGCTAACAGTTGACGCGGTCTTCACGACACATTGGCAACCGAGATCACAGGAATAGCAATCTACAGATCACGATAGTGTCTTGTCTTTCCGGATTGGTGACAGCATCATCTTTTTCCATGGTGAGACCCGAGTGGTAGCCGCAACATTCCAAATCTCTTCAGGATGCGGTCACTACGATGATCATGAGGCAGTTGCTATGACGATCATGAGATGGGCAATCTCCTGTACGCTTTCTAGGAGATCTGGAGAGAGGCGTGAGAGATGGGCCTCAGTGAACTCACATGGAGGAAAGATGTGAAGTACAAAAGCAGCCTGTAGGTAGAAGGAAAATAAAACAATAGAAAATTAATTTCTTGCAAGTGACTTTCAGAACTAAAGCAGCCTGCAGGTGTCTTCCTTTTCATCATAGAACCAGGGTATAGATGTTATTGAATCACAAAAATAATTGCAGAAACATTTTGAAGCATAATAATGGTAAAACAAATTGATTTCAGCCAATAAAAGTGAAAATAATCATATCTGTATGAATAAGGTCAGAAAACTCCATTTGCATTGACTTTGTACACAAAATCATGTTTTTAAGCTGTTTTAGGTCTGACAGATATTTTTGAAAATCGTGCAGCATCGTAAAGGGGTATGACTGATTTTCGCGAAAATGGTTTTTAAAAAATTTGCGAGACAGTAAAAAGTCAGCAAGGGATGCGATCAAAAAGTTTTGTGCAGCGGAAAGGTCGCGGAAAACATGATCGAGTGGGTGGGTCATGATGCCCCCTCCCCCATGTCGCTTTAGGGTTAAGTCTCTATCACGTTCTCCCTCCTTTCTCTCCTCTAGTCTACAGTGCCCACTTCTTGTCTCGCGTGAAGTACTGGTTTATTTGAGGGACCATGAGGTTGCATACATTGATGATCCATGCGGCCTCAGTGCTGAGGAAGGTACTTCAATGAACGGAGATACGTAATTGTGTTTGTCTTGAGCTATGAATCACCCTGAACATGAACAGCGTGTAAGCCAAGCAACACGACTTGAGTCCTCTTCCACCTGATAAGATGAAAAGAGAAAAGTCAGAGTGGAGAATAATTTTGCCTCTGGATGGGGTCAGCTGGAAGACTCCTCAGAGTTAGTAGATTGTGGCACTGTTAAATGCGGGAATGTAATTGAAGTCCATGAAAGAATGGGTTATATACTATACTTGTGAGCCGTTTTGATGAATACACTGGTTAAGCACTTTATCTAATTAGAAAACCAGTATTAATATTTAGTTAACATGCCTACAAGAGTGCTTGACCATTAGGAGATAAACTCTATCCTGTGAATAAAGCAGTAAATCATTAGTAGCGTCTCTTGCTAGCGCCATGAGCGTCCTTGGTACGGTAGTGGCGCATCTAGAAGTTGTACACTTATTATTATGTTTATTATATGATTAATATTCTCTTCGTAAAGCGTTTTATTGAGAGAAATAGGCAATATTAAGAAAGAAGAATTAAGAAATATGGTTATTGAAGTTCTCAGAAGAAGAGTTTGATTCGCTTAAAGCATCAGAGATATTTTTCACTGGTGTGAATAGCTACGTGAAATCAAATAAATATGTAATTTAAAATTGGGATTTGGTAGAACATACCTGCAGTTTCTGACCCCGTCATCCAGTTGTGATGGTTCCAGCCTCATTGCTGCTGAGTTCGGACGCGCAGGGAGGGTGGAAGCGGCCTCATGATAAAGAGATTCCTAGGGCAACGGTTGTTGGCTACTGGACGGAGGACAATAGTGGCGATAATTGAAATAGCAGCAGCACTCGTTCTTGAGAGCTAGTACTTGCCCTTGCGCACATCAAATAAAAAGGTAGCCGGCTGTGTGAAGTAAGTAAGATGGACAAAATAAACGGTAAAGGGAAATCTAGTTGTAGTTGGGTAAAGATGAAGAAAAAATTGAGATTGTGAGGCTTTTCCTGTTATTTTAATGATATTTTAGGAAGAATTCATAGCGTAAACTCCATTGTATAAGGACTGCTCTTCAATTGCCCTAATGATTCATAGTATTGGACACGAAATAATACCAAGAGCCCGAAATGCTTGTCCCATACATGCATCTGTTGACAAGGTGCATGTGACGAGGTATTTCTTAATCATTTTCGGCGATTCAAAAGCCTTCAGCAGTACATCAATAATCTGGGTAATACTGTAACTCAGATACCTTTCCAAATGCTGCTTTAAGAAGTGTCTTTCTACAGTTTCATCTCATGACCGGAAATATAATTTCAGCTTTAAATTTATCTTTGAATGATTACTCATTAAGACTAAACTTTCCAATGTATCAATTCTGTGCAATTGCACGATAAATTTGGCAAAAGAATGCCAAGTGGTTTAATATATAAATTTTGTGGTTTTCTGGGGAAGTCGGTGGCCAAATGATTTGCAGTTTCACTAATTAACAAACTTGATTCGGTTGTTTTTAGCCAAAATTCTACTGTTTCGATGTGTTCAGATGAGAGAACAAGTTTGTCTTTCTGTACGAGGCCACATTCTCCCGGTCTCTATTCACACGAGTTTAATATGTTTCATTGGAGTTAGCCTAGTTCCCAGACCTCGTTATCGACACAGAAAAGGCTGTATTTTATAATACTGCATGGAGCTTAATAGTTTTTGGCAAAGTTTGGATTTGTGTGGGAAGTTCGCGTTGAAAATTACCATGCAAATCTTTCTAACTGAATATCAGGCTTCTTATTAATGGATATGATTAATACATCTCCACTGTTCGAAACTTCGTAAAAAGTATTGTATTAATAAGGCTGGCAGAGTTCCTTTCGAACTTTGCACAAAAGAAGATGTATGGACTTAGGAGAGAATTTCATATAAGTAGAACACCATGTAGTGAGTCAGTCACCATGATCAGCATGTGAGCTGATTGCTGATAGGGCTTGCGATGGCTAGCCAGGTATGTCATAGGCATACCAGGAGGTCCGCTGGACCAGGCCAGAGCATGTGAGGCGATCGCTATCTCTCAATCATCAAATTCTGATGAGAACTCCTGATCCTGGTGCTCTTCATAACCATCATTGTCTCCACATTGCGGCGCCGCGTCCGGGATGGGGTCTGACGAATAAGGTGCCAGTCCCAGGTGTTTTGTTGTCTGTCGGACCGCCAGTAGGACGAAGGAGAAGCGAGGTGCGGACTGAAGATGCAGGGGTTACTGTGGGATGCCTAGGATCTATTTCTGTTGTTGCGTAGCCTGCCATCTTTGCATGCACTCCTATCCTGCTTACCACCTTGGGAAAACGAGGCTCACTCCATAGCTCAGGGTGGCCTCACGACCATTCTGAGGCATGCCGCTTGGTTGTGGTGATGGTCGCATGAAGCAATGTCATTCTTCCAGTGTGGGTATAAGCCTGAAGAGGATTCCTGGTGCTTCTTGGAGGAAACACCTGAATGTGATGCACCTGGCATGATCGCTGCAAGTGGTGGAGTGCTAGCTAGGCTCTCGACGTTTTCCGGGAGTTGGGATTGGTATGCAGGACAGTGTTCAGGCATGAGCATAGAGGTGATTGATCTTTAGGGCGATTACTCCAGGATGAGGATGCACTGGGTTTGGTAAGACGGGGCGATCCTTCCAGAGGGATAGCTTCAGTCTCTGGTTGTGAGATTTCATAACCTGGGGAGAACCAGGTTGAGGGCGCTCTGAATGTGCTACCTAGGTGGAGAACATGGTACCCGGATCCAGAATTGCTCATGTCGAGACCGGAACAGGCACATAACCAGGACATCAAACTAGTTGGCTGAGTTTGCGATTCTCTGACATGGGAGTCAACCACTAGGCGGCATCCCTGGAAACATGCCTTCCCATTTATGTGCATCCTAGGAACGGGATGCCTATAGCTTGTTGTTCTTGCATGAACTGCTTGCTTTGTTGAAGATTAGAGCTACCAACGAGAGGGGGGAGGTATTGATTGGGCTTGAATTCTGTTACTCTGATTCATCGGCGTAAATCGTGGTTCTAGGGAAGGGTTTTCTTTTCGCTCTCATGATCACAGCGGTCCAGTCTTTCTGCTCTTCAACCTGTCTTGTGCAATGCTGAGCGGGTGTCTCATGTTGTCATAAGGCTGATTCATGTGAGGATGCTGACATTGGGTCTGAGGCTCTGGCTGCTGAGGTAGATTGACATGCGATTCTTGAGCATCACCTGGCACTCGCCTTGCCCAGCGTTTTCCCCACTACCTCCCAACGGGCCCCTCCCCCCCCTTTCATATTCCCCGTTTTTGGGTCCTTTGTTTTGGGGGGGTCCCCTGGGAGGGGTCAAGGACAGCTCTTGAGAACACTGACAATTGGAAGGGATCTGGGCAGGCCACAGACACAGGCACTCTGAGGTTTCCTCCTTGTGATCCACGCACTTGCTCGGATAGTTACTACCACTGTGACGATGTCAATATATGGAATTTACACGCAGATGTGACCGACTAGGGTGGACGCGAGTAACTGAATAGTTGGTGAATAGACTTGATGGTTTGAATCTGACAGACGATTGTGTCAGTAACCCGCTCGGAATCTGATGGCCCGACCCCCGCACACAAATGCCCATGATCAGCAGAATGCCTGGGGCAGGTTTGCCATGGTTTGTTGACTGAACGTACTGATGAAGAAGTTGTGGTGTTGGCTCCAGTTAAAGGACCATTGGATAACGAGATGTCAAACTATTGTTGGCGCCTCCATTGCTGCTGATCGGCCATTTGAACTATGGCTCAACTGTGTCATTGCATGCTGGTTATGCACATTCGCCAAAGGCCTTCTGCAGTGCTGCTGGAGGACGAAAGGTGATGTGGGCATATTGCATCTGCTCATGTGACTGTGGATGTCCTGGAAGCCTGTTCTGTTGATTGCGAGGTTGTGGCAACCTGGCCAGAGCCTCGTCTGAGGTGTTGTTCCACAAGCTGCAGCAGCCTGGCTCTTCTGGGCGCATGGATTGCGCAACCTGCTGCATATTGAAGACTGTGTCTGCCCACGTGATGACATCTGTTGGTTGATGTTTATTTCACTTGCTTATCAGTTTACCTTGCTGTCTCTGGACCAGACTTCTCCGAGACTTCTTTTGACGCTGTTGTCTCTGTTGTTTTTTTTTTGTTTTTTTATTTTTTTTTTTTATTATCTTTTTGTTTTTTTTTTTTTTTCTTTTTTATCCCTATTCTTCTGAGATTGTATTGGTTCTTGCACAGACACATATAGATGTAGGTGGTGTCGACAAATGCAGCAACAACGGTTGCATCGTAACAGAAGGTGTCTGCATCTGCCATATTGTGTAGCAATTCAGAAGAAGCATACTATGCGGTGGATACTGTCCAGGAGGCCACTTTTCAGGCGATTATTGATGAGTCCATTGCCATCTCTTGTGGGAGATTTAGTGCAGGGGAGCTGACGCGTACGTGACATGCTGCAATAGTTGACGTATTGTTGAAGGAGCAGTCTATTTGTGGTTGATCTATCTGGGCACGACTGCAGTTGAATTGTCGTAGGGGTAGGACCTGCGCCTGGGCATCTACTTGAGGCACCTAACAGTATCCAGAGTGTAGCATTGCCTGTTGTAAGTTCAATTTTGATGAGTAAGCCAAGGACTGGTTTGATTGTGGTACCTTCTGACGCATCAGGGGACTGCATCATGGCAACGGACTGATTTAGAGGCCAGTGGAGCTGAGTCATCACTGGCTTTTCCAGCTCAAGGAGGCGCATGACACGGTTTCATCACTGGAGATAACACATCCACACGAACTACCCTGACACACTGGCATGCATGGCCTGGGCTGCAACTTGGAGCTTTGAAGAGGCTCTGCTTGAGCCTTCGCTGCATGTTGTTGATGCTCTATATAGCTGCAAGTTCATCATCACTGATCTTCATGGGCCCACCCTACGAATTTGCGTCATTAGTCCGTTCCATGCTTCCTACCTCTCTGGCACCTCTGTTTCTACCACGTGCCCTGTTGCTGGGGGCTTGTTTGGTGTTTGCTTTCATACGTCACATTTGATTCCAGGGTTAGCGGGAAGTCATAAACATCTGGATTGGCTTATGTGCATGAGAAGAGTTGGAAGTGATACATGGAGCTTTTGTTCAATTATGGTCAAGGACTTGATTGTGGTCTTGCTGGCATGAACCTAGCAAGCTCATGCTCAGGGTGTCAGCAGTGGTGGTGCAGGAACTGCTAGATTTGTCAGGTTAGCTGTCTGTGTTGGGCTTGTGATTGGCTCTGACATTACTCCTGCCTCATAGCTGCCCCTCATCCACCACCCATCTTCAGTTTTCCTTAGCTGGACCGTCATTCTCTATCTCTCCTCGTCATCACATTATCAAACATTCATTCGGACGAGTCTTTTTTACTATATTACTTAGATCAAGCTGACGACTTTGATAAAGGACCCAGATTCTAGTTCTTGTGGACACGCTGGCTCCTTGGCACGTGGAGAGGAGAAGAAGCGAGAGTTACCTTAGTTGCCATCCTTTGGTCCCAATGTCTTGTGCCCTCTTATCTGGAGACAATCATCTTGGCAGCCCGTCATGGGCTTTCCTGTATCCTCACCAGCATCTGCGGGATGTTGTGAGCAGGTAGAGGTTGGCTGGTCTATTGAGATTAGCAGTACGTGCACAGGATCGTGCACTTGGTATCTCCATTGGGGGAACAGAGCATTGGACATTTGTCTTCACAGAGAGCAATTGCTAGCTTGCCATTCCTCACATTTTCATTCTTTTCCTGCAAGCTTGGTTCCTCAGCAGAGCGGTCTCACACACGAGAGACTAAGGAGCAGCATGCAGATCATTGGTTATGTTTGTAGGTCGAAGCAAAGTGCACTTTCAGCTGTAAATGCGAGTTCTACTGACTGTACTACTTCTGACTTGACGGGCAAGTGCTCCCAAGCCTATGCTGCCAACCCCTCTCATCGCCATAGCTGATTGTAACCGTATAGGGACTTCCACCTTAGGTTGATTGACTTATATACTGGCTGAGTAATTGTAGGCGCAGAGTTTTGAGATCTCTTGCCCCTTCGTATTCCCTTTTACTCGGATCCTTCTTATCCCTTTTTGATGTTAACTTGCCTCATCTCTCATGGCTATTTATGAAAAAAGAGATGGTTTCTCAAGAATCAGCATGGGACATGGCTTATGAGGGACTTGTAATCTGGTAGGTTATTCTGACCCGCATGTTGTCTGCATTCTGTTGAGGTACCTGGTCTGCTGTTCTCGAAGAGCTGGTGAGGGTCTTGAGCATCTCATTTGGATTTCCTCTTAAAAGAAGGCTCCAACATTGAAGATTTCTCTCTTTGTCAGCAGTGCGCTGACTGGCTTGGACTGTTGACGGATGTGAAGGGCTGATCTCTCGGTTGAGAGTTTGGCAACTGCTGCTCCGCAATTTGCAGAGGCTCTGGAGTTTAGCTAGGTCAAAGGGTGGTTATGAAGAATGCGTGTGAGATTCCTTATGTGATAGGTCAGCATCAGTCCATCTAAGGTTCGACATGACTGCATCCGCTCGGAGATGGCTTGGGCGTCATTGGATGGTCTTCGAGCATAAAGGATTAGAACAGGGTAGGACCATCAATGTTGGTTTTCTGAATCTCAGCCACCATAAATCCATAACAAATTCAGTCTCTAATTTCCAGTGTACACGTCCCGTCCTTCATTAGGGTGTGCCTCTCTCACTGATCTTTATGCTCTTCTTTTCCTTCCTTTGCTTATCCTCTTCATCTTTCTTTGTCTTTGTTCCTTCTTACTTGTTTTCATTCGCGTTCTTTCAGCTTTTCTGATCGCCTCTCTTCCTTCTGCTTCTCTGGATCCAGTATCCTTGTTTCTTGTTCTTATGCTTCTTTTCCTTGTGCTTTACTTTTTATGAAGATTGTTTCACTTTTACTTTCCAGTTCCTGCCATCGTTTCTCCAATTCTATCAATGATTAATTTACCTTCCCCATCGTCATCATCATCAGCAGTGGATATAGCAAACAGTTTCAGCAGGATGCATTAGTACTGCATTGTCTCCAGATGAGTTGGCAGCTTCATGTTTTGTTGTTTCAAGGTTACTGATGCCATTTCCTTGTAATGGTATAAAAGCTGATACTTCAGTTGAAACCTACTGGCACCTCATCGTCTGAGATAGGCACAAGAGAGCTTCATTGGATGGCATCACTGCTCAAGACGACCGTTTCCTCTTCTTGGTATCTTGTCCGATTGCAGTGGTTTCAATATGTACATCAGGGGATGTTCTTTGTTTTTTCTCTTTTCCTTCTTGGATTTGTGCTTATCCTTCTTGGCTTTTTAGATTTATCCTTCTTTCTGTGTTCTTCAACAGGTAACTGATGCTGTAGTTCTTCCAGAGTCCTAGCAGCAGCTGCTTCTTCTTCCATCTTACGGCGTTTCTCAGCCTCTTCTTTCTCTATCCTCTGCCTTTCTTCTTCTTCTCTCCTAGCCTTTTCCTCTTCTAATCTTAGTCTTTCCTCCTTTCCTTTTGAATCCTCAATCTTCTCTTCTTCTGCCCTTCGTAGCTCTTCTTCCCTTTGCTTTCGTTCTTCTTCCTCCGCCTCCTTTTCTCCTCCTGTTGTCTCCTCTCCTCCTCCTTCTGTTCCTTTCCTCCTCTTTCTCCTTCTTTCCTCTTCTTTCCTCCTCCTTTCCTCCTCCTTTCTTTGACGTTCTTCTCTTTCCGCTGCTTTCCTCCTCTTTCCGTCTTTTTTCTTTCTCCTCTTCCTTCCTTTTTCTTTCCTCCTCTTTATGTTGCCTTTCCTCCCTCTTTACGTTGTCTTTCTTCTTCTTTTCTTTCCTCTCTTCCTCCTCCCTTTTCCTTTCCTCCGCCTCTAGCCTCAGTCTCTCCTCTTCCTCTGCCTGTAATCTCTCCACTCTTCTTCCTTTTCAGCTCTCAATCTCTCTCCTCCTCTCTCTTGCACGAAGCCTCTCTTTCTCCTCCTCCCTCCTCTGCTTCTTTGTCTGCCTGTATCTTTCTTCCTAGGTGTTTGTCTCAGCTTCTGTTTCACTCTTTGGCTCTTGTTTAATTGCCAGGTCATGTTCCAGTCTGTCCTGCCTCTTTGAGTCTTTACTCCTTTTGGCTTTGTCGACTTTTACTGCGTATCTTTAAAATCCTCTTTCTCTCGTTTGATGTTGACTTCCTTGTGCTTTTGACCTTCTCTTCCTTCCTTTTTGTTGGTTGGTTTGGACTGGATCTTAGGCTCCACATACTTTTCTTCACATCCGATGAACTCATCTTGGAGTCATCATCCGTGTCAGTGAACTCTTCTTTCACTTGTTTCTGGTCTTTTACCAAACTTTTCCTTCAACTTCTTCGACTTTGATGAGCCTTTTGTTTACTCTTACTTGACATCCTCGGCGAAAGATTTCTGGACTCTCTTCGCTCAAATCCAGAGGATTCTTCATCGGAGTCTGATGAGTCGTAGATCAATTTCCGCTTCTCACTTCTGAGTTTTCTTTGGTTTTGGTTTGACAGAATCTTTCATCTTGTCTGGCGATTTATGAATGCTCAAACTCAGCTCTCATCGATTCAGAGCTGTTATCAGAGTCTGAGAAGGCATCCATGAGAGCTGCCACCCACCCTGGATGGTGTTGGTTGAGTTTTTTTGTTTCTTATCCCACTTGGTTTTTTTCATTAGCAGACTTGACATGACCATGCATCTTCATTTTCTTCTTTTCTTTTAGGTTTCTCTCTATCCTCCTTCAGCTTCTCCTTCTCTCGCCCTGTCCTTCTTCTTTCTCGTCCATCTCCTGATCTTTCATTCTGTCAACTTTCTGCCTAGCATGATCTTTGTCCTTCTTTTATTCCTTGATCTTTCCTTTGGTTTCAATTTAAGATTTTACGTCCTTGCGCTTGAGATCTTTCTTTTAGGAGTACCCTTCTCAGGTGCTTCTTCCTTTTCATGGACTTCTCTTCATATCTTCTTCAAAAACAACTTTTCAGTCTTGATTGGTTTTTCCTCGCGTCATTTTTTCAGCTTGATAGATTTGTGTGCCTTTTTGTCCTTTCTCGCGGGTCTTTTCTTTATTCTTATCAGCCACTGTCTCCTTTCCTTTTCTCTTGGCTGGTACATCCTCTCTCTAGCATCATCTTTGTTTTTGTCCTTAGTCTTTTCAAAAGAGGAGGTGTCCTTAGTCTTTGTCACCTTCGATCCTTGTCTTCATCCTTACTAGCTTCAACTTTGTGTCACTAGACTGAGCTTTCTCGATAAGTTGCTATCCTTCTTCAGACTTTCTTCAGTCTTGTTTTCTCCACATCAGTATTTGATTTGACTTTGTCGGTTGAGGTCCTTGGTGTATGGAACCTTCACTTGATTTTCTCACCATTCTCCTTGCCTTCACTCTTATGGGGTCCTCTGTCCTTCTCTTTGCTCTTAACTTCCAGGATTCTATCTTACTGGCTGCTTTGTGAAGCGGTTTCTTCTCCTCTTCCACCATTTTATCTTTGCTGCCAACCTTGGACAAAGGTCTCCTCTCCTCCTTACCAACTTTATCCTTTACCGTTTCACCTTTTCCCCAACTTTAGGATCTTTCTGCCTATATTCCTGTTGTCATCGGAGATATTTGTGGATACTCTTTTTTGAGTGGGTGGTGCTGGAGCCTCAGAAACTATTTTTCTTCCGGCCGGTCAACACAGATGATGTCTTTGGTCTGCTTTTCCATCCAATTCCATTTTTGGCATCTTGTGCCTTCTCTAGGATAGGTGGGACTGGGTGACCTTTTCCGTTTCAGAGCTTGACTTTGGAGTCAAGGCCTTAGCACTTACATCAGAATCAGATTTTGGATCTTTGGTCTGACAAGACATCCTCTGCACCCACATGGACAGACGATGGCTCAGGCACAAGATTTGTTCTTTCTTCAATATAGATTTTAGAGTGAAGGTTCCTTAGCTTTGCCTCGGGGCTTGACTTCTGATTCTCCGTCATTTGAGTTGTCTTTGAATAGATGCGTCCGGATTGGTGAAGTTAGGATTTCAGCTTTTGTTCTCTTGGATCCTGGATCTCTCGGATCTCTAGGATCTCTTGGATCACGTACAGATGAGACTGCTGTTCCTCTGCTTGGACCTACCTTGAAGCCAGGTCCAGGATTGACTAGATTTAGACTGCTTTGGCCTACTACTGTTCTGATGTTATTGACAGGCGATTATGGTCTTTACCAGGACGAATAAGTGGTATACCAGGATGCCATGCTTCTTTTCTTGACCATGTTCTGGATGAGAGTATTCTCAAGGCGAGCTAGTCCTGATCAAAGATACTGCTCGCTCGCGCCTCATACGACGTAGCACATCCAGCGGATCTTCAAACTCCTCTTTCTTTTGAGTCTCTGGAATGATAATTCCGCGCAGGTATGTTGTCCGACTCTAAACTTCGAGGCTTTTCTTGATCCTGGCATACAGCGGTCCTAACCTGGTTTTATTCCAAAAAGCTCTGCCTTCAAGTCAGCAGGTGTTCCAGGAGTGACTGTGTTGTAGGTGTAGCTGGAGGGGTTACAGGTGATAGTTAGTTAAATTGTTTAACTTGGTCTTTCAACAAAAGGTCAATTTGACTCCATCCTTGGATATTTCAACACCCTCTTCCTCCTTCTTTAACTCTCCAGAGTAGCTAACGACTTTGCTTTTGAGTCCTCTGTCTCTCTTCTTCTTTTTCATCATAGCATCCACTGTCCTGAGACTTCCTCCAGAGCCCGTCTGGAGATGAGAGTGGTCTTTGAGTTCTGGAGAAGTTTGGTTCTCATTTCTGTACTCTCTGGTATCCGGGGTGTAACTGCACTGATACTCAGCTTGGCTGATGCACTCAAAGCAGATTCAATGATGCCATCTTTCCCAAAAATAGGATCCCTGGAGAAGTCTTTGCATAAGGGGAATCTTTGTGAAGAGGCAAGTCTTTGCTTGTGAAATGATTTCTCTGCTCGGCGGAACATCTTTCGCAAAATCAAGGTTCTTGATGATAGGCGGCTCCTTTCTGGGCAAAGAGAATGAATATCCATCTGCAAGGAATAGGAGTTGCTTTTCTGGTTTCACTGGAGTCACAGCAGGACTGAGTAATGGAGCTGAAGCAGTAGGTGAGAGATTCCTCGCTGACAGTTACAGATATATTTTGTGAGGAGGCCTAGGGGACAGCATCGGAAGCATTCCACATCATTTTGAACAGCATTTGATGCTGTCACGTTCCAACTGTGCAAATGCTCCTTGTGATAACCTCTTATCAGTTCAGTCATCTCTTCACTACTTTGAATTTCTTTCTCTTTCTCCTTTTCCTTCAACTACTCCTGAGTAGCTATTTCTGGGAATCTTGTCAATTAAATCTGTCCTTATTTCAGGCCTTTCTTTGACGGTTATCGCACTGAGAGGCTTCATGTCATCTTACACTGCTTTCTGTGCCTGGATCGATTACATCCGCTTACCAAGGCTATCTTCACCTGCCTGAGGGAACATAGGCGTCAAGCTGTTTTTTACGAATACTTGGAAACTCGACCGGGGTTAGTCGTATCAGCTTCCATTCCACTTCCACTGAGACATTCTCAGCAGACTGGTCAAGTTTTGGCTTTGGTTTGGGCGTATCTGAATCAGGTAAGACCATCTTTGCCTCACTGATTTGTCATTCTCCTCAATTTGTTCTGTGGATGGAAGACATTGAAAGAGTTCTGCTGGTGGTTGCACCTGGTTTGTAGTGGTTGCAAGAAGCAGCAGGTAGCACTGAGGACATGGTAGAAGAGTGGAGGATATAAGAATGCGTTGAGGGTAATGAGTCCTGAGTACCAGTGTGCTCCCTGGCTGTTGCTTCTGTGCTCAAAGGAACTTCCTAGCTGCGCTTCGCATTTGCTTCGCGGTAGACCTGAGACTGGCATGCAATCTGGGTTTCTCCAAAAGTGTCAACATGGCGGGCGTTGAACAAAGTGTGCCCATGTCAGAGGTGGCTGTGGTCCGATTCACTGCGTAGCCACAGGGGCACTTGAGAGTTCCTTGCAAGAGCAAGTTGCTAGTTCCTCACTGAAAGAATGGGAGGGAATAAAAGAAAAGTGGGAAGGATAAAGAGAAGGAAGAAAAAAGAAGAAGCGAGAGAAAAGGAAAGAAGAAGGAAAAAGAAAAGAAACGAGAAGAAAAGAACGAATGGAGGAGAAAGAAGGAAAGAGAAGAAGAATAAAGGAGAAGAAAGAGAAAGAAAGGAAGAGACGACGAAGAAATTGACAAGAAGGAGAGAAAGAGAAGAATGGAGAGCTGAAGAGATGACTGAACAAAAGAGAAGCGAGAGAAGACAGAGAAGAAAGGGAGGAGAAAGAGAGAGAGAGAGAGGAGAGAGAGACAGAAAAGGAGAGGAAGAGGGAGGAAGAGAGAAGAGAGAAAAAGATGAGAAAAACACAGAAGAAAATGAAGGAAAGACTGAAGAGAAGAGAGACTGATAGAGGAGAAAGAAGAACTGAGAGAGAGGAAGAAGAAAGAGAGAGAAAAGAAGAGATAGAAGAAGGAGAGAGAGAGATAAAAAGAAGAGAGAGAAAAGAAGAAGAAGAGAGAAATGAAGACGAAAGAAGGAGAGAAGGAAGAGAAGGAGAAGATAAATGAGAGAAGGATGATGAAAGAGAGAAAGAAGAGAGAATGAAGAGAGAGAAGAGATGAGAGAGACAAACGGAGGAGAGAATGAAACAGACAGAACTTTGAAGAGAGACACAGAAGAAGAAAGAGACGAAAGAAGAGAAGAAAAGAAAAACAGGAAGAGAAAAAGAGAAGGAGACGAGAAGACTGAGACGGAATAAGGAGAGAGAGAAGACGAGAAACGAGAAAGAATGAAAGGAAACTGAAAGATGAGGAGAAGGAAGAGAAGAAGAGAAGAGACGAAAGCTGAAATGACAGAAGGAGAGAAACTGAGAAGAGAGGAAAGAAGAGAAGAAGAAGAGGTCTGAGAAAGACTGAAAGAGAGAAAAGGAAAGACAGAAGACTGAAAACTTGAGATGAGAGACTGAGGGAAAGGAGAGACAGAAGAAGGAAAGAGAAAGAAGAGGAGAGAGAGAAGAATGAGA
>CALNVZ010003431.1:10145031-10210280 GCA_940671915.1 Paracentrotus lividus | reverse complement strand
TACTGCCTTCTGAGCGTGCTCAATGTTGTAGAAGAAGCGAGGGCCATTCCTGCCCGCTTGTCTACGACTACCCGTGAGACCTGGCCGTAACGGAGATTGAAGAAGCGGCCTAAATGTCGTTTCGTTGGTAGATGGAGCTAGACTGTCCAGCCAAACGCAGTTGGTAGCCATGCTCTTGCCAAACAAGCTTTGTGTAAAGGATAGAATGAAAAGGTTAACTTAATTAAACTTTTTTTCCACAAATCATTGAAAATATAAACATGTTCACAGCGATGTGTATTAATAAGAAAAAAGACTAAGAACGAGTATTGCAAATGGTATGTTTGACATGTATGTAAAAATACTTCAAGATTGCCAAACAGTATAAAGCTGTGATAACATTTAGACAAAATGAGTATTGCAAAATAATATGTTCTACATGTAAAATGTATGTAAACATGTTTTAGGATATGCAAACACGATAAAATTAAGTGTGATAATTTTTGACAAATTATTGCATGGACCTCCAACGAGAAATGGGATGTGCTATGTTTGGATTTAGCATTAAAATTTGTGACATAAATATGCTAATGTTGAAACCTTCATAACATGTGATGCATCACGTTAAAATCAGACACAAGTCGCCGAGCAAACTCAGCAAAGTGTGGAGGAAATCAGCAAAATAAATAAAAATGTCTAATTTGGGGAGATAATATTTTTCAATTTTTGAAACGTCAATGTTTCATGTTGCTCTGTAAAAACTTGAGTACAAAGTAACAGTAATGGGAAAGCATTTAAAAATATATTATATTGCCAATATCTTTAACTCTTTTCTGGCGACTTGTGTCTGATTTTGATGTGATGAGTCACATATATAGTTCCAACATATAACATTCCAACATATATGCAGTCGAACATATAATGTAGTTGCAACATACATTGTTCAAACTTGTAAGTAGTTGCAACATACATAGTTCCAACATATATGTAGTTGCAAATATGTAGTTGCAACATGTATGTAGTTGTACGTATATGTTCCAACATAATATATAACTTTATATTATAAAGTTAGAACATATATATAGTTACCATTGACTTTGTTCTTTCCTACATATTCTCCGTCCAGCTTCTTCCGTGTTCACAAATCTGTCGATGTTTGAAAACTGGAGAAACGCAAAGGGCTGAGCGCTCTGTGGTTTCTTGATTTCTATATGCTGTAGGTATAAATGAATATAAGAAAACTCATTAAAATCATTTAAAATTGAATTTTTCTTCCTTTTTTATTATTATTATTTTTTCTTTTTTTTTATTATTATTTTTCTTCTTTTTTTCAAATGGGATCATATCCACAACACATTATATTCTATTTAATAGTCTGTGTTCTTTAAACAGGGGGCTATCTTCTGTAAATAGAAGTGTTTTGCAGAGACAAATAAATAAACAATCTAACAATGTTGTGAAATACAAGGCATATCATAAGCTTAAAAAACATGTAACTACCAACAAACAACACATATGACTGGATTACTGTGCAACATTTTTGTTAAAGAGTTTCTCTGGATCTTAGGGTTACAACATCCTTTTAATATAAAATTAGGGCTGGGTATACTGTTTTGTTCAAGTTCGAAGTTCGACATTGGATTGACTGACCATGGAGAAATTGTCGGCAGGGCAATAATGTTTGATGAATGTACTGTCTATGGGCAACTGACAATAGCTCTTGTGACAATTGCTCCTGCATTTAAAGGGGAAGTTCACCCTTGGTTTCAATTGGCTTTAAAAAATGCAGAAAAATAAAAGAAAAATATGAGTGAAGGTTTGAAGAAAACTGACCAATAAACAACGAAGTTATGAATATTTAAAGTTTTGATTGTGTGACGTCACGTGCGAGCTGCTCTCCTATGTGTTATATAATGTAAAATCCATAAAAGTGTCATTTTCAGAAGAATATTTAATCATTTCACCTGTGCGGTCGATATATTATCAAATCTATGTTCATATACATGCCTCTATCAAATTGACCCATTCCATTATCAAGAACCATGAAAAAGGACAGATCCGTGAAATTTACATACACAACACATGGGAGGGCCGCTCGCATGTGACGTCACAGAATCAAAACTTTAAATATTCATAACTTCGCTATTTTTGATCAATTTTCTTCAGAATTTCACTCGTATTTTTCTTTATTTTTCTGTATTTTTTAAAACCAATAAAATATCAGGGTGAACTTCCCCTTTAATTCCTCTTAGATGTACTTAGGATTAGGGTTGTGATATGGTTTTATGTTAGGATTAGATTATTCCGGGGTTGAAATTAGTCATTCAATTCGTTTTCGGGATAAACCTTGGAGCACGTGTTACCAAAGCAAATAACATAGATGTACTACCACTTTGTATCCTATGGAAAAAGCGCTTTATAATGCCAAGTTTTATTATTACTGCTATCTACGTACCACTATGTCCCCAAATTTGCAGAAAGCATCGTGAAGCTCGTCCTTGTCTATGGTGCGATCTAGATTCCCGACGAAGAGCGTCCTCGTGGCCCGGGGATGGAATTCGTCGAGCTCCTTCTCAAAGTACTTGACTTCGCTGTCGTCCACACTTATGTCCGCTTTGAATAAGAAATGAAAATAATAAGAGAACATGTTAATCTTTGACGTCATAGAATTGTAGAGTACCTTGATACATACATAAAGCCTGCTTTAGCAGCCAGTGACCTGTCTTTAATACACAACCAGATTTAATTCTTTTCATTATTCTCATTGATATTTGTTCTATAGAAGCCTGGTAAATTATAAAGACCACATTTATCCCCTTTAGTTGTCCAAGGGGTAGTTGTCCCAACAGGTATGGCAACAGATACAAAATTTATCACAATACTCAGTTGCTACGCTCAGTTATTGCATCGTAGGTACATGTACATTGAGATGCAACTAAATAATCGGACAGAATGGAATGCCTTTCAGAAGTTTCTTATCCCACGCATTCCATTCTGACATCTTGATTTTCCTTTTTTTTGAAAACATACTGTTAACTAATACAAAACCATGGTAATTTGAGACTGAAGAGTGAAAAAATTAATGTAGATATGATGTCAGCTATTGAGGGCCGATATTCACAGCAAACATCCTGTTGACGTTTTGAATAAAAACCCACTTTCCAGAGCAAAGCGTAGGCTGTGATTATGCCACATTTAGAAGCTCGCAAAGGCGACATTAAGATGAAAGGAGGATGACTACAGATTATTCCGGAAACAAGCTCACGGAATATTTTCATGTTGAAATTATTTTGAATTTAATATTCCATTTTATTTTAACCGGAATTCATACTTCTCTTGACTACCCTACATATGATAGAAGTTGGGAAGGAGCAAATCTCAGTATGTTCAATTTGATCATACAAATTGTGAGCTGTCCAATCCTAAAACGCATTATTTTGAATTCAATTCATTTGAAAGAAAAAAAAATGGAATTTAATATTCCATTTATTTTTATCAGAATACTTCTGTTGACTACTACATATAGAATTGGAGAAGTAGTAAATCTCAATATGCCTAATTTGATCATACAAATTGAGAGCCGTCATATTCTAAAAAGCTCAGCGGGGAAAGAACTTCATGTACAAATGCAATAAAATTTCCCAGAGTGCATACTAAAAGGATGCAAGAAAGATGTATGGATTGAAAAGATGTGGACGGAGTGAGTTGGGGGGTAAGGGGGTCGCTCAGCCAACAGAATTTGATTATATGCCTATAACGGTTTGGAATTAAAATGGAAAATATGCAGCCTTCTCTGGCCTCAGCAGGGGTTAGGGGCCCCCATTCAAAATAGAAGCAGCCATGATGAATGACTGAATACTAAGGGACGAATCAATAGGCAAGGTATAGAATCATACTGAACAACGCAGATCAAAATATGTTGTGAAGAGATGAAGGGAGAAAAACAGAAAGTGACATAAATAGAGAGGAAGAGAAGGAGAGAGAGATTGAGAGATAGATAGACATACCGCTGAAGAGCAAGGTATGAATCAAAAGCCAAGATATAGAATCATACTGAACAACGCAGATCAAAATATGTTGTGAAAAGAAGAAGGGAGAAAAACAGAGAGTGACATAGATAGAGAAGGGGGGAAGAGAGAGAGATGGTAGAAATATATCTGAATACCAAACGGGGAATCAATTAACGAGACCGAGACAGAATCATATTGAAGAAATCAGGGGGAAAAATGCTATGAAGAAGAAGAAGGAAAGAGAGAGAGAGAGAGAGAGAGAGAGAGAGAGATAATGGGAAAATATGAACGGGAAGAATGAGGGCAATCAAAGTGAAATAAATGACATCTTTTCTTAAACGGAAAATCAATAAATAATAAAAATCTTCATAAGAGGAGTTAAAAGTCAGGAAAAGCTTAGAATTAGATTTATGATTAGGAAAATATCTCGAATTGAAAAGAAAGAAGGGAAAAAATGAATTCAAATACATAGCAAAGTACAATTTGTGGATAAGAGATAATGATAGCAGCTAGTATTATTAGCAAAGTGTGAGAGTGACATAGGATTACAGCTAAGAGGGATATAAGCAATCTATGACTACCTGGATGGTATTAAAGCATTTATAACCAGCCAATATTGAGGCCTGAGAAATAATGTGTGTCAAGTGCACATATTCATCAAAGTACAGCTAATGTTAAATGACAGTCAAAAATGCGAACGGGGGTAAGAAATTAATAACCAACATGAACATTCTCATTTTTCTTCCCCCGCCTGCCTGGACCATACATACTCAATCTCCCAAACTCAATTCAGAATTCAATTCATCATCACGAACAGAAAGGGAAAAGAAATATAATATGAAAGATAGGAAGGCAAGAAAGCAATAGCAATATCTGCCTCAATGCAAGCTCGCTTGCCAACACGGGGAAGATGGAATGATAATCAGATGGGGAAAGGCAGGAGGGAGAGATGAGAAGAGGAGAAAAGAAGAGATGAAGAGAGAGAGAGACAGAGATACCCATCTGTCTCCATAGCAACAGCAGGATGGCCTTGCTGCATGGTTGCCTACGATTTATCACCAACGAGACTCGGGCGACAGGCAACCAATGATTTAGCGAGCATGATTAGCATAAAACGCATGCTGGGTCCATCCGTCGTGTTCCGTTATTCGCCATCCTCCTACGCTTCTACGTGCGGTCGAAGATGCACGACCCCCAGCTGGATTGCGACAAACTTCCGCGGGGCGAAAGCGATGACGATGAGGATGCTTTTGGCATCTGCGTGCTATCCCGAATGGTAAATTGATTATTTGTTGGGGTGCTGGCTGGCGTTCCGCGTGATTAACAAGCAGGCATATGGAATAGGGATTGAGGGTTCTGGGAGGGTTCTGGGAGGGTGATGGGTGGGGGGGGGGGGATAAGAAGTTGGAGGCCAATGAAATGAGTGAGATCTGCACATAGGCTGAAATAGAACCCAATTCTTAGGTAGTCCCTGTACTAATGAGGTTCAACTAGAGTGCATTTACTTGCTTAAATCATTATAGTTAACCTGATGATTGCATAGTCCCATATGCTTGAAATCGGGGTGTGTTCTAAAGGTGTCAACTATTGATGCTTTTCTCATGCTTTGAATAAATTAAATTGCAACAAAACAGAAAACAGACTAAAGATTACAAAGTACAAGAATACAAAAATATCGAGAAATAAGGGCAGCCAAAATAAAAATGAAGAACATGAATAAAAAGGGAGAACAAAAAAAAAAGGGAGAAGGAAAAAATGGGAGAAGGGAAAAAAAAAGGAGAAAGAAAAAAGGAGGGGAGCATTCTCTTCTTTAGCGAGAAACATGACAAATGAAAAATGAAATAAGAAAGAAAGAAAAAATTTAATGTGGACTGTGTATTGAGAAAGGGCACAGATTCAGTGTATGTGTGTGTGACAGTGTTGTGAAACAGTACGAGAGTTTCGTGCTATTGAATTTAGTGGCTGCGAGCGTACATATATGTACACTGGATTGCTACGTTCAACTGTATGTGAAGTTGTGCGCTGTGTGTATGAGTGAATGCACATAAGTAGTGTGTATTTCTACATAATATGTACATCACACAGTAAATGGCACACGTTATATTATGCATACAATCTATGGCCAGGCTGATATTACTCTTTTTCTTTTAACATGTATTTTAATGATTCTTTTTCTGATAAGGGGAAATGCAAACATATTCTAGACAGCAGCTGTGCATACAACTGAAGATAACAGAGAGAGCAGAATGACAGAAAGAGAGAGCATACATGTAGACCTATTAAATACTTGTACATTTATAATATGAATCTTCAAAACAGTCATTTTTTTAGAGGTTGAAAAATTGCAACAGGCCTCAAAAAAAGGTGTAATATACAATGTAAGTGTAATGGTATAATGGCAGTGACTTATCCAGGGGGTGCAACCCCACCCCCCCCCCCCATTTCAATTTAAAGCAACCATTGACTGTAGCCTACAAAATGAGACATTTTTTGTCTGCCCCCCTGGCCCCCCCCCCCCCCCCCAATTTTCAAATCCCAGATCCGTTACTGCAGGACAGTTTTACTACATTTTACTATCATCAGTTACGTACATATTCAGAACCATTACCATTGCTGATATGATTGTTTTTTAATACAGAATAATGCCAGTACCGTTATTAACCATATACTAACTGTATAAGTGGTTATTTTTCGGGGTGACTTTATTTTCGCGAATTTCGCGAGTCGGCAATCGCGAAAAATTTCCACTTCAGTACAAGGCTTGTTACAGTAATGAATTCATCACCAAAATTGTGAATTTTGCTCTCACGAATTCCCCCAACTAGTCCAAAATAGCGAAAATATCTGGACGTGAAAATATGGGCTTATACAGTAATATAATCTGTAGGTTATTGTAATTTAGCAGTGTATACCTATTTCGCAATCTGAGCGAATGCGATGATTACTACCTGCTAATTTGTCTGTTTTGGAACAGAAATGCCGGCACCATCATTTCTCACATGTGTCTTTATTGCTCTGCTAATAAACTTACACCACAAATTAAAAAATGTAGGTCTATACCAGTATATCTTGGGTGCAGAAATATGATGGGAATTTTATAGGCTTGCAACTCTATATAGAACATGGGATAATTTAGGCTTCCAGGGAAAGTGTGGATTCATCATTTTAAGTGTATCATGTAAAAGAATTTTAAATATTTTGCATAAAACAAAAATGCCAGCACTATTATCAATTTATATTCCTACCATAACATTCTATTGTTACACAGTAGGCTATGTAAACCTATGCTTTATAACCAAAGTGTGAAACAATATGCTTACAGTGTATATTGCACATTTATTTTATATTTTTTCTTTTCCTTTTTTATTTCAAAAATACCTGCATGAATTTCCTTTTTGAAGCCTATTATCTGTTTTACAGTACAGAAATCTACATGTAGTACTACACCAATGGAAGTAAATGAAAAACAAATGTAAGTCTTTATTTATCATGTATAAAGTTTGTGTTTGTTTCTGGTACAATAATACCAGCACTATTCAATTGCTACACCATAAATAATGCAGGCCTATAGTTGTAATGTAGGTCTATATTTATAAAGGAAGCATTTAATTAAGGGCTATACTATGAACATTGTATAATACATATTATCTTCTCCTTTTTTTTTCATGGGGGGGGGGTGTTATAGAAATGGCCTCACTGTAATTCTCCATTCTATAGGCATGTACACATGCGCATCAACATTAAACGGAAAACAGAATTCAATGGGAAACCATATGAGCCTACAGTTTTGAGTCACTGGATCAATGATGGAAAGTTTTATGATGAAAGCAGTGAGTGGGTTTGACCCTTTAGCACCTAAACCGCCCGAGACCGCCCGTTTTATGCACGCTATAGTCATGATAATATCAAAAATATATAATGAAACATGCCCATACCTGTTGTGCATTCCCCATTGGATGTGTACTGTCCGATTAGGCACAAAAAAGTATGTTTTACAAGTATTTCTTATTGAAACACCCTGATGCAAACACAGCAAGACCCTTTCTGTTAGGGAGTAAGCTGACACTTTTCACACAGTCTCTAGGTGCTAAAGGGTTAAATCATAGCCATTTGCAAGACTGGATCTTCAATGGCGATATAACCAGAATTATACCACGGACAACAGCTTCTAAATAACTTTACATAAATCATCATTGTTTCTGTGGCTTGATTTTAACATCTGCTTAGAAAACTCTGACCATTTCAAATCTCTGTCATGACTGGGCAAATTATGTACGCCTAAATTGACTCTTTAATAATTTTCTGGAAATATTGCTTATCGTGCGAAGGGAATTTTTTACTCCTTCCCACTTAGATTCTGTTCAGAGAAGGCGAAAATCTAAACCTCAAGTAATTACTAAATATTTATAATTATTATTTATACTTATTTACAATGATCCGTTTGTTAACTAAATTAATATTACCGGTACTTGTGAACGTTGCTCTCCTGAGGACATAATAACAAGGTATTCATATTCAATTAACTTTTTACGAAATAATGAACTACAACACTTTGAACTACAACAATTAAATTAACATTTGCATGATACATTCATTGTTGCTATGTCTGGCAAATCGCTGTTACATGGACAGTCAAGACCAACGTTGTTTAAAAAGTACATGACTAACATTTAAATATGTTAGTAAAAAGGGTCTATTCTATCTAAATGTTGCCAATTGCATGATCAGAACACATATGTAGTGATTATTACCTGCGCCTTCCCATGGTGACAGCTTCATTTCACAGCCAAAGAAGAGCTTCCCTTTGGATGCCGACATCGCCTTCTCCATATCCTCCGTCCTAAAGAGATAGAATTAAATATTTCAATAAAAATGAAATAACAAATCTTAAGGACTACATTGTTTGGAACATGAGGTGGTATTGTTACAACAATGGCCGTACCACAAAACCATCATAAGTCGAAGTTCTTGGACAACCCATTGTAACGTGCGTTAATTCTACAACACGTGTCCCTATGGGTTGTCCAGGAACTTAGACTTATGACGGTCTCGTGGTACGGCCCCCTGATTCCTAAATTCTCTCATCCCTGTTTAGGCTTGCTACAAGAACTACACGTACCCACCACTTCCAATATTAAAGCAATGTGTTAAAATGACAGCAGTAGGTTACTGATTTTGTCTACATTCGTTCAGATGTGTACAAGTTCTTTCTATTTATGGCAATGATTGAATAACCAAAACAAGGAGCTCCTTCAGAATTACTATTAAAAGCCTGGGAAGGTGTTCAACTTGTGTGATTTTAAGGCAGATAGTAAACACCCTTACAGCATTCAACATGAAAATCAACTACTTAACCAATATCAGTGGAAATACTTTAATCCTGTAGTTGATTCTGCACCGCATATTACAAGAAAGGCTCAAATACACACAGCAAATTCTTGTGGCTTACCTTCATAACTCCTAACATATTCCATCCAGTATTGAACATACCCGGTGTGTACGTGTACATATTTCAGTTTTTTAAACGTTAAACGCACTTTACCTCTCCCATCATCCTCGATATATATCCTCTACAAATATTCACAGTTCAAATCGATTGCCAACAGTAAATTAAAATCAGCGTTGGGCCTTGCTGACTTTCTCAAAGGCACTCCTCCCCTGAAAAATGGGTCGACTACAAAAGGTATTCAACCACCTAAGGGCTCTAGCAGAGCCGAGTCCGTCCAAAATGGCAATGATAGAACAGCCGCAGTCTATAAAGCGGAGGCAATGTTAGATTGAGAAATAAGGTAGGTAATGTATGGCTTCGCAAGGCAGCCATTTTTTATTGTAAGCCATAAGACCTTTGGAAAGGAGATGGCTTCGTGCAAGGTTCTCTATATGGAGGACTGTTTCACTAATGAGATGAAAAAGTCAAAACAGCTGGGCCCTGTTCTGTGTGGTGTAAGTAGGAACATTGACATCGTGAAGGTCATCCCTAATAATAATATCAATGATATATCACGCTAACGAAGATATAGATGCCTAAGTAATACAACTCAATAGCAGATAGCCAAATTTAACGATAGAATAAAGACTTAAAACCTTAAATGGCAGCTTTGAGTGTTCACTTTATATAACTAAAATGAAAAAAAAGAATAAAACTGACCAGAAATCACTCAATGATTGAAAATCCAAATCCAAGGGGTTCTCTCGGACAGCATAAGGGGTTGCCATAGCTCAGGTGGTAGAGCACCACGAAGAGATGATCAAGAATTGAATGATGGAACAATGCCTCAAGACCTTAAATTGCAGCTCTGAATGTTCATTTAGAATATCACTAATTACAACAGTTATATTATGGAAAAGAAACTATAATCTCTTATTTAGCCTTTCAATTTTAAAGGGAAAAAACATGATAATACCGTCTTACCATGACGATTTGCTTACCTCTTGAAGAAAACGATGCCGACTCTATCGTCCCCGGCCCCCTGGACCGTGACTGCTGTCACCTGACCGTACTTCTTGAACTCGTGAAATAAACCATCCTTGATGCTTGAATCTACATTCAGATCAAAAGATATCTTGTCAGTCTTGTATAAAATCAATAAATAATTGATCAAATGATTTAAATTTAAATATTTGCTCAAATAGCGCAATCTAAACAACATGTATTTCAGGGCTGAATGCTCATGTGTAATTAGCGAATGACACAGAATCTCAAGTTTTCTTCATTTATAAACTCGATAATTGTGAACAAATCAATAATGAGAATGATAATCTAATTTTAAAAATAATTTAGAATAAAAGGTTTTTCTAGGAATACAACTTATACAGTACATTTAATAAAATCAAAACCTTAAATGAAAAAATGAAATCAGTAATTGTAATGTACAATGTAGTTTAAGTCAATTTTAACTTTTGTTAATCATTTCTTTCACAATTTGCAAAAATGTATGTAGGGTTCTGATGGATAGCAGTGTATTGATCACTGCACAGACAACCCCTGGGAAAATAAAAAAAAATCAAATCTAAAAATACAATCTAAAAACAAGACCACTCGATTTGTTATTGTCACGACAAATACAGGGAAAAAATTATACAGTTATGTACATGTAGGTGCTTTGAAATTAAAATAACATGAAAAATAGTAATTTTGATCTTCATGATACATGGACTAGGACACAATGGGTTTTCTTACATTTCTACAAACAAGATCATCAACATATTTTTGTTTTTCCTTCAAATCTTCAAATATAACGGCCAGTTGGCAACATTGATTTTGATCCCTCAAATCTTTTAATATAAGTTGGCAACATTGATTTTGGTCGGGTTCCAGGTCTTTGCCGATGATAGATCACTTTGGGTAATTCCAATAATCCAGAGAGTAAATCCAGAGAGTAAATCCAATGTCTGTTCGCAAGGTAACTGCACGATCTTCGTCTGCTGCACGTGAAGCATAGCGACATAAAATACATCCAGTGGTTTATCCCCAGCACAAGTAAATGGTATACAGATTGTCATACATTTGTACGTGACAGAAACTTGGAAGAACTTGTAAACAGTGTACATTTCATGTGCATATATGTACATGTACATGTAGGCCTACATTTATACATAATGTATAAGTTAACAAAATTAAATACATGTAGACAATAAAATACAAAACAGTCTATTTTCTCTTTTAATTAATAGACAAAGTTTTAAAATAAACCCTCTTTAATTTCTACTTTCTCAATCTAATTAAAAAGTCCAAAATAATTGTTGCACCGACATAAAAATTTACTTATAATACATTTATGTTTTCAGAAATACAGTATGTAAACAAAATATTATCTTCAACATGAAATTGAATGCAATAACAAAGCAATGTTCAAATTGTTTTCTTAATATGCTATCATGCACAAGTATCATACAGGCCTGTACATAAACAGTCATCCTGATGCCTAAATGCGATAGAGAGCAACTCTAGCAGATTAAACAACAACACAAATAGTTGACCCCTCACATTTAAAAATTGAATATTCAGTTGCAAAATGTGCAGTATAATACCTATACATGTTGAAGCCGCTGCGCCGGGAACAGTGTAGCCGATGCAATGTTCCAAAGAGGTTTTGTACATTACACACACTGCAATGTAGACAGTGCACCACCACTTGATGCGTGTAGTATGTATGTCGAGGTTGAAACTGGCATTAAGTTAGATTTACGAATGTAGGCTACAATACACATACATACCAATGAACAGAGACATTTATTCCTTTTTCTACTTCATGTCTGTGTAGCATAATACCGCACTCACAATATATTTCCTGATTTCACATACTAATGCCTCCATAATACCACAGATAGGAGAGTGGGTGAGAGAGAGAGAGAGAGAGAGAGAGAGAGAGAGAGAGAGAGTATATATACAATGTATCATATACATGAATAGACATCACATGATGTAGTTATTACAGAGCACAAAAAACTAGAGGGGTTGGGGTGGGATAGCTTTTGGATAGAGAGAGAGAGGGGGGGGGAGAGAGAGGCTAGAGAGAAACACAGACAGAGAAAGAAGTGAAAGAAGGGATTACAAAAATAAGTAGAGGAATTGGGGGTGGGAGAGCGATAAGTCTAGAGTATAGAATAACAGAAAGAGGGAGAGGGGGAGAGGAGATACATATATTTGTTATGACACAAACCTGTACAATATTTAGGCCTACAATGTATGGTTGACCACAACAGCAGTCTGTTGGTTGTGAACAAAAAGTATGCCCTTTTAAAGGTAATGTCGAGCATTTGCATGATGTCATAAACCCAAACCACATTATTTCATAGAATTTCCTGGTTTAAAGACTACAACTTTCATGTAAATGTTGCACTTCAAATCATAATACAATGCGAACCTTTGAAAAGGAATAATTCTGGAACTGTTTCTTAAATGTTAACCCAAATTTACTTGGCTCCATGTAAATAGCACTGTATTTTATTCAGTGGTGAAGGGCGGTAGACTTTTCCTTTAAATCTCCAACTTCCCCACTTTTATCACGGCTTAATGTTTTGTTTTCGATCACTCAAAACCAAGAGCCTTGTGCTATATCAGGGACAGCAGGATTTAGACCGAAAGCGGACGGATAGCGGAAGGAAGAGCCGGAACTTCCACTCTTTCCTCTCCAAAAACACTCTCTTTTGATAAACAACCTAATAAGTATATATGTAGCAAGCATTATGATCCAAGTCTAATATGTACATGTATCCCGACTTGCATAAATTAACAAATCATGTATTAAGGCTAGGGCCTTTAAGTGCACCTTCCAAAAGTGTGTTAGGCCTTTTGGGTGCCCTTTCTACACTTTGACATTTTGGCATGTAATGAGAAAAAGATGTCCCATGGGAAAAACAGCCATGCCTCAAAGCTAATGAAATGTGGTTCATATGTATTTTCAATACCTGATCATGTTCATATGTAAATCTGACCCAAACTTTAAATAATTTATGTGGCCGATTGCGAACAGCCTGAATATATTTTATTGGTACAGAACATTCAATTCTGACCTTAATACCAATTGTGACTGAAATAAATGTCTTTTTCTTCAAAAAATTATGAATTATACTCTGTACAGTTGAACCCACATCACTAGAAAATTTCCCTAAAAGAATTCCTCCACGATCATGGAGATAATATCACTATTGTAGATGTTTAACAATTGTCTCCTGCATTTTTTGTACACAAATGTTGAATATCATCAGAATGAAGAGGAATACTACATGTACTTGTTCATGTACTGGTAACTACAAATTTTGCCCATTCAATAGATTTGCTTGTAACATGTGCATTGCTGGAACACTTAAGTTTCTGTATGCGCAGATCTCTTTTTCGCATTGTGCAATCACTACCATCTACGTGAGCAAAGTAATTAATAGACAAATATTACCAGTTCCATATAGAAAAAATTAACAACGTACACAAATCAACTTCTACTATTAAATTATATTTTTGAAATCTCATGACTACTTGAATATGAACTCGTTCATTTACTTTACTGATAGCACTTAACAATTTTACAATTTCCATCACTCGGCAGCTAACTTTTTTAGTTGACAATTATAAAGCCTTTTCTCAGTCTCCCGTCCATTACATGTAGGATAGTCGACATTTCCCTTCGTTTGTGCCTCTAGAATATTCAATTCAATTATCCTCTACCCTTTTAAGACATGGATCTAGGGGGAAAAATGAGCAAGAGACATTGCGAGCAAAAGGAAGAGACGCAGACGGACATACAGGTAGCAAGAGATAGTAAGACAGCTCGGAGAAAGACAAAGAAAAGGAAAGCATATCGAAAAATGGAGGAAAAAAGCCAGAAAGAAAATTCTGTGCATATCGCAAGGTGTCACCTTCTTTTAGTAGAGATCACCCATTATATTTTTTTTTTCAACCTAGAGTGCCGCACACACTTTAATGCATTCCCGCCATTAAACCCATTAGGAGAGAGGGCCAGAGCAAGGTTCGGCAAAAAAACTCTGTCATGCATTCTTCTCTCGTTCTTTTCAACCCTCCTCTAAAATTCTCATGCACCAATTCCCAAATCCATTTACGAACCAGGATCTATATCTGGGCAAATGAAAGGTAGGCTTAAATTATCAGTCCATTTTGAAAAACATGTACCTGTGGGCCTATGGTCCAAATCATATTAAATCAAATAAATTACTTGGAGGCCCTCTAAAATAACACAATATTGTAATTGTTTGCCTCTGCAGTACATGTGAGCAGAGACTAAAGTATATATTGCAACTTAAGCACAATAAAGCAGATTAAATTACTTTACTTACGCCCCAACATCCTACGCACACCTTGGCTAATACCTCAACAGAAAAATGTATTTCTAGCATCCATATTAGTTCCCCAATTAGAAATCAACACAAGTACATTCCATAAAAGATTAATTATATACACTTGTCAAGTAAACAAGGTAAAGTTAACCCTCCATAATATAGCCTACAACTGTACAAGTCCTTTCCTAGTAAAGTGATAGTCTCCAAGTAGTTGTTCAATATTGCTCATTAGGGCCTATATGAATCACTCCCACTTACATGCAATATTTTAGAGTACACTTCAGTCATTCTCTAATACATTTTGAATGAATGAAATGCATAAAATCCAGGGTAAGGCTCGCCCCCCCCCCTCCTCTTTCAGTATCCTCTATTAAAAGCAGAGTGTTTAATTTAAATGCCAGACATGTTTAATATACTTATATTGATGAGATCCTCTCGAGGGGAAAATCTGGCTTTTTTTAGGGGCTGTCCCTTGTTAATTCTTTCTCTGATGCCAATGAAGCGCACCATATACAGGTAGACTACATTTTTTTTTAATGTTCTGAAGCATTCTACATTTTTGTATGTTGTGAAATGAGGGATTTACAATAGTGAAAAGATATAATGAAATGCTTTCATTTGTTCATGCATGTGTAATTTGGTAACACCCAGACTGAATTTCTCAATAATTTTCTTTTTCTTTTTTTTTTGTAATACTTGCATTTTGTACTTCCTCATTGGAATATTCAATGGTTTGACAACTGTTTGATTGTTTCCTTTTTTTAATCTAGCATTTTAATAATCCACTTCCCTGATTTGATATTTGGGTTCATTGAGCATTCAGTGATTATAAAAGTGATACAAACATGTACATGTACATGTACTTACAAATTTGATATGAGATGCATAATGACATCAAATTCAGAAGATAATAGGGTGAGGTTATACAGTCTGTGTCAAAAAAAATGGTACAGTCGGGAAAAAAATATTTAGGTGGGAAATATTTTCAGATAATGTGTGTATGTGGTACCAAATTAAAGCCAAAAGATTTTCCTTGCTGATGCGATTTGTTCTGTATAATTTGCTTCCGTAAAACAAAAGTTATGCTAAATTTTGTGTGACGAGGAACAAATCGAAATTGAGCACTTTATGGCCATTATGCGAAACCTATACACAAAGACATGGGACGGCGTGTGAAAAATTGATTTTTCTTGATTGTAGAAAACTAGTCATATTTCAAAAATTACAACACCAAATGTGATGGAAAAAATTGCAGGTGAAAGTCTTATCTTCCTGCTTTATGAAAATACCAAACAATAGCAGGCTGTGATTAAACTTCATACTATAAAAAAATGTTTTCTACTTGTACCATTTTATTTGACACAGACTGTATTGAACAAGGTCATGGATACAGTAGAAACGTGTTTACCTTGGTGCGTTTATGAATAGGCCTATTTAGTTTAGTTTTTTGTCAAGTTTGTTTTTACACTATTAAAATATTAATATACATATTAGTGCTTTCATAGACATTCTTGCAATTTATAATACAACAGTGGCATTAAATTTACTTTACTACTTTACAATACACAACATAGGTGGACATATGTATAAATACCAATTACATCTCAACATAAGACATAAAATACAGCACTTAAACTTCATTTTATGCCAGTGAAAAATATTCTGCATACATGTACTTAAAAAAACAAAGAACATTTTTGTATTGACTTCTTATGTACATGTAACACTTTCAGACCATAAAGTACACTGTAATTACTAACATAAAATAAATATACACTTATGATAATACTTAACACACATGTTGGATGATGAATTACATTTGACCACATCCTTTGTGAAATTGTTTGATATATACATGTAACACTCTCGGACATGAAGTACGAATTAATCACTGACTAACATAAAATACACATATCTACAATGTACTTAAGATAATATTTAAAGGGGAAGTTCACCCTGGAATTTTATTGGTCTTAAAAAATGCAGAAAAATAAAAGAAAAATATGAGTGAAGGTTTGGGGAAAATCGACCAAAATATGATGAAGTTATGAATATTCAAAGTTTTGATTCTGTGACGTCACATGCGAGCAGATCTCCTATGTGTTTATGTAGTGTAAATTCCATAAAATGTCTTTTTTTTTCAGAAAAAAATAATTATGTGCGGTCGATATACCATCAAACATATGTTCATATACATGACTATATCAAATTGACCCACTCCTGTATCAAGAACCATGACAAAAAGACAAATTTATGGAATTTACATACACAACCAATGGGAGAGCTGCTCGCACGTGACGTCACAGAATCAAAACTTGAAATATTCACAACTTCGCTATTTTTTGGTCGATTTTCTTCAAACCTTCACTATTATTTTTCTATTATTTTTCTTCATTTTTTAAGACCAATAAAATTCCAGGGTGAACTTCCCCTTTAAGATAATATTTAATACACATTTTGGATAAAAATTTACATGGGAAATACGTACCGCTGGATCTTGATGGTAAATTCCTGACACATAATCCTGAGTACTTGAGAGAGCTACCTGAGCTTTGAGTGTTTTCTGTGTTCCGACTTTCCCGATCACTTTCCGGGTCCTTACTACACTGAGATCTCCGCGACCAATTGTCGCTCCCCGACACACTACTCCGCGAGTCCGTACTCCGGCTCCGACTGCGAGACCGGCTGCGCGATCGACTGAAACTCCGCGATCGCACAGACCGCGGCGAGTGGCTACGGTTCGTGCCAGAGCCTGTCCTCTGGTGCGCTTTGTTGCGCGACTTTCGGGAGCCGGAGTCCGAGAAACCGTCGCCGTCGCTCCGTGAACTTGTGAAATTATCCTTGAAATATGCGTCCGCTTGGTCCTGGGGGTATGGCGTGTCTCCACTATTTCCACGGGAATGTTGTGAGTAGTAATTGCGATTATAAGACGTCCTTTCGCGCGACCTACCCTCACGGTAGGCCGATGGCGACATACTATTTTCGTCCCTGTATCCATCACGTGAGTCGCGACTGTAATGTCTGTCGTATGATCTCCCATAGTCATAATTTGATCCCAATTCATAGCGCTCATCAGCTGACCTGGAAGATAAAAGCAGAGAGAAGATCGTAAGTGCTTCTTCATCTTATAAATTTGTAATTTTCTTTAAGAGTTCCTTAAACTTGTCTTAAGCCAGCAATGAGCATGGTCAGATAAGGGAAGTTAGTACTTTGTCCAAGGTATTTGTTTTTGAAAGAAGTTGAAATGAAACATATTGAGGGAAAAAATAATACAGTAACACTAACAGACATCAACAATGTAGTAATTGGATTATGTTATTTATAAATATTTCAAATTGCAATCACAGTTCTAAAGGTAAATGTAATGTAGAACATATACCCAAAACAAGAAAAATGCATGTCGTGGCTACTTTTTAACAGGAATTTAAGGTGAAACAAAGCATTAGCTTTATTAATACAACAGTGTAAGCCTTGAACATAATACAATGCAATCCTAAATATATTTCTTTTGTTTGAGTATAAACACATATTGGTTTTCAATTTTCAGGGCTGAATTTTGTTCTTTGGTTTTCAAACCAAAATCACAGGGACTCCAACATGCATGACATAATTCATAAAACAACACATTGAGGGCGAAGGCCCCTGAAAGACTACAAACAGTCAGTTATTTTGGGACACGCTTCGTCTACATAATCGGCCAGGATATTTGATTTAGGCGACGCTAGCGCTTGGCCGCTCAGCAAGGGACTTCATTGGCCCGTGCCTGCCCTACCCTACGAAGTCTGGTTAGCGAAGATTTGCGGCAAGGTGTTACAATCTGGTTTAACCCGCGTCCAGAAACGGGTTATTGCATGTGTAAATCAAATCATAACAAGAGGAAATAAATGCAAAGCCAGTTTTGCTCATGACACAAGACTGTTAACGAGAGCCCAGAGTTCCCTGAGAAAAACAAGCCACGGATTTTAATTAGAGGTGCCCCCATTGAGTCATCTCACCCGATCTCTACTTCGATGGATAAGTATACTTAAAAATAAAAGCTGTGTACTGTAAAAGAACAGGTGTGCCAGACTATCATTCTTTTTTAGTTGTAATGTGTACAATTGATCAATTAACTTCAACTTTTGCTTCAGTTGGTTGCATACATTTTAATAGCTAGAAGCAGAATAAAGTTTGACACTCCTTTTTCTCGAATTAGAGGTATAGGACTAGAAATTTGCTGTGTATCTTTACCCATGTAGGCTACATTAGAAAGGCATTTGTGTTTATGTTATCGATCATGTACAGGTTTTAGTACACGAACCTAGTGGCTGAGTTTCCCATAATATATGAAAAGTAGACTTAATAAATCAAGCAATGTTCACACATTATACATTCAAACATAGGTCTCCTAGTCGTACTATGTCATACTGGCCCCCACACATAAAGTAACTACTAAAAAAACTAGGAACAAAAACATTCCACTCAATCATACAAAAAAATATTCCACTCATATAAAATGCAAACTAATATAATGCTGATAGTTTGGTATTTGTGTGTTTTAATCATCAACTCTACTGGCCTACTACACCTAGAAAAATACAGAAAACATCAGGAAACTCACAAACCAAAAACAACCATTATTTTCAACCATCATCATTTAAAACTTAACCACTACATGTATTGTGGAGATTACTTGTGTGTAGACAGACCTATACGCATGACAAATTTGGCTGCGGCTAGCCCACCAGGAAACACTTATGAACAAATTGAGCTACCATACGTAGTGTTGTCGTTGACGAGTTTCGGTTGGTGACTACTACTTTTACTATTTATTTTTCAGCGTTCATTTCCTGGTTCTTTGTGCACTAGTAGCAATCAATAATACAGATCCAATAGAATCTTTTATTTCTGTAGATTTGCAAATCTCAGACAAGATTAAATAATGAATATTTATATTGGGACATGGTGTAGCGATGGTTGCAACCACAAAAACCACCTTACCTACTTTTTCAAACAAAACTTTTTAAATGTCTCGATGAAATCATTAAAAAAAAATTAAATAAAAAAAAACAGCTCACTGTGAATATGTATACATTGTGAGTGCATCCGTGAATGCATGCAGTTGATTGTGGCATAGACCTACATCATACATGTACATGTACAATTGTAAACAGAGTGTACAACACATGTAAGAATGACTTTTGCTACACAGTCATTTTTAAATACTAACTTAATTCCTAACTTCAAACTCAGCACCAAGTCACCCATCATTGTAAAACATTCTAATCTTTAACTCTGTATTTTATGCAAATTAAGGCCTAAAAAGTGGGGGAAATTATAAAAACCCTACTGCAAGCAGATATTCATAAACAATGCCCTCTTGATTTGTTTTCCTCCACTATTACTCTTTGAGTCTAACATCAACTTTGATGGAAAGCAACTCAGAAAAAAAAAGATATTTTCATTTAAAAAATACCGCAAATGCTAAAGGGTCCCTCCAACTAAAAAAAAAAAAAAAATGTGGATTTTGTATGGATTCCTTCAAGAAATCAACATCATTAGTAAAAGGCAATTTCCGGGAAGAGAAAACAAGAGACGTCTAATTTGAAACTCCCAGCAGCAAAAAACCACACAAACCGCTGAGGAAAGCAAAATAAGACGGAAAAAAAAAATAATGATATTGCTATTTTTGTCTGGTATACCTCATGTAACTTCAATAGCCAATGACTGGTTACAGAAACCATACAAAGGGGAAAAGAAAATCATTCAGTTCTATATTACTCAAGCACTCATTGCAATTTCATAATCAATAGGTTTGTGTGGGGAGGGGCCAAGGCTGAATACATACAAAGCAGAATAAATTAATAAGACCTTTATTAAAACAAAAATAGATAAAAAGTTCAGACAGGAAAGAATATTTATAAGGGAAACTCTTGCTCTGTGAAGCAAATTAAAAGTTAATAATTGAAGAAAATGGGCCTACCAACTAGTTTTAGATTTTGAAAAAAGATCAGACAAGAATAATAAAAGAAACTCATGCTCTATGAAGCAAATGATATCATTCATAGGGATATTGTCTTGCTTCATATTTTCATTTTATTTTAGAGAGAAGATATAAAATTTACTTTGACCCTCGGGGTAGGCAATTTAAAAGTCAGAAACAGTAGGAAATTCTCAAGGTTGAAGGAGTAGACAAACATGGACCTATGATAAAACTATATGCCTATTTATTTATTTACAGTATGATTTGAAAACCTCCCGTTGACTCTACATGTTAAAATCAGACAATTTTGGCAGCACCCCCTTTAATAATGAAATTGAAAAGACGAAATTTTCCCGATAACTGACTCGTGAAATTCGCGAATATAAAACCATCGCAAAAATAACCACTTATAGAGTAAGAGGGCCAGCCTGTATGGCTTCCTGAGGGTGAGTCACACTGTCATGAGTTGGCCATTTGCGATCACTCTTCTTGTCTAACATCTAATAGAAAGAGGATGTGGGGAAGGGGGAAGGAACAGTCATTGGAAATGGACCCAGGTTGACCGTAAAACTGTCAAGGTCTCTGGATTGAAGAATGGGGTGGGGGGGGGGGGAGGGGGGTTGCAGGTTCTTAGCAGCACTACAAACGAATAGCCAAACACCTTCATTAGCCAAACACCTTCATTAACAGAATGTATTCAAAATCATGGAACATCCCAACAAATTACTGTTAAATATAACCTACAAGTAGGCCGACATGTAGTGCTAAAGTAACTGTTACATAATTAAAGGTCTTTTTTTTCAATGTTTGCCCAGCAGAAGGGAGTGGACACAAATTTGGTCCATTTTAATATAATAACGTGGCATAAAATATTAATCACAAGTTTAAGTACATTGTTATAATGACACTTATCCTGGGACCAAGAATCGCATCACACGATAGATCATTCCTCTATTACTCAAAAAAAAAATGTGTGATTAGTCATTACACAGAAATTGTCATTAAATTTTTTTATCTTGGCAGCAAAACACTACACAGAGACATTCAATTCAATATAGAAGGTGACTCCTATAAATTGTTGAAAGCATTTGTGTCAAAATAAAACCTAAAACGGGTACCCATGGAAAACAATTAAGTAAATTTGTCGCTTAGTACTTCAAAACCGCTGAGCATACTGCCTTGATTAATTAATTAACTAACTAATTAAAAAGAAGAAACAGGATTCAACAAATCATCTGTAATTCCTGGGGTATGGATACAAGACTAATGATCCAGACAAGGTCTTGTTCCATATATGGTCATGTTTATTCCTATCTGAGAAGAAAGAGGAACTCTAACCTGGGCATGACCTGGGACCCATGCATGGTATCATCACACCCCCATCAATTGTACTTTTATCTACCACTCTCCTTTTCAAACCTCCCTTTACTACCCTTTGCACTCTACATTCATCAATAAAAGTGAAATATCATGACTCTGTCTCATGGTTCACGATTGGCGACATTATGTGTAAAACAATAAAATAGAATAATAACAAATGAATATCCATCTATTTGATTTATATCACATATCATAAAAATTATCAACTAATTTTATTATTTACGAATGAAAATATACATTTGCCTACCATTGTATTCGACCTCGAATCGCCCCAAACCGAAAATTACACCGAAATTTTTGCCCTAGTGTTTGCCTATTTACCCCCCACCCCCATTAAATAGCGCCTCCATCGACGAGGATGCGGCCGCATGCGATCTAATACTCCTCCTCTAACTCTCTCGCCCAAAAAACTTCCGTATGTTTGCAAGGATAGGGGACGAGGGAGGGAATGTATGCAATGTATATTTCCATATCGTAAATAATAAAATTAGTGATAATTTTTATGATTTACTTCAATAGAAATATACATTTGCCTACCATTGCTACGACCAGCACGACAAAAGTCGGGGAGGGCAACCATAACGGTTTATGAAACTATGGAGGACGCCGCCGCTTTGAGAGGTGCAGTGGAGAAAACACCCTCACTTAGCGGCAACGTCTCTCAGGTAAAAGGGGTGAAAGAATTCGCAGAACGCCAAAAGGCAGCTTTGCAGATATCTTCCACACCGACCCCTGTAAATAGGGCCCAAGAGGAGACTGATGCTCCTGGTCTGATGGGCCTTGGAGTAGATCCCTCTCAAGGGCCTTCACTCCCGCAGCCTTGTGATAGCGGAGACAATCCACCGGGATAACGTATCTCTAGAAACCCCTTTATGGGGTCACGGGAAGAAACAAATAACTGTGAAGATTTACGAAGATTCTCCGTTCTCTTGATGTACCATTTGGGGCGCCTAACGGTGGCACCTAATTTGTCTTCTCTGATAGATGAGAACCCCGTCAGAGGCCGAATGAAGATCTCGATAGAGCCCGACGAAGCTGTTTGGTTCTTTGCAATAAACGAGAAGTGATAGGAATCATACGAACCCATGTCTCTCCCAACGAATATGACCTGGTGATATTGAGAGAACATGAAGGGAACTTCTCCTTTGCCCGGAGGCAATGGCTAGGAGAAAATAGTCTTAATGGATAGATTCAATAGGGAAATCGAGTTCAAAGCTCAGAACGGTGGCTTTGACAAAGCCTCCAAGACTTTAGGAAGATTCCAGGCTGGAGTCAAGGGCTTAGAAATAGGGCGTTTTAAGAAAAGGCCCTAAGCAACGCCGAGAGCTGGGGGAGGTCGAGACCGATCCCCCATTAGCAAAACCAGAATGAATTGCCGCGAATAGTCCGAACGATATCCACGAATCGTCGAAAGAGACCTACCCTTATCGAACAGAGAAATAAGGAAATCGGCAATAAGAGACAAAAGAACTCTCTGGGGGAAACCCAAGAGGCTCGCACCAGGCAAAGAAGCCTCAAGGCGACGAATTTATACAACCCTAGTCGATTTCCGTCTACTTTCAACTAGCAGCTCAGCTGCTCGGTCTGAAAAGCCTTCATCCCTAGCCCGCTGGCTGATAGAGGCCAAGCAGTGAGATGAAGTGCGATGGATTCGCATGAGAACCCCCGACAAAGGTTGAGAGACTAAGTCCGGTACGGCCGGAAGGGAGCAGGCTCCCTACTAACAGGAGCAACAGTCCTTAAACCAGGCTCGACCCGGCCAGTGGGGAGCAATCAAGACCACTGTTGCCTGATCCTCCCTGATCTTTCGAAGGACCAGGGGATCAGCTTGAAAGGTGGAAAGGCGTAAGCCTTCACCCCTTCCAATGAAGAGAGAACGCGTCCAGAACGAAGGCCGAGGTCTTCCCTGACTCGAGAGCAAAACCGAGGAAGTCTGTTGTTCAGGGAGGTCGCAAAAAAGATCTATTTCAGGCTCCCGAACCTCTGAACTACTAACTCGAAGACATGAGGGACAACATCCATTCCGATGGCAGAAGCGACCTCGGATAGAAAATCTGCTATCAGATTGTCCTCTCCCGGAATGTGGGAGGCCCGGGTGATCCTCCCATTTGCACCATTCCCAAAGGAGGAACGCTACCTGTTCAACTCCAAGGAGTGAGTCCCTCCTTGTTTGTTGATGTAGGCCTTCACAGAGGTGTTGTCCGTGAGAATCAACAACGAAGACCCACCAACAGGTCGTGAAAACGTTGGAGGACAAACAGAAGCTGACAAAAGTTCCAGAACATTGATGTGAGGCAGCGGACTCGGAAAGGCCCAAGATCCGGAAACCATCCGGCCTTGACAATGGCCCCCAACCTTGAAGAGACGCGTCCGTGGTCACTGTAATTGAGGAAGAGGGTCCTTGAATCTCTTTCCCTGAAGAAGGAAGGAACGGTTCGTCCAAGGGAGAGAAGCTTCTTGATCTCCACCGTCACAGGAATCCAGACCAGAAGGGAGCTGTACGGCCTGAAAAAAACTTCAGGAGATGCAGTTGAAGGGTCTCATAAAGAGACGACAATTCGGCAAGATGTCACCAGACTGGCTAAAAGCCCCAGCCATCTCAACCAAACCTCGGCTCGAACCCTCCGCATGCTCAGGAGGGACCTGGCAAGACTGACCAGAGTCTCTACCCTCTCGAGACTCGGGACGAGCCAACTGATTCTTGATATCCAACTGGGCACCCAAGTAGATCGGAGTCCGCGGAGGGAATGAATTCCGATTTGGCCCAGTTGATCATGAATCCCAAACTCTCGGTCGTTTTCACTAAAAACGAAAGATGGTGTGACAGCAGGACCCTCCGAACTGGCGACGAGGAGCCAATCGTCTAAGTAGGCAAAGATCCGAAGACCTTTGCCCCTGAGGAACGACATCAACGCTGAGACCACCCTCGTGAAAACCCTGGAGCGGGACGCAGCCCGAAAGGAAGGGTTTGAAGCGAAAAGTCTCCCTTCCTACAGCAAAACCCCAAAGATCCCCTGACGAGGGGGTCTATTGGATGTGGAAATAGGCATCGCTCAGGTCGAGGGACACCGCAAAGTCGTCCTGATCGAGAGCCGGAGAATAGAGGCTAGATGATCCATCCTGAAGGCGATTTGCGATGTGCCTGTTGATCCCTCTTCATATTGAGATATCCTGAGCGATCACTGAACGCTTGGGATCCAAAAACGGGGAGAGACACAGAAGGTCTGTGATCCTCACCCGTTCGACAGCGTACCTTTTTCAGAGAGAGGTAACTTCCGAGACATATGCTCCTGAAAAAGGAATCGACTGCGGCGGTGATCGACTTCGGATACACCCTTGGAAAGGCTCTCTTCTAGATCTATCCGAAAGACCGTTCTTTGATCACGGATGAGGACGAAGACGTCGTCCGTGATCGACTTCCAATGAAAAACTCCGAAGTCGACCACCCACCGGATCCCCAATGCGAACTCGGAAGTCATCTGGAATAATGCTTCCCGCCCTGACGAAAGGCTGATTCTTCGCGACACCTCGGGAAGAACCCCTACCACCTCCACGTCCTCGACGAGGAGTCTGGTCTTGAAAAGACACCTGTCGATCATGAAAATCATTGAGAAGAGTCGGCAACTCACGATCCTGAAGGAGAGCTGCCGAGGGGACACCTGGCAGGAACGAAAGTTCTCTTGTCTTCTTTTCTTGCCCCTCCTGGAAAGAGGAGCTTGAAGAAGCCAGATTTGCTAGACCTCGAAGACGAAGGGGCTGACGAACATCTCTATAGATGAGACAATTCCTGGGCCTTCTTACAGAATCACTTCTTATGTAAGATGTCTGCCAAAGTGCTCCCGGCAAAGGGAGGAGGGAAGTCACGTCAATCTCTTTGACACTCCGGGATGAGATGTGCTTATATGAAGAGCCTCAAGCACATAACTCTACGGGCATTATCCAACAGTTGGATGTACCGCAATCTGAGAGAACAAAGAGAAGAACCTCTCTAAGGGCCAAAAGAATCTCAGCCCTGGTCTGGCGGCGAGAAATGTCAATTCCTGGGAACCAGCCAAGAGTTCCAGAAGCATGTCATTCAGGACCGACCAAACGAAGACTGCCCGTAATAGAAGACGAAACTCAAAATCATCTTTGTCCTTTTCATTAAGGAAGCCTTCCCGGACTTTCAAAAACATCCGCCAACTTCAAACCTCGGGAGATGGGCTTTGGTGATGAAAAAGACCATCATCCCCCTCCACAAAGATACCCGACACTAATTTCGGAAATATCTTGTACGGCTTTCTTCGGTTAGTTGAAGCACAGACGAATTCCTCTTTATGAATGTCCTGGAACCGAAGTGAAAAGACGTAACAGATTTCGACTTTGCCGAAAGAAAAACCTTTACGCCCTCCGAAGTTTCAGGGGTCACTCGACCTCTGGAACGTATTTCTGAAAACAAACGTAACTCGTTTCGCCAAAGGAAGATTACAACAACTTCAGGTTCATCTCCACGGATGAAATATCCACCGGAGCATTAACCTGGGAGGGATTCCGGCGTGTCAACTCTATCCGAGTGCGGTACAAGGGAGTCGGATCCGATTCAAACAAAGAGACGCGAGAATCAGCCACCGAACGATCTCATCTTCACGGAGGAAGGATCCAGTTCCTCACAAGGAGGGTGGGAACCACCAAAGAGGTGAGCGGGAGTGGTGACGTACCGCTTGCCTCGTAACGTTCAAACCACTCTCGAACCTCCGGAGGTACACTCAAACTACCCGGATCGTTATCCGCGGAGTTTGATGTCGACCCAACAAAGGAGTGACCGACCTCGGGGTACAGGGTTCCCAACGTCAACCGGATCCGGGTTGGCAAAGAACGAAAGTCCCTCGAAACCGAATGCCCGAATGAAAAGGGGCACTGTTCCGCACCGGGAACCGGATCGGAATCCGAAACTGCAAGTCTACGGCGCTTCGCTACGGAAGGGCCCGCACCAGATGCGATACGATCCGAGAAGAAACCGACTTGTAAGACGAGTATGGGAATCCGGCTTGGCTCCACAAAAGAAGCGCCGCCCGTAAACGGACCCTGGCTTCGAACAGAAACCGGAGCGGGATCCGGAACAAGTTCACGTCTCACAGACGTAGGTCCAAACCAGAAGGGGGCACACTCCGAGATGAAAACGGAGAGAGCCGGATCCCCGCCACCAAAGGTGGGCGACCGGATAGAGACGGGAAATCCCGCTCTCGGATACCGCCGACGTTGTAACAGAGCGCCAGCTCTGGACATGCCAACCGGGCTAGTGAGTAACCGACAAGGCCTACTATCCGAGGATAGAGGTCCGTCTTGAACGGTATCACCCCAAACCGTACGAAACCGACTCGCGATCCATTTACCTCAGTTAAGGGTACGGCGCCGGAATCGGTCCGGTCAAACTCGATATAGGAACCGAGCTCGATCCGTTATGCCAGGCAAAGCCCGAGGCACAATGGGGATTCGGCACGCGTGAGAGAAATGAACCAGCACTTCAGCCTGAACTGAATTAGCCAGTGAACCGGCCACCGGTTGTGAAACCGATGTAGAACCGTTTAGATCTCCCGTTAGTCGAACGGGGCAAAGGATTTATCGTACTCGGCGCAGAGGGCCGTAGCCGTCATGATCACTGAGGCTGCCAAACCTGTCAGTCATCAACGGTCCCGTACTTTGAGGGAGCCGACGAAGCACTGAGCAAGCGAGGTTTTGTCCGCCAGTGTTCGACCCAATAATACTCACCCCCGAAGTCCGAGGTGGTGAAGAAGAAGGAAGAACGGCGTCTAAAGCTCTTCAAACGACAAGCCCTCTCACCCCCGGGGAGGGGACTCTCAGAAGAAAACGCACGTCTGCTCGCTGTTTCTTCCCCCGCTTCTTCTTAAAAGAAGCCGGCGCAAGAAGAAAATTAGACATGACGTATCTGTAAAAAAAAAAAAGAGAAAAAGAAAAGTGTTAATACAACAAAGGGGCAAATAGGCGCCAGGTTCTATCAAAGAAGCGGAGCACAAAAACTCTGTGCACGCAACACACACACAACACTCAAACTGTAAAACTACAATCACGATTACATACCTACACTAATAAACGTACGAAAAGTCAACGGGAAGAGAGAGGTGAAAAAGGTAACAACGATCACCGAGAGCAATAAAACTACAAAATCTCTGGACAAAACCAAAAAAACATAGACCCAAAAGGGGAGTCAGAATACTAATATGTTATCCTGAGAAATACAATCCTCGCAAACACGCCAGTAAGTAGTCCCAAAGGGAAGAAAAACACGCTATTTTTTGCGACAGGCTAAAAAGTGTGTACGACTTATAGCTCGACGAAGAGCGAAGAGATTAGAAGTGAGGAGTATTAATCACATGTCGGCCGCCATCCTCGTCGTGAGGGCGCTATATTAATGGGGTGGGGGGTAAATAGGCAAACTACGTAGGGCAAAAAATTTTCGGATGTAATTTTCGGTTATGGAGGCGATTCGAGGCTCGATAGCATGAATGTAGGCAAATGTATATATCTATTGAAGTAAATTATAAAAGTTTGGTCCATAAAATTGTAATTTCACTATTGACCGTCCATCCCCCCCCCCTTGCTACCGACATATTCATTTAAAATTGAAAACTTCAGAGAAATTCAAATGATTTATGCACTCAAGGTTAATTTAACCAAGATGTTATTGCAAAGCTTAACATGCCCCTCCCCCATTGTAAATCCAACATTCTCAGTAATCCATTCATTGCACAGACTGACTGTCCAATGTGTCTTCTTTCTTTAAAAAGACCTTCAATGTTTTCAGCATTTTTCTTTTTTCCTCACCCAAACTTTTCTTTTCTTCTTCTCCTTCTTCTCTCTCTCTCTCTCTCTCTCTCTCTCTCTCTCTCTCTCTCTCTCTCTTTTCTCGCATAAAAACATGTCAAATCATTCATAGAAAACCTGTTCATGTACACTTTCGGTTGCATCGTTAGAACAGAAATAATACTCATTATAAAAGCATCTCTCATTGTTAACGTACAATTACTGCAGTGCATTTCAGGGACATTTGCATTGGAATAACAAGTCATTGTGTGCACTCTGCCAATTGGGTAAATGTACAAAGTTCCTTTTTGAAATCCCGTAAGGAAATAAAAGTTTCAGCATTTGACAATAAATACAGTGTTATTCCCAGTACTCAGATTTATGTGTAAGCAAGGGTCACAATCTTTCAACGCAATATTTTCTATTGGATTCACACAGACTCATATGGTGAAGTGGATATACATACATTTCAAGTTTTTTTTACATCAAAATGAACTAGATGAATCCTCGACCGCGCACGGTCGAAATATATGCCTCCGCCATTGCCAGATCAGAAATATATGACACATTCATCTATTCACTTTCATTTATACACAGATACCTTTGACCTTGACCTTTGACCTTGTAACCACAAAATCTTATCAGATAATTGTCACCATAGTATGCACACATGTATCAAGTATGAAGATGATCTGTCAAATGGTTGTTGAGTTATCAAAAGAACAAGCTTTTTAAAACCTATTTGACCTCTGACCTTTGACCTTGTGAACCCAAAATCTTCTTTGATCATTGCCACCCCAGTATGCACACATGTACTAAATAATAAAATGATTAGTAAAACGGTTGAGTTATTGTGAGAATTAGCTATTTTCACCTATTTATTGACCTCTGTGGCCTTTGACCTTTGACCTTCTGACCCCAAAATCTAATCAGATCATTGTCACCTCAGTATACACACATGAACCAAGAATGAGGATGATCCGTCAAACGGTTCTTGAGTTATAATGAGAAAAAGCTATTTTCACCTATTTATTGACCTCTGTGACCTTTGACTTTTGACCTTGTGACCCCAAAATCTAATCAGATCATTGTCACCTCAGTATGCACACATGTACCAAGAATGAAGATGATAAGTGAAACATTTCCTGAGTTATTGTGAGAACGAGCTATTTTCACCCATTTATTGACCTCTGTGACCTTTGACCTTTGACCTCGTGACCCCAAAATCTGATCAGATCATTGTCACCTCAGTATGCACACATGTCTTAAGAATGAAGATGATAAGTGAAACAATTCCTGAGTTATTGTGAGAACGAGCTATTTTCACCCATTTATTGACCTCTGTGACCTTTGACCTTTGACCTCGTGACCCCAAAATCTAATCAGATCATTGTCACCTCAGTATGCACACATGTACCAAGAATGAAGATCATCCATCAAACGGTTCTTAAGTTATCGTGAGAACGAAAGTGGGACGGACGTACGGACGTACGGACGGACGTACGGACGTACGTACGGACGGACAACCCGAAAACATAATGCCTCCGGCGAGACTTCGTCGCGGAGGCATAATTATTGATTCACACAATAATGCTCAACTGTAGTAGTTTTTACCCTAGTAAAAATGTATTTTATTTCTGAAAAATGTACATCATGAATTACATATGTTTTTTTTAAAGGCGATCACTCTGTGTATGTTTTTTGTTTCTTATGTTTTGTTATTTACAATATAGGCCCAATCACATATCATCGCCTACAGTGTATATACATTGGTATAAATTGCTTGATGGTTTCTTTCACTTTCGAGCGACAAATATAAATTGTGATTAAAATTTATTTGTACAATTGGAATATCATGATTCAAAACTAATGTCAATTGTAGTCATTATCAACTAAACAATGAAATACAAAGCAATCCAATGACTTTGATATTGCTCAGTAACCGCACCGGAAATCATAATTCATCAATCGATTTATCTTGCTCAATGGAAAGAAAACATAATCTTCGAGCTTTCCTTTGTAACAGATTAAAGTAATAAATCAACGATGGTGCTTTGGACAGGTTGGATATTACAGTGTAGCTCAAGAACAAAATGATATGCTTCAATATTTCATTCATAAACTGCATTCAGACAAGGAGCTAAATTTCCCTTGGTGGTATCACTTCGCGGAAACTACCTCGAAACCAAGTTTGAGACAGATTTGGAACTACTTTGAGACAGTTTTAAAATTACTTGGAGACGTTTACGAGACGTCTCCTCAGTCCCGGCGAGGTTTCATGAGTCACGGATACTACTTTGAAACTGCTTCGAGGCAGTGTTTGAAAATTGTCGTAGAGACGTCTCGGAGACGTATCCACGACGGAATAAAGTATCAGAGACGTCTCTAATACTGTTTATCCGTCACGGAGACGTCTGGGCGAAGTGAGCTACCACCCTTAGGTCTTGTATTGAATACAGCTTGAGTGTGTATATCAAAAGGCTTAGGCGTCTTCTCCATTCAAAAGGTGTCAGTTTCTCACGGCTTCCTGCTCGGACCCGGCTTTCAGCTTTTAAAATGCTTTTAACATGCTTTTAACGTGTTTAAGCCGTATTCAGATTTCGGGGTTCTATTGAAAAGCCGATAAGTCAGCTTTTGGAGCAAAAGACGCAGGAAACCGACACATTTTGAATGGAGAAGGCGCCTCAATAACCTCCTTTAGTTGCCAAAATCAAAGCAAATCATAAAAATTATCAACTAATTTTATTATTTACGATATGGAAATATACATTTGCCTACCATTGCTATTCGACTCAACGCCCCAAACCGAAAATTACACCGAATTTTTGCCCTAGTGTTTGCCTATTTACCCCCCACCCCCATTAAATAGCGCCCTCCCATCGACGAGGATGCGGCCGCATGCGATCTAATACTCCTCCTCTAACTCTCTCGCCCCAAAAACTTCCGTATGTTGCAAGGATAGGGGGAACGGAGGGAGGAATGTAGGCAAATGTATATTTCCATATCGTAATAATAAAATTAGTTGATAATTTTTATGATTTACTTCAATAGAATATACATTGCCTACCATTGCTACGACCAAGCACCGACAAAGTCGGTGAGGGGCAACCATAACGGCAGTTTATGAAACTATGAGGACGCCGCCGCTTTGAGAGGTGCATGTGAGGAAAACACCTCACTAGCGGCAGCACGTCTCTCAGGTAAAGGAGGTGAAAGAATTCGCAGAACGCCAAAAGGAACAAGCTTTGCAGATATCTTCCACACCTACCCCTGTAAATAGGGCCCAAGAGAGCTGATGCTCCTTGTCTGATGGGCCTTGGGAGTAGATCCCTCTTCAAGGGCCTTCACTCCGCCAGCCTGAAGCAGGAGACATCCACGGGATACGATATCTCTAGAAACCCCTTTTATGGGTTCACGGGAAGAAACAAATAACGTGTGAAGATTTACGAGATTCTCCGTTCTCTTGATGTACCATTTGAGGCCTAACGGGGCACCATAATTGTCTCTCTGATAGATGAGAACCCAGTCAGAGGCGAATGAAGATCTCAGATATAGAGCCCCGACGAAGAGCTGTTTGGTTCTTTGCAATAAACGAAGGATAGAATCATACGAACCCCATGTCTCTCCCAACGAATATGAACCTGGGATATGAGAGAGCAATAAGGAACTTCTCCTTTGCCCGGAGGCAATAGCTAGGGAAAAACTAGTCTTAATGGAATAGATTCAATAGGGAAATCGAGTGGTTCAAAGCTCGAACGGTGGTTTGACAAAGCCTCCAAGACTTTAGGAAGATTCCAGGCTGGAGTCAAGGGCTTAGAAATAGGCGTTTTAAGAAAAAGCCCTAAGCAACGCCGAGAGCTGGGGAGGCTCGAGACCACCGATCCCCCAATAGCAAAACCAGAATGAATTGGCCGCAATAGCCGAAACGATATCCACGAATCGTCGAAAGAGACCTACCCTTATCGAACAGAGAAATAAGGAAATCGGCAATAAGAGGCAAAGAAGCTCTCTGGGGGCACCCCAAGAGGCTCGCACCAGGCAAAGAAGAGTGCATAGGCGCGACAAGTATACAACCCTAGTCGATTTCCGGTCTACTTTCAACTAGCACAGTCAGTGCTGCTCGGTCTGAAAGCCTTCATCCCTAGCCCGCTGGCTGATAGAGGCCAAGCAGTGAGATGAAGGTGCCATGGATTCGCATGAAGAACCCCCGACAAAGGTTGAGACTCTAAGTCCGTACGGCCGGAAGGAGCAGCGGCTCCCCTACTAACAGGAGCAACAGGTCCTGAAACCAGGCTCGACCCGGCCAGTGGGGAGCAATCAAGACCACTGTTGCCTGATCCTCCCTGATCTTTCAAGGACCAGAGGGATCAGCTTGAAAGGTTGGAAAGGCGTAGCCTTCACCCCTTCCAATGAAGAAGAGAACGCGTCCAGAACGAAGGCCGAGGTCTCCCTGACTCGAGAGCAAAACCGAGAAGTCTGTTGTTCAGGAAGGTCGCCAAAAGATCTATTTCCGCGCTCCCGAACCTCTGAACCTACTAACTCGAAGACATGAGAGGGACACATCCATTCCGTGGCAGTGAGCGACCTCGGATAGAAAATCTGCTATCAGATTGTCCTCCCCCGGAATGTGGGAGGCCACCCGGTGTGATCTCCTCTCCGCATTGCACCATTCCCAAAGAGGAACGCTACCCTGTTCAACTCCAAGGAGTGAGTCCCTCCTTGTTTGTTGATGTAGGCCTTCACCAGAGTTTGTCCGTGACAATCAACACCGAACCGACCCCACCACAGGTGTAAAACGTTGGAGAGGCAAACAGAACTGACAAAAGTTCCAGACAGAATATTGGATGTACAGCGGACTCGCAAGGCCCAAGATCCGGAAACCATCCGCCTTGACAATGGCCCAACCTTGAAGAGACGCGCCTGGTCACTGTAATTGAGGGAAATGGGTCCTTGAATCTCTTTCCCTGAAGAGGAGAGAACGTTCGTCCAAGGGGAGAGAAGCTTCTTTGATCTCCACCGTCACAGAATCCAGACCAGAAGGAGCTGAGATTCGGCCTGAAAAAACTTCAGGAGATTGCAGTTGGAAGGTCTTCCATAAAGAGACGACAATTCGGCAAAGATGTCCACCAGCTGGCAAAAGCCCCACCATCTCAAACCAAACCTCGGCTCGAACCCTCCGCATGCTCAGGAGGGACCCGGCAAGAACTGACCAGAGTCTCTACCCTCTCGAGACTCGGAACGAGCCAACTGATTTCTTGATATCCAACTGGGCACCCAATAGATCGGAGTCCGGAGGGAATGAATTCCGATTTGGCCCAGTTGATCAAAGAATCCCAAACTCTCGTACGTTTCACTAAAAACGAAAGATGGTGTGACAGCAGGACCTCCCAACTGCACGAGGAGCCAATCCTCTAGTAGGCAAAGATCCGAAGACCCTTTGCCCCTGAGACGACATCAACGCTGAGACCACCCCTGGAAAACCCTAGGGCGACGGACGCAGCCCGAAAGGAAGGCTTGAAGCGAAAAAGTCTGTCCTTTCCTCACGAAAACCCCAAAAATCCCTCGACTGAGGGTGTCTATTGGGATGTTGAAGATTAGCACGCTCAGGTCGAGGACACCGCAAAGCTGCTCGTCCCCTATCGAGAGCGAAGCATAGAGCTAGATGATCCATCCGAAGGCGACCTTCGATTTGCCTGTTATCCCTCTTCATATTGAGGATCATTCCTGAGCGATCCTGAGACGTCTGGGATCACAAAAACGGGGGAGAGACACAGGAAGGTCGTGATCCCCTCCCGTTCGACAGCGTCCCTTTTCAAGGGGAGAGGGTAAACTTCCGAAAATATGCTCCTGAAAAAGGATCGACTGCGTGGCGTGATCGACATTCGGATAACACCCCTTGGAAAGACTCTTCAGATCCTATCCAAGACCAGCGTTCTTGATCACGCTATGAGGACGAAGACGTCGTCCGTGATCGACTTCCAAGCTGCGAAGACTCCGAAGTCGACCACCACCGGATCCCCAACGAAACTCGGGAAGTCATCTGAATATAATGCTCTCCCGCCCTGACGACAAGGCTGATTCTTTCGCGACACCTCTCGGAAAGACCCTACCACCTCCACGTCCTCGACGAGGAGTCTGGTCTTGAAAAGACACCTGTCGATCATGAAAATCATAGAAGAGTCCGGCAACTCTACGATCCTGAGGAGGAGCTGCCCGGGACGACCTGCAGGAACGAATTTCTCTTGTCCTTCTTCTTCTTGCCCTCCTGGAAAAAGGAGGAGCTTTGAGAAGCCAGATTGCTAACCTCGAAGACGAAGGGGCCTGCGCGAACATCTCTAATAGATGTAGACAATTCCTGGGCCTTCTTACTAGAGAATCCTTCTTTTTGTAAGATGTTGCCAAGTTGCTCCCGCAAAGGGAGAGGAGGAAGTCACGTCAATCTCTTGTGACCATCTCGGGATGAGATGTTGGCTTGATATGAAAGAACTCTCAAGCACATGAACTCTACGGCATCTATCCAACAAGTTTGATGTAGCCGCAATCTGATGAGAACAGACAAGAGAAAGAAACCTCTCTAAGGCCAAAAGAATCTCAGCCTGGTCTGGCGGAGAAATGTCCAATTCCTGGGAACCAGCCAAGAGTTCCAGGAAGTATGTCATTCAGGAACCGACAAACGAAGACTGCCCGAATAGAAGGAAACTTCAAAATCACTCTTGTCCGCTTTTCCATTAAGAGAAGCCTTCCGGACTTGTCAAAAACAATCCGCCAACTTCAAAACCTCCGGGGAGATGGGTCTTGTGTGATAAAAGACCATCATCCCCCTTCCACAAAGATACCCGACACGTTATTTCGGAATATCTGTACGGCTTTCTTCGCTTAGTTGAAGCACAGACGAATTTCCTCTATGAATGTCCTGACACTCGAAGCTGAAAAGACGTACAGATTTCGACTTATCGAAAGAAACTTTACCCTCCCGAGAAGTTTCAGGGGTCACTCCGAGCCTCTGGAACGTATTTTCTGTAACAAACCGTAACTCGTTTCGCCAAAGGAAGATTTACAACACTATCAGGTTCACTCCATCGGATGAATATCCACCGAGCATTAACCTGGGGGGATCCGCGTGTCAATCTATCGAGTTGCGGTACAAGGGAGTCGGATCCGATTCAAAAAAAAGAGACGCGTAGAATCACCACCGAAACGATCTATCTTCCGACGAGAAGATCCAGTTCCTCACAAGAGAGGGTGGGAACCACCCAAAGAGGTGAGCGGGAGTGGTGAATGGACCCGTACCGACTGTCCTCGTACGTTCAACCACCTCTCGAACCTCCGGGACGACACTCAAACTACCACGATCGTTATCGGAGTGAGTTATCGCGACCCAACAAGGAGTGACCGACCTCGGGGTACAGGGTTCCCAACGCAAACCGGTCCGGTTTGGCAAAACGAAGATCCCTCCGAAACCGAATGCCCGAATGAACGGGCACGTTCCGCACGGGAACCCGGATGGGAATCCGAAACTGCAAGTCACGGCGCTTCGCTACGGAAGGGCCCGCCCAGATCGATACCGATCCGAGAAAAACCGACTTGTAAGACGAGATGGAATCCGGCTTGGCTCCACAAAAGAGCGCCCCGCCCGTAACGGACCCTGGCTTCGAAACAGAACCGGAGCGGGATCCGAACACTTCACGTCTCACAGACGTAGGTGTCCAAACCAGAAGGGGGCACACTCCGAGATGAAAACGGAGAGACGCCGGATCCCCGCCCCAAGAAAAGGTGGCGACCGGATAGAGACGGGATCCCGCTCTGCCGGATTACCGCGACGTGTCACAGCAGCCGCCAGGCCCACCTGGACATGCCAACCGGGCTAGTGAGTAACGACCAAGCGGCCTACTATCCGAGGATAGAGGTCCGTCGTGAACGTGTACTCACCCCCAAACCGGTACGGAAACCGACTCGCGATCCGATTACCTCAGTTAAGGGTACGGCGCCATATCCCGGTCCGGTCAAACTCGATATAGGAACCAGGCTCCGATCCGCGTTATCCCAGCCAAATCCCCGAGCACCAAACTGGATTCCCCGGCCACCCATTCAGCTGAAAGCGCAAACGCAGAAAGAGTAGAAAGCACCAACCTTTGAGACCATTCCTCACTTAACCCCAAGCCTAGTAATATGAGCCCAGTGACCTAAGATAATACACAAGTGCTGTTGAAACTTCTCACCAGAAAACCCATGAGCGCCAACTATGTTTCCCAGCGAGTGCTAGCTAAAACGGTTTTAATCCCCATCCAGCGCATGATGCCAACGCCTCAGTTGGTCGAAATTTGAAACTTATTTAAATATTCTACTTTTCGCACTTAACGTACATCAACTGGTTCTTTAAAAAAAAAAAGTCAGCAATTTTCAGCAAATAAATCAATATAGAGAGAGATCAAAGTAGTCGTACTCAGGCCCTGTGACCCCTCCCCAGACAAAGGCCAGCTCTAATTCATTGCCCGTCATGATTCTAAACCCATATTGCCACCTCTCCTCTCTCCTAAACTCTCCGTCCACCATCTACCATACTTCTACCCCACTGCTCCTATTTTATGCCCTACTTGAACGGCCGGAAGATCCGACAGCTAAAGCGGCTGCTCCCCTGAGCGCCGATCCTCCCATCTCCTCGCGGTTCTCCCCCCCTCCCCTCCTCCAGCTTGTCCCCTCCCCGACCCATAATATCCACCCCCCGCCAAATCAACCACCATCCGCGTCCGGATGGTCGGAAGACCACCGCGGAAGAACAGGCGTCTAATAGCTTCATTCCAAACTACAAGCCTCTCACATGCCCCGGGTGAGGGGTGATCTGCTCAGAAGAAAAACGCCACGTCTGCTCGCTGATTTTCTTCTCCCCAGCTATCATCTAAAAGGAAGCCGGCGCCCAAAGTAAAAACGTTGAGAGCATGACCGATTCATCTGTAAAAAAAAACAGACGACACAGACAAAGTCAGTACATACCACACAAGGCGGCAACAAAGCGTTCGTCTATCAAAAGAAGCCGGAGCACCACGTAAAGACCTTCTTGGCAACAACGCAACACACACAGCAACACTCAAACGTAAACTACGACACGTATTACATACACACAGTAATGAACGTCACGAAGTCAACGGGAAGAGAGCTTGAACAACAGTAAGATGCTCGATCCTCGAGAGATAAAACTATCAAATCTCGGACACAAACAAACGAGACCCAAAATGGAGAGCTCAGAATACTCAATAATGATTATCCTGAGAAATTACAACCTCGCAAAACCCGCAAAGTAGTAGTCCCAAAAGGGAGAAAAACACCCTAGCTATTTTGCGAGCAAAAATGTACGACTTATCTCGACGAAGGGCGAAGAGATTAAGAGGAGGAGTATTAGATCGATCTTGGCCGCTCCTTCGTCAGTATCGATACGAACGTCGGCGTACTATTTAATGCGGGGTGGGCGGTAATAGGCAACACATCATTTGGCAAAAATTTCGGTGTAATTTTCGGTTTGGGGCGATTCGAGGTCGAATAGCAATGGTAGGCAAATGTATATTTCTATTGAAGTAAATCAAAATCTTACCTCAAACTAGTCCTCCCCCTCCTCCCCTCCCGTAACATCTTTTACCCACAATAGAAAGTGTTTTGCTTTAGATCCGAACAGTGTTTGCAAATTTGTACCATTCAAATAGAGTTCATGCACAATTTTCTACCCTCTTGCGCAGTGAAGGGTTCTTTGAAGTGAAATGCAAGCTACAATTCATGCAAATGCGGTCTGCTTTGGCACTCGGATAGCCACCAAGACGCCATGCCACAAGTTGTCTCAAATAGAAACAGCGTAGAAGGAATAAACTAGCACAAAATGAATGAGAGGGGGAGGGGTGAAGTAAACGATACCATACACTGTATCAGAAGGATCCTTTGTTTTTAATGCCTTCCCAGCAACGCTATAAAAGCAGAATTCAATCATCAAAATACAAATTTTTTTTAATGAAATAGTCTGAATTACAAGTATGATTCATGTTCAGGATACAAAATATCCATAATTTTGGCTCAATCTATCTTTATGGATGCATCCAACTTTTCACATATATTTTTTCCCTCTTCCACAAATCAGCGTAAACAGTGAAATTGAAGTAATAAAAAAGCTGGTATGTCCTTGAACTCAAACATAATTTATCCATGGCTCGCCTTGTTCTAATACTACAATCATACAGCTAATTTCATGTGCCTCTATCTTCTATCACACAGGCAAAATGTGAAACGGAGCTAAGCGACAAGCGAGAGGCAAACGACCTCTCACGAACTAGCAATCACCTCTACCCAAAACCTCCCCACCCATAACCTTTCATAGGGAACAGGCAAAACAACATCCATGGAACATAAATGGCTGTAGATCCCCCCCCCCCCTCCTCCCTACCTCAACTTGACAGAGTTCAATTTCAATTTACACCACATATGGTATTATTGGAAATCCCTGGCTGAGCATACCAGTAGATTATTCCTGGAAGACAAAGAGGCGCCTCTCTGGGGGTTTTAATCAAAAGAGGGGGAAGAGGGCTGAGGTGAAATAGGGGACGGATGGAGGTGCAGACAGGGCCAGGAGAAGGGTGAAGAAAGGGGAAGAATGGGGGTAAAGTGGGGAAAAGGGATGTAGAAAGAGGATAATGGGGAGGTTAGGAGAGATGAGAGAGAACAACTTCACGTATTGACAGAGTAAAGGATAGAGAATGATGGAGAGTGAAAAGGATTTGAGAAATAAAATATGAGAGGTCGGAGAAACAAAAAGAAAGTAGAATAAAAACTGGAAAATGGTACAAGCTGACAAGGGAAAAGTGAACAAAAGAGGGCAAAGGAGAGGCGGAGGGGGAAGGGAGAGAGAGAGGGAGATCCCTCAGTGGGGCGCATTATTAAATTCTATAATTACCATCTTATTGGTCCAGTGCAGAGAGACTGGAATGTTTGGGGCTATGACAGAACTGCCTTTCTCAATAGGTAAAAGGGAGGGTGAAACTGACAAAATTAATATAATTTGATGGATAAGGTCGAATCCTCGTATCCCACAGCACTATAGTATGTTCTCATATTAAAGTATCTCTTGTTTCAATATAATACTGTAGGCCTAGGTATATACACTGAATATTTTTATTATAAAAGAATTTGCGAATTACTGAACTGAAATTTTTACTTCCTGATATATCTCTACAAAGTGACTGCAAATACAATAAATTCTCGCAAAAATATCCTCTTGCGAATTCCCTGTTTTGAAGCAAAATCGCAAAAACATATGGCGCATACAATACAGGAAGACTGGTCATTTACATGAATGCATTGACTGTCACAGGTAACAACTATGGAAGTGTTGTAACACACATCATTACAGTGCAGACAAACTCGCCGCTATAGTCCTATATGAGTAATATCAAAGAAGAAACTGCTTCAGAAGAAACTTTGCCATTAATGCCAAATTACATGGGCTTGCACAATTTGTATCAAAAATAAATGCCTGGTACACAATAAGGCTTCCCAAAATCGGAAATCCAGAACCCATAATTTAAAATAATTCAACCCGTTGGACAATCACAAAAATTAAAAAGTGGGACGCACACCCCATCGATAAAAGTCAGTGCCTACAGTAACTGCAGAAGATAAACCGGGCTCCTGCTCCAGTAGTCATGGTGACGGGAATTTATACCCCCTTGCATATCATACTTTTATAGAGAGTTACATTATTTCTACACCCAATACCCTTGCGAAATGTACATTTTGCAGTTAGAGTATGCAACCTACATCTCGTAAGTTCAAGTACATGTACAATGGTGGCCATGGACAGAGACATGCAGTGATGTCTCCGCACACTGATAATGCTACCCACTTCATGTGGCCATGACGGAATGGAGGAAAGCTATCATTGACGTCAGTGGGAAAAATATTGGGTGGATGTTTTTAGACCACACCTGCAAGAAGCAGATGTATAAGAGAGAAATCGGATGAGGGTATGGAAGAAGGCTTTGTGATAATGGTAGATGATGATGATGATGATGATGATGATAATGGTGATAGGTGAAGTCAGAGCGATATATTGATTCCTGTATCTTATGTATGCTTCCGTGGAAGCTAAGAATATCATCTATACAGGATGGTGTTTTGGTTTGGACAAGCCAATAGCAAAGTATTTCTGAATTTTTCAAACAAATCCTGTCAAAAACGACAATACTTCCACTAATTACACACAATGGTAATTTTTACACTTTGTTTCCTTGGTGTCTAAATATAGCAAGCAAGAAAATAAATATTATAGGAGGAATTTGAAATTTGTGATTGTTGTTCATTCTACTGTTTGATGTTGTCACTGTAAACAATATGTGTCACCCCTGCAAATTCAAAGCATGTAGGCCTATATGTACATCTCATATTCTAGTGATTATCATTATGCCCAGTTGAAGAAAAGTTCTGAGTATACTCAGGTCTGGGTCTATGGGAAATGTTTGTTATATTACAAAATTAGTTCGTATTCGACAGACGTAATCAATGTACATTTATAGTGCCTTTTCTCGAATAGCAAACAAAAAGGCTAATCACTATGGCCTATAGTATACCCCATTCTCGAAGGGCGACTAAAGTTAGTAGGCTTACTAAATACATATTTAGTCACCCTTGCTATTGTCTCGGACTACTAACTTTAGCCACCCTTTGAGAATATCGCCCAATACAGCTACATAAATCTAGAATATTAGTACCATCATTATCATATTGAGGTCAACCTTTCTAGGAATTCCTAGTAATATACAAGTAATAACCAGGAATGCACCATGTATTACTATACACTTATGTTGATATCCAGAAATACACTTGCATTCCTCACATACCCTTGTAACTGTCCTCCCCATGCCTTGACCATATGTTACTGTTCTCAGCTGGCCAGGTCAATTTGAACCTGACCTCGGCCTGGCCTACCCCACCCCCAACAACCAATTTACTAGTGATAATTTCTCCAGGGTACCGTACCCATACTAGTCTCCTTTTACAGCAGTTTAGAGAAAACATATTTATCTTTCTTTTTTTTCTAAATGGCTCTACATGACTGTGTGGTGCTTGTGATATTCTCATGGTCAATTACCAATGAATGTTTCTTTATATAGTGTTGCTGATACATAATCACAATTCCTCTTTTTAAATTATACTTTTAGCCAATTTCACCACAAATGCAGTAGAGCATAGAGAAATGATGCTATCTCGTCTGGCCCGTCTTCAGAGAAAATCCTCCAGTAATGAATTTCTATTTTGGATTGTTTTGAATTTTTTATGCAGGATTTACCTGTATTTTACTCTTTCTCTTTTTTTTTAGCATACCAAACCATGGTATATCTGAGTTTGAGAAAATATGGATAAAGGTTACAGCCAGCAATATCACCTTGGGTTTCTTTTCAACAAAACAGGAGAAAAGCAAGAATATTATCCTGAAGTTGTCAAATCAAAAGCATTGCAGGGGTTCCGTAAAAAAAATCTTTAAATGACAATTTTGAGGAAAATTTCCAACCAGAATGCTACCATTTATTATATCTAAGCCATAAATACTCTATATAAGCATTGTTTGAATGAAATAAATGCAGGAATACAAATACATATCAAGCCCAACCCTATAGACTGTCAAAGCACATTCTTCTATGTAACATATTTTCCCTCGCCTTTTATTCTACCCTGAAGGATATTGTGGAAGAAAGAAAAAAGGGCCTCGTCTTATTTTCTCTTTTTTCCACTGACGTAATTGTGTTTTGAATCGCGAGTAAATGGACTTGTACCTCTGACATTTTCAGGCATTGGATGGCTAGAAGCGAGGAGGGAAAATGAAGCATTGGTGAGGACAAGGGATTGAGGGCACGAACAGAGAAGAGACAGAGAGTCTTCACCGGATTCTTCTTTCGTGTCCATCATTTCCACAAACATTATATCATCGACTGAGAACCAGAAGGGCGCTATTACAGATCAAAGATGTTCCGTTGAGAACCAGAAGGGCGCTATTACCACTGACTTTGTACAGGAATAGCGCCCTTCTAGTTCTCGACAGAATATCTTTAAGATGCAATAACGCCCTTCTGGCCCTCAACAGATGATATAGGCTTATTCGGCCACTACTTGGCAGATTGCAAAGGCCTCTCATTTGCAGCCACCAGGCCATCCTGGTGGGAAAAAAAGTGAGAGGAATAAACAGTGAAATGGATGATATGAAGGTATAAAAGGAGGAAATTGTGAAGGTTTGTAGAGGAAAGAGAACAGAATATGGGTGGAAATAATCAATAGACAGATAGAGTGATAGATAGACTGATGGATACAGAAGACAGGAGACATGGAAATTAAGAAGGTTTGAAGAGAAGAGAGAAGAAAAGAGTGACGTAAATAAAAAAAATTTAAAAAAGAGATAGAGACAAATATACAGATACATGTAGATACAAAGTTTTAAAAAAGAGAGAGAAAGAGAGGGAGAGAGAGAGAGAAAGATAGGCCTAACTAGCCATTTTACTATATGGAGGAAAACACAGTACAATATTATATTCCGTGTACAGTATACATGTTATGAGTAATGCACACATGTACATGTAGGCCTACACTAGTGCATAGAAATGGCTTGCCTTTCCTGACAAACAAAAGCAATGAGAATTTGTCCTCTCCCATTTCTGTCCCAGCCAAGACATTTTGAGGGCAAGTCAACAATCCTACGCTCCCCTGAGGGACCTAATTTCTCAAATTCAGGGCCGCGAGAGGTGAGGGGTCACTGGGCTGATTGAGGTCAAATTCTGGGAAAGGGGAGTTTTGGCTGAAAACACAGCTCCAGAGAAAGTAGAAGGGTGCATATAAGGGGGGGGGGGGTATTTAAAATAGGAAAAATTTTCGAAAGCAAAGAAAGGGGGGCGAGAGCAAAAGGAGACAAAAAATAATAAGTCAACTATGTAGTAGGCAGCTTTGGCAGTAGCGCTATAAAGCACTGGGTAATAGTACTCCACTTGTCCATGTATTTATTTTAGTACAGAATAACAAACGATATTTACAAGCACTTTCATGGTAAATTGAGAACAATCTACTCAATTCTGCATTCAAAACAGAGAATTTCTCACAGAATATCGGGAAGTAGGTTTGATAACCATTTAATTATTTTTAATGTAGTATCCATGGAGGCCTACATTGATATTTCAGCAAATACACGTAAGCCTATGTAATTTTAAAACAAGTCTACATGTTTAGTATATAGACCTACATTTCAACTTAAATTATATGTACAGTATTACTTGATTACAATTTTTTTTTTTAAATATGATCATATCATGTGAACCTACACTCCTTCGCACCCAAATTAACATCTACCCCTCGCCCCCCTCACAAAAAATGACCCAAACGACCAAAGTCTGTCAGTGTAAAGAAAAATATCCCCATTTTCCTAGACAATATGGGACAAAAACAAAAATTCCCTGTAGAGCACAAACTTAGTCACCGACCTTGCTAATAATTTCACCAAGTGACTAGCATAAGGCTGTATGTCTTTTTCACATTGCAATTCCTTTTGCATGTTACTACAAAAAAATATTACTCCCTTCTGGCAGCTACACAAGAGGAACTTTCTGCTATAAATAAATTATCCATTATAGACCTTCACTTGTCATTTACTTTCGAAAGTTGACCCATCACCCCCCTTTTATCTTTGGTATGATAAACACAGGTTACTAGACTGACTATTTTGGGAGCAGACTGCCCTGGCCTGTCTATCTTCATGTATCCCTCTTTTCCACCTGGATGAGTAGTTTTTCTTCTCAGGGTGTGTTCAATGTTCATTTTCAAATTTTAAACGGCAACATGAATCATGATACAAAGCGCAATTACGAAACGCTGATATAAAGAGAAACAAAGTGGGTGTTCATTGTCCCCCGTTCCCGGTCGTAAAGAGTAAACGTCTTTCAGATCTCAATTCGGAGTAAAATTTAAATGCCAAAAAAGATGCGTTTTGAATCACGATCAGCTTTGATTTTACGACCTTGAGCATCACGAATGCAACAAAATGCGAGACTGAACACAATTAAATTTTCAAACGCGTTTAAATGTGCTCTCGCAGTGGAAGCTTCCGGTGCAAGTGAATAAAGAGCAGATGTTTGTTTTTGAGAGCGGGGAATTTAAAGACGATTGACGTATAAATCAGCTTGTACCGCTGATCGTGTTTGTGTTGTGTTTTGTAATCGCGCTTTGTATCATGATTCATGTTGGCATTTAAATTTGAAAATGAACATTGAACACATCCTATAAAAGTAATTCATAACCTTGGCTTGGTTATGAATAACAATGACATGCATTTTGATGGGTAGTTTATGATAAGTTTCTTCATTTTCTTTATAATTTTTTTCAAAATACTTTCAGACAAGTCTATAGGCCCTATACATTTATAGCCTACTAAAAGAATATGTGAAGTAGGAATAACATGCCTCTGAGAACCACTGTATAAGTTGTACTTTTTGCAGTGGTTTTATTTTCGCGCATTTCATGAGTACGTCCTCACTGAAATTTCTACTTCAATATAAAGCTTTAATAAAGTAATGAAAACATCATAAAATCATGAAATCATCCACTCGCAAATTCCCCAAACTAGTCAAAAAAAACTTGTGAAAATATCTCTACACGGAAATATTGGCATATATACAGTATATTATCTTTATAACAATGGGAGGAAAAGAAAAAAAAATCATCATGCCATTCCAGATACATTATTGAAAAGGTGAATATTGATGACGTTGGAATTATGATCCTTTTACAATTCTAAAAAGTATTTAATCAAAATTAAAAATTGCTGATGAAATGTCATTCATTGATCTTTGAAAATTTCAATGAATATTCTGTGGGGGATTCATTGCACTAACTACTGCACAAATGCAATCTATAAACACTGTGAAATCTGATTGTACAGTGTATTAGTCCTTACATGTATATTTTACAAGCAAAATCTAATCACAGCCTATAACTCAATTCTAGTCCATTTGCACTCAATGGTCCACCCCTTTAAAGTAAAAAAAATTCTCATAACAAATAAATTGCTTTTTATCCTTTTGACCTTTTGCTACTAATTAAGAAACAAATTGAATCTGATGTTGACCCGAAACGAAACTGTCTGCTTAATTAGCCCCTCCTCCCTTCTATTTACCAATCACTGTATATTATGATGTCTATTTACCAGGGCAATATATGATTTTAACCTTGACCTCATAGTATACAAGTAATAATATCTCAGCCAATTCTATCTCTCTCTCTCTCTCTCTTTCTCTCTCTCTCTCTCTCTCTCTTTCTCTCTCTCTCTCTCTATCTTTCTCTCACACTCTCAGAATTAATTTTCTCTCATTAAAGAGCCCTATAGTAATAACAGTACCGTATTTCTAAATGTACAATCAAGGACACATTGTAAAATGAGAGCCAGAACAGCATTTAAGTTGCATTTATATCAATTCAATTACCCCTTTCGCTCTCAATCAATTTTTCTTTACAGATCTTCTTGGGTCGAAAGTATAAAATTTATGCTACATAATGTACATCAGCGCAACACAAAATGCCTTTATACAGTATGTAGATGACTGTTTAATTAATTATGTTAATTGATATTATTTCTCATAAATTAAATGTAAAAATGAGATAACTTACAATATTCTAAAGAATAGATTTAAAATATCAAAAGTGTTGCATGATTAATTTGATCAATTAAATTACTCTGGATAATTTAAAATATGATATACAAAGTAAATTCACCAGTAGACAAATAGTTTTGATTGTAACAATTTTTTAACAACAAACAAAGACAAACTTCAAGGTGGGCCATCAAAAACAATAACAGGTGTGTTACGCCTACCTATCCTCTTCAGTACAGGGTGCACAAAAATTCACTTCTGGTTCAGAAACAAGAAGCTCCATTATATCCAGCTGACAGCCCCTGGTAATTCCTCATTGCGACATTTAAACTGCCCCACAACTGTGCAAATCCACCAAATCAAAGTGCCTTCTACTTTCCAGAGCGTTTTGATCGTGTTCAATTGGAGCTCTACAGAGCAGGTGAATACATAGGCTAACCGTGAGCACCCAAGCCCCCTGAGCTGCTGGCTGGCTAAACCACTGGATTCATACACTCTGTCATAGCTGCCGGCGGCTCCCCGTGATAGGATGCGTCATTCCCACCAGGCAGGCATTAATGATCCATCTGAAAAGTTTTGGCGACGGCGCCGGCAGATTGCTTACGTCACCGCTTGCTGCTACGACCGTGGTAGAGAAAATCACATGAAAAGTGACATTCTTCATAAGAGAAATACAATGCACTTGCCTTGCTCCGACAGAGCCTGAAAAGAACCACAGGAATATCGCCAGAGAAATCCAAAGGGAATTTCATTCTATTTAAGTCCCTACATGGTAGAGCGGCTACTGCAAACACTCTACGTGTCCCTGCAATCTACAATTGAAATTGACTCACAGTGTATGCAAATAACGTCCAATGTGCAGTGCTGTGAGTATACCCCTACAACAGGTCTCTCTCTCTCTAATAACCTATCTCAGCCCACTACCAAAACCTGCAAGTCTCAAGCCAACAACAAAAAAGATGGGAAAAAACATTGATATGCTTCTGAAGGCTTTTGAAGGCTGAAGCAGCATTAGAAATGTGCATTTTCATCCAGGCCGAACGATCGCTTGAATTCTAATATGACAGGATGGAAGGTCTGTGGTACGAGGATAAGTAAAGAAGATTTGAGGGTGGGGATTATCCCTAGACACAAAGAAATACCACAGAGTGACAAGGCTGGCTCCAAATTTCTCTTCTTAAAGTTTCCCTGGGATTTTTCACTCCACAAACAAAGATCCAAGTGTCCTCCTGGCCTGCCCCTCCAGATCATGTCATTGAAAATCCAAGCTACCCCATGAAATGTTCCGACTGAGTTTTGAGGTTTCACGCCCAGGCTGAGTTTTGAGGTCTCACGCCCTATAATCTTCACATGCTCCACAAAGGGAAAGAAATGTTTACATAACGATTCCTGTTTTTCAGTGTTTCGGCATCCAGTTGCCTTTATGTCCAGACGAACTCATGCAGCACTCAAATGTAGATAGCTGTTCCAGGACTTGATAAAAAAACACGTAGCGTGCTCTAAAATGTGTCCAAATGTTCCAGGTCGGGTGGTATTTCATAGACCTAAGTAGTCTTTTGTCCAACAAAGGAATGTGAATCCATGCTGTCTTGTTTTGATTATTGCTAGCATCTAATACACTTATGTACATGTATAACATCTATTGTCATAAACAATATACACTATTTCAATCATAAACTATGAAGAACTATGCCCTACATAAGCAAAGCACATAGTGCATCCTATTATGCAGTTCAGATATCACTAAGGGTGTGTTCAAGGTCCATTTTCAAATTTTAAACGCCAACATGAATCATGATACAAAATGCAATTACAAAACGCTGATATAAAGAGAAACAAAGTGGGTGTTCATTGTCCCCATTCCCGGTTGTAAAAGTAAACGTCTTTCAGATCTCAATTCCGAGGAAAATTTGAACGCGGAAAAACTTGCGTTTTGAATCACAATCAGCTTCAATTTTACGACCTTGAGCATCGCGAATGTAACGACATGCGACATTGAACACAATTAAGTTTTCAAACGTCTTTAAATGTGCTCTCGCAGTGGAAGCTTCCGGTGTAAGCGAAAAAAGGCGCAGATTTTCATTTTTGAGAGCGGGGAATTGACGATGGATGTATAATCAGCTTTATATCGCGTTTGTGTTCTGTGTTTTGTAATTGCATCTTTATATCATGATTCATGTTGGCATTTAAATTTGAAAATGGACATTGAACACACACTAATTCTTCCATGCCAGCCGATGACATACAAGTAGTATCACTATTTAAGTATTACTCTTTAATAACTCATTAGTATCACAATGATAAACAAGATGCATTCGAATACTGACGTACTTGTACTACCAAGTTCAAAATGTTTCCATTCTTCAAAATAAGCAACCACCAAGAAAAACCTTGTTTTCCAATGAAGAAAATTATTCCCAAAGCTATCTTATCAGCTCGATCCCTCATAAAAATTTTGTTTAGCCTTGTGTACATGAACATGCTGGTGGTGAAAAGGTCACTAGTATAAAACTCAGAACCACACGGTTTCCTAGTAACAAGAAATAAGTTCTCAATGCCAGTTAAAAAAAAATTAAAGAGAGAGAGAGAGAGAAAGAGAGAGAGAGAAGATGAAAAGTGACGTTGGGCAGAAACAGAATTATTTTTTCACATGTTACACAGATGTTTCTTTTTGTTCCTTTGTTTTTGTTAGCTAAATATCAAAATTCCAAATGGCAGGGCTAATGGCCAATTGTATGTCAAACAGATATGGATCATTGAAAAAGTAATCACGAGAATGATATTTTCAAACTATCAACATTTCTCCACATCTGTCAGAAGAATAGAAAGAAACCTAACATGATATTAAAGTTAGTTTTAATTTTTCTCTTTTTTTTTTATGTAATGTTTTGTTGCGTTTTAATTTTTCATTACAACTGTTCACCACATGGCGATTTCTCAGCTTAAGCTGATAGTACAAGTTTTATCCTTCAATTCATTTGATTACTTATTAACAAATAAAGGACACATTCACAGAGCCATCAATGAAAAAAAATTAAATAACAAATTAAATATTATGAATTATTAATACCAGATGACATCACACATTACTTTGAAATGAACATTGATAACACCTGAACTTTGCTCATTTTCAGATTATAAAAATTAATTCAGGCCAACATTTAGGCCTAATTCAAATTCTCTGTTTTCAATCTTTTCAACTCCTTGCCTTTCCCTTGTAGCTCTCTCTTTCTCTCTCTCTCTCTCTCTCCCGTGCTTTCCCTACCTATTTGTCCAACACTTGTGAAATATAATCAACGCAAGGATCAATAGAAAAAAGTACCCGGAGCCATTGGCGTGCCAGACTATTGATCAAGCCATCTTTTCCCGTTTCGCATCAAAATATTTCTCACCACACAATGCAACTACTAATAAAAAAAAATGTATGGTGTTGGAAAAGAGGGGCTGGGTTTCTTTATTCAGTACTGTAGGCACACATTATTCCAGGTCAATATTATTTACAGAGGAAAAGGGTTGGATTTGCAGGGAAGAGGATTTAAAGGGAATAGTCCTACGCAGTTCCTTGTTATTATGAAATGGCAACAATACTCCAAGTCTGTATGAATCCCTGATTTGTACACATAGTTTGTATTCAGACCTATGAAGAGTTGGGAAGAGACACTAACATACTGTATAAGCCAATATTTTCGCGTTCAGATATTTTCGCGATTTTAGACTAGTTGGGGAAAATTTGCAAGAGTAACATTTCGCGAATTTGGTGATGACCTCATTTCTACAAATAGCCTTGTACTGAAGTGGAAATTTTCGCGATGACCGACCTGCGAAATTCGTGAAAATAAAAGTCTCTGCGAAAATAACCACTTATACAGTATTCAAAATCATTTCTTTTTCTTTTCTCCTGCTGTAAATAATGGAGTATATTTGAAGAGTTAAATCTCTTTCAAACTGTCACTTTCAAATAGCTTTACCAAAAAAAAGGAATAGCTATTAAAGCTGAATCAAGACTAATATAGGTGGGGATGGGAGATATAAACAAATCCCAAGTCTATTTTTACAGTGGCAATGCTCCATTACGTTTACAATTGAAACATTCAGAAATTAAATCATTCCTAGAGCATTGGTTGAAGTGTTTAGCAAATAACGTGTGGGCGATAGATTCTCAACTGAAATTAATCTATTGTGCTCCTCCCTGTGACATGATCTTTTTCTCATTCAAAAAGAAAAGAAAAAAAATTGAACTGTACATGCATGTCTTGTAGTGTTATTTAAACATATCTACATTGATATCTGGAGCATTGAGTTCATTTTGCATTCTGAAGCCACAAAGGCTTAATATATCATTTTAGAAAAAACAAAAAACCGTAAAAAGACAATTTAATATATTTTTCTGCTCTATTTAATTTGATAATGAAAACTTGATTTTGAAATAAACTGTCCGATGAGAAGATCCATCTCAAAGCTTCATGTCACAGAAAGCAACAATTAAATTTTGAAATATACAAACAAGGACATGGTACACATACTACACAGATCCCTAATATTTTGCCACATACCCCCAGGAGAAAGCAAAAACATGAAGTCCCAATAAAATCAACCAATTTAGAGTGAATTCCCCCTTTAGGGTGCAAACTTACAGAAGAGGGAGCAGCTGAATGGTATGTAACATAAAACAATATCCAGGTCAGTATCCAAATGCATGCTGGGAACAGCCCGCCATATGTGGCTGGTCGTTTTCTATGACTAACAAACACGGTGGTGAATCCCAGTCTAGAACAACACAATCTATTTAAGACAATGAAATAAAGAGAAGGTGTGATGGTGACAGAATAGCACATGATGGGGGGTGAAAGTGGGGGTACCTCAGTATAACCTGATGGGTCCCCTTTTACTTGTAGTCAGTTTATAAGTTATTGTATGTTTCAAGGCTACTTGACAGCCTGTTCTACATTGTTTCATTTATAGCTTTTTACGTCTATAATTCAAAGGGTTTCATTCTAATTTTTCTATTTCATAAGATGTCAAATTGTACTTTTTCCTCCAAGGTCTGTGAAACAGGCCACTCATGTGAAGCCTATCCAGTGCCAGCTGTTCTGAAAAATGTTATTCTTTTATGGAGTAAAATATTGCCCTGTTGATCGTTCTTTCTGCATGCAAAATGTAATGTAGGGCTGACATATAAGGATCCTGTGATGGAGACAAAATGAATCTGATAGACTCATATTGGAATCATTTCAGGCCTAAGGGTTTTGTTATTGCTGAAGCCCACATTGTTAAAAAAAAAAATTAAAATTAAATGTTGATAAGCAGCAAACACTACCAAATACATGGTTTTATGTATGTGGTATTCAATTAACCACATGGTTAACTTGCCACAAGGTTCATACTGATGTTAAGCTTTGCTATTCTTATCCATCTGGATAGAATCACATGTGAAACTCAACGCACAGGAACACTTTCAAACCAACATGGTGGCAAAGCTGGTCTACAACCCTCCAATAGAGAAAGCATACTGCATGATACAGTGCACACAGCGAGCAGTTCCTACAATAAGTCAGGCTGTATACATGTAGTCGTACAGCTTACATTGGGCATATGAGCTGACATTTACAGTCTGGCGATTTCTAGATGGTCCCTAACACTGCACAAACACCTCCTTTTTCCTCAGGCCTGCAGGGAGGGGAAGTTGAGGCCGTCCCTGAATTTTGTAATGATGTGATAGAAAACCCCCTGACGATGTGGTGCGGGGTTGATATGTTTCAGTGCAGCTGCCTTTGTAGTGCAGTGGGAGCGAGGGAGTGTATGACAATATATTCTCTCATAATATCCCTCTCTTTCCTTAGTCTATCTCGTTCTCTCTCTCTCTCTCTCTCTCTCTCGTTTTTAGTATTTCACTGGCTGGTTGGCCTCGGCATGACATGCAAGAGCGAAGCGTCCTACCACTGAGTCAATTGCTGAACAGGATGCCCGTGATTGAGTTGAGAGGTGACCCCTCGTCCCACTCACTCCTTGGCACCTCTCTATCTCTTTCCCTCTCTCTCACGAGGCCCTGATTACTGTCTATTGCTGCGCACCATCGTTCCGCAAGAAAAGCTGTAAACAACCCTCGCCAACGCTAGATTAGATTACACGCACAAGAGTTTGGAGGGTCCTCTCTCCCCTCTCTTTCTCTCTCCCTTTAGCCCTTCAATCCTCTCTTTCTTTTTCCCCTTTTGCCCTTAGTTCCTCTCATTCTCTATCTCTCCCTCTCTCTTTTTTCTCCTTCAGGTATTTTTTTCCTGCCATTTCCCTATTTCGTCGCAAGGCTATGTGGATATTCAATAGAGCTAGAAATATAGCATAACAGGAATAGTAGTATACAACACACAGCCAAGTGAATAGCGAATGTATAGTGCGGTGTATGCCTTGACTACTGTCTGCATACTTCAATGCGTAAATCCACACACACACAGTAACTCATAGACTTCTCAATACAGAAATGCGTTTAGACATTTGTGTGATACCCCATACACACTATACATAATACGTGAACTATATATTCTATACAGTTCCATTGGAATATATGAACAGTTCATAACTACATGTATAATATTGTCTCCTTTTCAAACACTCGTTTTCTTGGATACAAGGGATACCCCCCCCCCCCCCCCTCCACATGATAAATGGTGTGACAAACACAGGCTTTTGATTCGTAGTTTTCACATGTTGTGACATTTTCTATAATAAGATTTGTTCGCTCATCATTGTCAAGATGTAAGAAACTACCATTACTTACAAAATATTGGCCTTAAAAAACAAAATTTTGACATGATACGGATCACTAAGGATATAGGCTAGGCTATGGCATATACAGTATATATATTTGATATATTTGTATATTTGAGAAAATTTACATGCAACTATCTTCCCGATATAGGGGCTTATATTAGAAATTGTGGTTAACAAAATATATTTAAATTGCTAGGTAAATCCTCCGTCATGTTTTGAGTTTTGAACTGTAAAACAACAATATGGAAAAAGCTATGTAATGTGCAGATATAGGCCTATAATATGTGCTGGAGTTGACAGGATTTACATAATCCTATTTTCAGTCCCACATATTCACATCCATGGAGACTTCATTCTCGCCCTTCCCCTACCTCGCCTTTCGGTTTTAAAAAATGCACATAAATTAGCATTTGCAGCCGGATAAAATCCCCTGAGACCGAATCCATAATGCAGTTGACATTTCGACTTTCTCCATTCCTGATAAATTCTCCCGAACTCACCTAATCTCCCTCTCGTACTGAATTTGTTTGGTATTTTCTCGGATCAGAGTTTACTCAAAAGCAGGTGACTTTTTTTCTTTTTCTAGTTATCTTCCTCATTTTCTGGGGCATAGTACTGCTTAGTTATTAAACCTGGTGTATAGTTTTGGTAACAAAAAAGGAATCGGCATAAAACCGATTAAATGTAGTCTCATGTTGTTCACATTGCACTAAAAGACATGTGTGAGAGATTTTCTGACATTCCTTTCACGATTTCCAGTGAATTTCAGTGAAATGTTTAAACCGAAACATAATGTAACGGTTTTTGAGACCTTTGCTGGGGTGTCCAGTCCCCCGAACTTCCCGCATGAATGGAGCGTAGCGATCTGTGTGTATCACCCACACAAGAGAATCCCCATTGGTTTTCCATGTGAACGCCTAGTGCAAACTGAGATGAGACGGGTCCCCGACTTATCTTTTTTATACTTACATGTATATCGTGAAATAAAGACACTAAAATGAGTTTTCATGTAATATAACTTTCTTTATTATAGTTATAGGATTCAGTCTTTCATATTATCTAACTGTGAATACAAATTAAATGTTTTCTTCTCCCAACACTATACACCAGCTTTAAGGGGAGAGTGAACTGAGCAACACTCTCATTGACAGTGTGTTATACATGTAAACAGCTAGTCTTAAAATATACCTTTTGAGATAACTATCAACTATCAACAAAACTGTATAAATTAACCTACAATTTAATTTGTATTGTGAAACTAATATGTTTTGAGGGGAAAAGGATGTGTTTTATTACTTGGCAACATAATTATCATGATTTAAATTCATTGAGTAGTAAAAAAGTGTGTTTTTATCCAAATGGGCCTGAATTTTATAAGACTACACTGTCAGGATGATGCATTATGGGTTAAGAATCAGGCAGAATAAAGTAGTTGGAGACTTGAGGTGGTGCTATACAAGGCTGCTAGTTCGTACTGGCTTTAAATCCCAGACTTTGGATTCAGATGAGGGTAGGGGAGGGGTGGGCGCAGGGGGTGGGGGAGGGGGTGAGTAGAGTTTGCATTCTGCCAAGAAGGAAATGCCTGAAACCAACACGTTCCACCCATCAAGAAAAAAACTTTGTAATCAAAAGCAGGAATTTTCTGAGAAACAATGCACCAAGCTCTTAAAATCATCACTTGTAGATATGTCAAAATGCATGTACATGTACTAGCATGCGTCAGATGGGCCTGGTTTTAAGTGCGGATCGTGTGACATTTTAGCTGGGCATTGTCATCAGAGTCTGATGTAATGCTACAAAATGTCATGAGATTTCCGAACAAATATTTTTCTCATGAATTGTCAGGTTGTTGCCATCTTGGAATAACATTCTTGGGGGGAAATGAACTAGAAATACATGAACTCAGATTCGTTTAAAGTACAAAGAGTGGCATAAAACTAAAAAGAAGGGATGGGCAAAAACAAACATATTGGACTGGAATGGAGAAAGGCAGAAAATTTGATGTACTGTCTGCATAAAGGCACTTTTTTTTTTCAATTCAATTCCTATCTCTTTCAAAAACAAATTTTAAAACTTATTTATGGGATAAAATTACGAATTCCAATAAATTTAGACTTGTATCAAAATTTAAAACCTGAATACAAAATAGGGGGACCAAGGCCAATTAATTCGATCTCTTTCTCTATCTTTCTCTCCCTCTCTCTCATTCTCGTTCTCTCTTTTTCACTATCTCTTTTCTTTTACTTGAGCTTATTCACTGTTTAAAAACAAGAATATTAAAACAGTAGCAGAAATGTTTCAACAAATGCAAATCAAGACAAAAGACAATCATAATCTGACCCCTGGTAAATAAATGCACTGTTTACAGCATATGCTAGAAATCATACAAGTATCTACTGTAATCGTGGAAATATTCCCGGTACATTAATTTTTGCAGATTTTGCGTAAAGATCGGCAGGCGCGAATATATGAGCATGCTTTTTAATGCATGTATTGGGTGCATTCAATTGCGTGCTTACTAAATGCAGCGCGAATTCAAGAACCTGTGAACATTTTTTGAGGCCGCTCGGCACTGAAAATTAATTGCGCGAAAATAACAGCGAATACAGTAAATGGTGCATGCACATTAATTATACAAGGTCTCCTATAAAAAGTATCTAATTAAATCAGAATGCCTGTGGATATATTAGTCTGGTGATTTAGACCTGAGACTCACATATATATATAAATGTCAAGTACAATTTATTTGCACAGAAGTATTGAGTATGCTTCTTTAATTTTTTCAGGGGGAGTTCAAAGCTCAAAGAAAATGAATATTAAACCTCGAGGCAACCCAACCCTAAAGATTGTACAAAATTAATAATAAATCATAAAAAGGGAGCATGCCAACAAGATTGGGAGAACAGGTATCTGTTGTTAATATTCACTTGTAAAAAACAGTATGATCAAATAGTGTGGTTGCTTTTTTTTTCTTTTCCAACAGTCATTTATTCACAAAATTTTTACTTATTCTCACGTAAGTTAAAACAGCCCTCCCCTCCCCTCTCCCTCTGAAGGGATTTTAAAAAATTAAAAGCAACCAAAGAAGGAAAACAACTCAAAGGGAAAAGGGATTTTCATAATTTCTATTATGAATCCCTCTTTAAACATAATATTCCCTCAAATATAGGTTCATCAATTCAGTTAAAATTAAGATACTGAAATACAAGACTAAACAAGAACTTGACCTCACAGAATTCATGTTATTCATAGAGGCAGTGAAATCGGCCTCTCCCGTGATCAAAATACGGTCAAACGTAATATCCAGGAACCTCGCTCTATAGATTTGACCTCAAACCCATAATGCACAGCTCATGCAATTTGACCTTTTGCAGTAGAAAGCACTTGGGTTGGGATAACAACAGCCTCTTGCTTGGCATACTGATGTTGTCGGGGGCCTAATCTGTATTTTTTACCCTCAGTATTTTAGATGTATGGAGAAAGGGGGAGATACCACAATCATAGGCCTAGGGAAACTAATACATACTACATGTACGTATGCTGATTGGGAGGTTTTTACGAAGATACGCACCTAGGAATCGTTGAGCGAATGATCCATGAATTTACATTTAGATTGAAGAAGAATCTCGGTAATACTTGGTACATGTATTTTGTGATCAAGACAAGGCTATGAACAGCATGTGTTTTTTTAGAATTTGGATTGGGCGTCTCTGTTTCTAATCGGTTGCCAATTTTGATAGCTTTACAAAAAAACAACAAAAAAAATTCACAGAAAAAACCCAGACACTTTGACTTGATGGGCAAGTGTGCGGTTCACCATAAATGAATATCAATTTTTACAAAGGTTTAATTCAATTTTTTTTTTAAAGATATACGCATATATTATGCACAAAGAGGAGATATTTTTAAAAAAATTACTTTAACAAAATACCAAAATGATAATAACTGAAAAATTAAAGGATAAAGGTAGATATACATGAAATGAACGTACAACAGATAACAAATACTGAAACAAAATATACAAAACAAACATTAATTTTGAAACAAACTGGAACACTTTTCAATATAAATCCATAAGTGGTGTATAGATCCAATAGGGTAGGGTATATGTCCAATGTATAATCCAGTATATAAACCGAGGACAGGGCGTGCAGGTAGATAGTGTCCGCTAGTTAGATATAATCCTGTGGGGGAGGAAACCAGACAGACGGACAGACAAACACAAAACAAATAAAACATACATATTCTGAATTTCCATGTTGGATTTCCTTGCGACTTTTAACAAATCAATAAAACTTAAAAATAAAAATATAACAGTACTACCGCATAGTGTAATGTTTGTTATCTGCTCAGAATTCGAAGCTTTCAAATCAATTCACTGCAATATATCCCTTCTTGCCCTCAAAAGATAATATTTTCACTCTTAGAACATAGTATGGGACATTAGCGTAAGGAAAACGAGTGTGGCATAATAGCTCAAAACCATCTGTTCATCAAGACGTTTTAAAGCTTTTTTTCAACACCTTGCCTTCCATATGATAAAGTCTTTACAACCAAAATCAGCTGTTTATTCATTATTCTTTACCAACATTCCATCATGTGATTACCGAAAGCTTTTATTTTAATAGATTGTATATATGGTTGTCGCATGAGGGGGGGGGGCGCAATTCTTACCCGTCTCTCCGCGATTCGTAACGTGAATGTCTCCCATGTATGACATCATAATCTCTGTGTCCTGTATCGCTGATGAGGGGGTCATCTGTATTATCTGGGTTGTTATACTCGATGCGTAAGTCGCGTTCTCCGATCTTGATCAGGGCGTCATGTGCCTTGGTGGCGCTGTTTATATCCACAAAATCCACGTAAGCCGACTGGGTTCCGTCTGCAACACGCTTGCCCGTCAATTTTACGGTTTCCACGCGACCATACCTGCAGCAAAAGAGAAGAGAGATAGGTTGTAAGTTTGAAATATATCAAATCCTGTAATTGGTCACAAAATCATCAAATTTATACAAGTAAGTAACATTGAATACAGTATTTTTTAGAAGATGTTATAATTATGAATGCATTATGAAATATTCAAGTTGCTAATAAAAATATCAACTTATAAAGTTAGGCTACATCACAAACATGGACAAACGATATGAGCCATTGAAAAAATGTCTTTTTTATTTTCTTTGAATGTACGTACCTATACACAATTATATAATTATGTCCAAATCAACTTAATCATGGCTAGAATATTTCTAATATACATGTAAGTACATTTTCATAGAACTTGTTTATTGCTATTTTTTTTAATTCTGTAGGAAAGTTTCGTAGATATCGGCTTTATACATTGTATGACTTGTTAACAATGAACTAGTCAAGCTATGACACAGGAAAAAGAAAAAAAATAATGAGAGCCTGTATGGAAGCACATCACAAATAATTGCTTCTCATAAAAGGCTTTCTAGCCTGTATATGTTTATCTGCCCTTCCCTCTCTTTCTCCTTCTCTCTCAATTTATTGCATCATTATCACACGCTTCTGTTCCTCAAATTTAGACACCTCGCACAGTAGTGGCCCCTTGAGAAAAACAAGAAATGGAACAACCCTTTTTTCCAGTCATGCTGAGGCACAATAGAAAATGAAGTAAATTAACCAAAATAACACCCAAGGATAACTGCACAAAAGAGTGATAGATCCAGGCTCCTCTTTTAGAAGGAAAAAAAGTAATAAAAAAAGAAGAAAAATCCTTGGAATTTTATTATACCATTTGTCCTTCGTCTCATTGTATCTCTTGTGTTCCCGCAACAATAGAAATTGATTTTTTTTCCTCATCGCAGACAAGAAAAAGTAAACAAGACATAAAAAGGTGTTTAATCATCCAATGGAAAGATAGGAGACAAAAAGAAAGAGAGAAAAAGAGACAGAGAGAGAGAGACAGAGAGAGAGAGAGAGAGCATAATTGCATTGAGAAAGAGGAGAAAGCGAAGAAAACAGGTACACAATAGAGGAATATAAAAAATGGGGACAAATAAGGAGATAATAAATGCAATTTGAATGGGAGAAAATATGCGTGAATAAAGGCCACAAATAGCACTAACAGAAAAAGTTTAACAAATAGAATTTTGAAAGATGCGAAGGTCCATTGAAGTGCAAAAACAAGCCCTATTATTATTTTGACTATACTATACTCTGTATTAAAGTCTATCAAGCGTCCTTTGCCAGTGCCAGAAGGGCACACATCATATCTAGAAAAGCTTTTTCATAATAACCAGCTTCTATCTTTCAAAAAGCAATATAATATAAAATGTAATAAAGCTACATCGTAGGTCGTGTCCTAACCTCACAAGGTCTGCTAAAAGGCTATGTATAACAATTACTTTACACTTGCTGCAAAGGCTGACCTGAAAGATCTGTACCTAGTCCCAGGCCTGCAAATTTATGTCTTCAATTTATGTCTTATTACATGTACTTCAATGTGACCTTAGCATCCTCTTTCCTTGATGAAAAATTGATGTTTGGGACCTTAGAAAGAGACTTGCTCATGACTAATACTCTCCCAAGGGACCAATTCATGCCTGCTCCAATAAATCTCAAAAACAAATTTTAATTTTCCAACCTCTCTCAGAGTGTGTTCAATGTCCTATTTCAAATTTATACGCCAACATGAATCATGATACAAAACGCAATTACCAAACGCTGATATAAAGAAAAACAAAGAGGGTGTTCATGCCCGCAATCCCCGGTCGTAAAATAAAACGTGTTCAAATCTCAATTACATTATACGCGCGGAAATTTAAACGCGAAAAAGCTGCGTTACCAACACACAATCAGTTCAATTTTAGACTTGAGGCATCGCGATTGCAACGAAATGCGACATTGAACAGGATTGAGTTTCAAACGGTTTAAATGTGCTTCTCGCAATGGAAGCTTCCGGTTGACAATTGGAAAAGAGAAAGATTATTTGTTTTTTGATGAGTGGGAATTTAGACAGATGCGACCGTATAAACACGTTTTAATGTATTCTGGACATGACGTGATGCACACGACTTTGATCGCCGTTGTGAGTTTCTTGAGTTTGTGATTGACGTTTTGTGGTTATGCATGAATACATGTTGGCGTGCAGTGACACATAGAAATTTGAAACTGGGACATGAACACAACTCAAGTCTCGTTCTCCAACTGTCTCTTCTACACCCCTCCCCCACCCCCCCCCCCCCCCCAAACTCTAAGGCTTTCTTCATTTAGCAAGGCAAAGTTAGCATCATCTTTAAAAAAACCAAAAAACTATGATTCAGTGATGATAGCTGCATGTCTTACGGAACATTATGTGATGTTAAATTACCATAAGATTTGCTACAATTTTACCCACTAGGCTTACATAAAAGAGATTTTATTACAGTCTATTATATGTGACCCATCATATCAAACTCAGACACCAGTCGCCAGAAAAGAGTCAAAGATAGCAACAAATCAATCCATTTTTAAAGGCTTTCCCCTGATCATTTATATTCATCTTTTTTACAGATCATAAAAGAAACATTGAAAATTCAAGAAATATTTCCCCCCCAAATAAGACAGTTTTTATAATTTTGCAGATTTCCTCGACACTGTGCTTTAATTTGCTTGGCGACTTGTGTCTGATTTCGATGTGATGCATCACATATGTACAACATATAGGCCCAATTTTGCTTTTGAATTGTTTTCTTCTTCCATAGTTGGTTCTTGCTATGCGAGAAAGGTACAATGCTTTCCCCATTTTATTATAAGAACTTCATACTTCATAATATTCACGACACAGTTCTGTTTGCTTTCCAGAATCAATACAAGCACAATCTCTCGCTCTCTCTCTCTCTCTATCTTTCTATCCCTCTCTCTCCATCTGTCTCTCTCCCATCTCTCCCTCTCTCTTTTTCTTTACTACGAACTAGAGGTATATGTTTTGTGTGGGTGTATGTGCTTATGTATGTAAAGGTCAGCTGACGCTAATGACAACACTCTGGGCATGCAAGCAGCCAGGCCTCCAGTGCTGCCTATTTACTAAGGGACCACCTCAACATCCACTGTTCCAGCTCATTTCACAGACAGCCTGTGTAAGGGGCCTTCTCGATAACTCTAGTTTACCAGCCAATCCCTGCTCTTCTTAAACACTGCTAAACCATTACGTCCATGGCTACTGAATAATTGCCTGGACCTAAACACTTCAAGCAGTTCTATTTTAAAGGTTATATAAAGGATCCACCTTAATTAGTGGTAACTTGATAATGGCGTCTCGTGTTGAACGTTACCAGATCGCTCTTGGTGTCAAGAAAACAAGTTGGCTGGCTTATGAGTTAATCGTAAGCCAGGGTAAATAGATCTCCAGTCCCAAGAAGCTGTCAATGTGTTTATATCTATGCATGACCTAGAACCAATCGCCCTGCCAGAACTACAAGTGCAGGACCCATGTACCAAAGGCATAGGAAGATACAGGAATCTATAGGCTAAATGATATCCCACACACAAGACCATCTTTGAGAAGGCAGACGAACAAATTCTAGATTTCTTTTTTAAATTAACGCACATTATAGTCAACAATGACTCTTTGCAAAATAAAGACACAAAATCATTACAGATCTTAGATAGAAAGTATACTTGAAATTTCCACAAGACTTGACAACCTGCAGACTACGTGGAACTCTGAACCCTTCAAATTTCAAATTTTTCTGTAAACATATCCACAATCCTTTGAAGGGATTTTGCTTTAAAAAATGTATACCGTTTTAATATATTTAATATATTTCTTATTTATAAAATAGTTAAAATCCAGTTTAAAATTGCTAGAAACTTGAGGTAAGCTAAATAAATCACATGACAGAACATACTATGTACATGTAACAGCACAAGTATCTCTACAAGACTCTCTCTCTCTCTCTCTCTCTCTCTCTCTCTCTTTCTCTCTCATTCTTTTTCACTCTCATTCTTTTTCACTATCATTTTATCTTTCTCAATCAGTTCCACACGCATCTTCTCAATCTAGGCTCTTAATTCCCAATCTACACTAACCATCACAGTTAATAATGCACGCGCTGCAATTACCTCACTCACTGGAATAAATTGACTGTGAATTATTGAGGCCGAAAACCTGGTGCTGTATCACACCGTAAATGGAAGCCATGGTTTCATTTTAAGTGGAAAGAACGATGAAACAATGCGCCGCTGAATTAATTTAAATTCAGTCGGTTTGGAGTGCAATTCAGCGCCTAAAAATACCTAATGAGATTGTTGTGTGCAGTTGAGTATGTTTCATCAACTATACACACAAGAAATTAAAAGCCCTGGAATGAATGTAGTTCTGATGTAACCAATCCGCTCATAAAAAGCGGCAACAAAATTCCAAGGGCATTCCTTATTGCCTCGTTAATCAAACGAGCTTGAGTAATGATCGGACGAACACGCTCCCTAGCTAAAGACTGCGGGTTTACAAACCGATAATTGCCTGCGCCTTACGGTCAACGCTAAGTTCGCATAATGCATCTATCCACGCTCTCATGAAAAATTTACGGCTCAAATTTAGATGACGACGACGAGTCGTTGAAACTCTACCGCAATGATTTCTCTCTATTTAATTTATTTCCGTAAAGTCAAAAAAGAAATTAAAATGGCCGAGTTGAAAAGCACAAGTATAAACTTACATCAGTACGATCGGAGCTGATGGGTGCAATTTAAAAGCAAAACAAATTATTTTGCTGGGAGAAATAGAGCATATCCACCACTTTTATTAAAGCAGTCTCATTAACCCATTGGGGACTGAGCCCAAAAATATTCGGGCTGTGGTCTATGGGAAATGTGTGTTATAGTCAAATCATCTCGTCTCCAACAGGTTAAACAAAAATGCGGTTCTTGCATATATCAAGCAGTATAATTTGTGCCTCATGGCAGTAAATTGAGGTAAGAGATGATGTTTCTTTTTATAAAAAGTTAATTCTTTGTTGTAATGAATGAGGCTAACATGCATGTACATCAGGGGGGCGTTTCATGAAAGGACTTGTCGGACGTCTTATCCGACAAATTCTTATAAGCTACTGAAATGCTTGCATCTGATTGGCTGAGAGAAAATTTGTCGGATAAAATGTCGGACAAGTCCTTTGATGAAACGTCCCCCAGGGCTTATTGTTTCTCACTGGAAAAAAGAAAAGAAAAAGAATCATACATACATAATGTACTTATTTTATATTAGGCACTACAACAGCAAGTGTTATCACTATCATTACTTGCCGTTCTTCAATCGTAATCCTCAAAATTATCATTAATCTTGTTAATTTTCAATTTCCTTGAATATATTTATAATTATTTGTTGAATTCTGAAGAGAAGATACTGTGCATAATTCATGATAGTCATCATGGATGATATAATAATAATAACAACAATAATAAGAATAATAATAATACATATGATTAGTAATGCGCCAAATCCACTCTGCGGAGTACTCGAGGTACAAGTAAACTATACCTTTAAACACTATTTAAGCCTCTCCCCTCACATACATGTACATGTATGGATCAATGTCAAATCATGACTGGGGATGGAGGGGGGGGGGGGGGGGGGGGTCACCAAAATATCTAGCCAGACACACAAATATCAAATCCTTTTCATATACTGGAACCTCACTAGCTTTATTCTTCATTCAGCGAGTCTCACATTACAATCTGAATTATTGTGGCACATATAATCTCCGCCAGACCAGACATGGGGTAAATCTCTGCAATGGAAGAGGAAAAATAAGCTAGATCCAGATTTAGGTTAATTTCGCTAATCCATTGAGGCTTGCTAATCTTTTGTTTACTTTGATCAAGTGGGTTGTCATTATAATAGAAATAGAGGAAATGCGCTCTTTATCTCGCTTTGAACATACTTTTTCATAATCGCTGATTTTACAAAAAAACTACCCCCCCCCCAAGTAAAATAATAATGTAGAATTATAAGTTCAATTCGATAATTCTCTTTTTTTTTTTTTTTTTTTTTTTTTTTTTTTTTGTGTTCTGTCTCTCTGCTAGTTTCACGTAAAAAAAATGTAGGCCTACATGTATAATAGTAATGATAATGTGTATGATCTTTCATATTTTACATATTTTCGTTGTCTGCCATTTTGGGTAACAATTATTTTAGCACCCATTTAATATCATTTTGAATTGAGGCTGAGTAAGGTACAATGTAAATGCTAAAAGTAATTGATATAATGTTGAAGTACATGTAAAGGATAAGTAGCAAGCAAATTATAATCATGTATGATTTACAGATGGCACATATTACTAGTAGATAGGGAGAAATTTAAATAGAGAATAGAGAGGGAAAGATAGTCTAAAATTATGAGCATAAAACATTAATAAAAAACATCTGTAATTTGTTATACAGGCCTCTTTGGCACCTTTCTTTCCCTCAAATATGAATTTAAATAAAATAAGCCACAGGAAACAAAGCCTTAACCAATTTAATAATGTATGTATAGTGCTAACTTGAAGAAGAGCAAAGAGATAGCTAGCTCTATTACCCATGAATATTGCAACCTCCTCCCCAAGAAAAAATATCAATGCTCCACTTCTGTGTAGTGAATAATGCTTTATTCTTTTCCTTTATTTAATAATCAGGAATTGTTTTACAGAAATGACAGGGAAACATAATTAAAACACACAATTTTCAAATAATTAATGTGAAAAGTGATAGTGAATTTAATTGTTAAAAAGCTCATAAACAACTGTAAATTTTATATATATTATCAAATTGTTATGTAGTCTTGTCTCTTCTCTTTTGTTATCCTAAATATCTGAATAAAAACATCTGAACAAAACTTTTTCAATTTCAATTTCAAATATCACACATATTTTATGCCATCACATGTACATGCCACATTAGTGTGTTGATTAGAATTAAAG
>CALNVZ010003431.1:10125081-10141007 GCA_940671915.1 Paracentrotus lividus | reverse complement strand
AGATGATGATGATGATGATGATGATGATGATGATGATGATGATGATGATGATGGAGACGTGGGGTTGGGCATCTGTTGTTTTTGTAAGGGGTGTGTCTAACGGCAGGATTATGATACATTGGTGAATACAATGATAAAGAGATGATACTGAATATTGATGATCATAATGTATCGCTAATGGCTCATGGTGGTGGTGGTGTTGTTGATGAGGATGAAAATGCTGACAAGTCGTCACAATCGTTTTATTCCTGTAATTGTAAACCATTCCCATGTACAACTTGACAACTTCTACAAGGCCCCTAATTTAAATCCCCAAGTGTTATAGTAAATGCATAATCAAATAAAATCCATGCACTAGCCTACACAGCAACGACATGTAGCCTATGGTCTTATTATTCTCTACACTTCAAACAGTTCTGTTCCCTATGCTAATATTGCATCATCTACTCACATTAACTCCTCTGTATATTCCCATTTTTTTTTTCCTCTTCTATCTCTTCCCAATCTTTTCAATTCTGTACCTCCCCTCCCATTCTTTATTCCTATTCTTATTCTAAACCCAGCGACACAACATCCTTATCAATCCCAATGTAGACATTTCAGATTACGAATACAAGCTAACAAAAAGGAGCGGGTCCATGCTCAAAGCAACGATTAAGAAACGGGAACTTTTTTTCTTGAAATGGGTAAAGGAAAGGAGTACGCAAACACACTCTTGTTCCAAAGTCTAAATTTGGACTAATGTCTTTCGCAGAGCTCAGTCAACATAGACTTTGTACTATCCTTGTTTAACGACATGATCACACGATATTAAACAGGATAGCAGAGTTGTTTTGACCAAATTTTCGCTTCTTCCTTCCTCCCCATACCTCCCTTATTTGTGTTTTTTTTTTTTATTTATCTTTTTTCTTTCTGCTTAATAAACTGAATAAAGTTAGATAATCAGAGTTCTCAAACAAGATTGCATTCATGAATTTATGTACAATTCCTTCCTTCTTTTTCTCTCTTTTTTTTTTTGTCCTTTGCAAGTTGCAAACAAATTAATGTTTTGTTCTTCCCTTCTGAGTTCTTACAAATTACTTGCCCATGTGTACTGCAGTTAAGGGAAATATATTTAAATGTAAAAAGCAGATCTCGCTTCCATGTTCCGCCTTCTTTGAAATGTCAAAGGAAAACCCTTTGTTTTTTTTCAAGATTGTTGAAGCATTTGGCAGCGTGCCAGAATTCCATGCGGTATGTAAAAGACATTCAGATTGCTTGCATGGGAAAAAAACAATGTGAAATACACAATGCGTTTATTAATATCACAATGTTGTGTTCACACTTCCCGAATGTCTTCATTTCCTTTTCCGTCCCTCGTAAACATTAATTTCTATTTTCATTATAAAAGAGTCAAGATATGTAATACAAATTGCAAATCGTAACTTGGTCAGTTAGTAAACAAACATGCATCAAAATACTACAGACAATAGGTATATGTATCCCCCCCCCCCCACCCCCATAAATTCCACTTGTCCGAATTTCACTAAAAAAAAAACAGAGACATGTTCTAAACTATCAATTTATCAATTTCAAAATATGTCGGAGAGCATTCAAGTGCGGCTAGCGCCCTAAAAACACAAAAGATTCAGACGTTCAAGGCTATGCAAGGCTTATCATTGTGAGAAAAGGGAAAGAAATCAATAAGTTTCTTTACACTCTATATATTGAACTTGTGAGACCACAAGCTGTTTATTTTGAACAACTCAAGGTCAGGGGAATGAGTAAACAAAGGTACGTTTGTGAAAGAAGTCATATACTGTTCAATATCATTTTCAATAGATGAATAAAATGTATTTCTACAAATATATTGAATAGATGTACATGCCCCCTCCATTTTTTTTTTCTTCAAATCACTCCTTCACAGGTCGTGCCTGTATGTCTACTTACATGTAGGCTTTCAATACTTGACAAAGCATCCTTTTCCCAATTTAAAAACTTTTCATCAGGGACATACGTTTTCAGCTGCCTGCCTGGGTCATGACATGTATTACATAACAATTCTAATCATCGGGCATCCGTTTGACTCACAACAATGTGTGACCAAGCATTTTCAAGATGGTACTGTGTGGCGCTAGACAAGCATTTGCACTTTCTGTGGGTGGTATTTTTACCAATATTGGTTAAAGCTGGTGTATAGTGTTGGGAGAAGGAAAAATTTAATTTGGATTCACAGTTAGATAATATGAAAGCCTGAATCCTATAACTGTAACAAAGAAAGTTATATTACATGGAATCTCATTTTAATGTCTTTATTTCACGATATTATAGTATAAAAAAGATAAGACGGGGACCCGACTCAGCTTTGTGTGCACTAGGCGTTCACATGGAAAACCAATGGGGATTCTCTTGTGTGGGTGATACACACAGATCGCTACGGTCCATTCATGCGGGAAGTTCGGGGGACAGGACAACCCAGCAAAGGTCTCAAAACCGTTACAAATTGTGTTTGGATTCAAACATTTCACTGAAATTCACCGGAAATCGTGAAAGGAATATCACAAAATCTCTCACACATGTCTTTTAGCGCAATGTGAACAACATGAGACTATATTTTAATCGGTTTTATGCCGATTTTTTTTTTTTTACCAAAACTATACACCAGGTTTAATATGTTTTGAAATGATATAATATATTCTCCCTCCCCAGAAAAAGGTCAAGGGGTTAATTAGATTCTCATTAACACCCTCACACTATTGTATCAGGGTCTTAATGTTTGGAATCTATCATAAACAGCTGCCCTGACTTACAAAGCCTAAGTCTACAAGTTCAAACTGATTTGTTAAATAACAGATTCGAATCCTTGATTACAAACGAGGCTCTTAATTGATAGTCCAAGATGGCACAAGTAATTATGAACCGATCTTTGTTTTGAGCGGAGCAGCTTGCAGGCTTCATTCCGTGGAGGAGATTACTTTCCAAGAATATGGACACACCCGCAATGTCCAATTAACGCCTGGGCCATGTTGCAAAAAGAGTAATTATAATAGTAACTTTGTCATCGATGGAAACTTTTATGATACACTGCATTTTGATTGGCTGTTAAGCAATGTTACCACGGTAGTTACCATTAATGTAAAAGTAACTATAATAGTAACTCTTTTATATGCAATGGGGCTTTGGTCACTGTAAGTCATGGGGGCATAAATACAATCTAATAAACGAACACTCTCCATGATTTTTCAATGTTTTGCATAAATATGTCATTACTAGCTTTTGATTAAAAAGTTTCTTGATTCACATACATGTCTTCAAGAATATTGATTGATGAATTCACTTTAGAATCATTTGCAAAGTAGTCTACTTTTCTATAAAGAAAAAAAAAATGACAGCATAAAAGGTAAGGTATGGGACTAAGGGTTCGATCCAGACTGACCACAACTCTGAGCGAAGGGGTTTCTACGACTCGATTCCATTAACCTTTTGCAATGACAACAACCTGTGGAGACGCAACCACAGCGTTCATGCAGGGAAGTGATATAATTTCTGAGTTGACCACAGGGATAGAAAATAGCACCTCCGTCCGCCCCTACGCCTGGGGAATATTACAGTTTCCTTTTTACGTATGCCAACCGTCTAGCAAATGCGGGCAGGCTCAGTGCTTTGAGGCTGGGCTTCAAAGCAAAATTCCCCTTTCTACCTCGACTTTCCAACTGTGCAAAACATACTGTTTGAAAGCTCCAAGACAATAGCATCATACAAGTTTTCCCATTATATGGCTCATGGACATGTAGTGATACATGTATATTTTACTACAACCTTTGAAAATTGAATCTTTATTTTCAATTTTCTAATGAAGAAAACACACTTTTACATGTACATATTTGTAACCTTTTTATAATAATCATAATACAGTGAACTCCTGTTATAACAAGGTACACCAGACAAAAATGTTTACCATACATGTTATAATTATACTGAACCCCAAAATTACATTGTCCATGGAAATGCACCTCATTCTATAAAGGAAACTTGTACATGTAGACATCTATGCTCGTTGTAACTGGACTAGCCTCTATGTAACCATTTTGAGAAAAAAAATAAAAAACTAAATTATATTGATTTCCAAATTTGTTTTTTCTTGGAAACCTCTCATCATTCTCTAAATTTGGCCAAACCAGTGACTTTTAGGTCACAAGATCCAGATGTAAATAAAACCGCATCTAATTACGTCATGTCAGCCGTATCCCATGACACATGGGCCCACGTTAATTCAATTGATCTCAATTCAGAATTGTTGTCATCATGGACGAGTCTTGCAAACTCAACTCCCCGGGACGCAGGATTTATCCTTTATTTATTAATTTTTTTTTTTTTAATGCAAATACAACATGATTGAGAGTCAGAATACTGCCAAGGCATTATTCTCCTATCAAAAATCAGACATTCAATACTGCCAGGCATATTTCATGTTATTCTTTTCCTATCGACAAACAAATAATCTTGGAATGAGCATAAACTGAATTTGGCAGACAAGTTGTTTAAAAGAAAAGTTTTAAACATCATCCTTGCAATAAACTCAACATCATTCTGGAACCTACAATACACAGGAGAGAGGGAAAAGCCTTTCCACTAAATTACAATATTACATACATGTATGACAGAATGATTCATGCCATATTTTTTATTCATACATTTGTACCAATGTAATTGAGTTGTGGGACACATGCTAAGTACACGTAGGAAATGAGTTAAAGACATAAATACTACAAAGTGAAGAAACAGACAAAATTGTCATTTATCTGACAGAGAATGAGAGGTAATCTATCTAATGAATGGATTTCCAGGATCAGCATAACATGTATAAGATGGCAGGTCTATTTCCACATAAGAGATTACTAATTTCAAGTGTTAAGCAGTGCAACAATGCAGCCAAGTGTATTGCTATTACGCTTACATCTTGTTGCGCAATGCACATTTCATGTACGTAAATAACATTACTTTTTTGTTCATTACACCAAATGTACATCTAATTTTTTAGTGTAGATTGCAGCTGATTTACAGCTGCTGAAGTATTTCTTCACTTATTGACTAGTTTTAGCAGGAAACATTGATTGCATTATAGGGGTGGTTTACTATTTAAAAATTCATGTAAGCCTTTAGTATGTGTTTATCTGTATTCACACAGAGCTGATAAATAGCAATTCTGTACAATGCCAGAGAGATAGGCCCATATTCTGCTATATGAAGACTGAGTTTTTATGCATGCGTCGCAAGTTCGTGCAAAGCCATTATGCGATCCGCATCAGACAAGTGATCGCACAACCGGGCACAATAGCTTTGTACGAACTTGCGACGCATACAAACTCTGTCTTCATAGCAGAATATGGGCCAGAGAGTCTGATCAAAGAGTACAAGTTTGTACAACGTATCAACATGGTACATTTTCTTTTGTTCTGCTACGTGGGGCAAGCATGCTACTGAAGACCATTTTTTTTTCCCCTCTTTCTCTCTCCCTTCCTCCATCCCTCCCACTAGTGACCTTGTCTTTTTGAGTGTTCATCACTTCCTCTGCGTAGCATTAATTACTTTCACTCTATGCTACACCCGTCCCAGGGCCTAGAAGCTACTTTTGCTTCAATTGTATTCAAATCAACCGAGTCCCTCTCAAGCCCGTATTACAGACTCATCTTAGCTTACGGATAATTCCTCGGTGCTCGAGTGCTTCATCTCTTTCAAATCTCGGCTGTATTTTTGTCTCTTTTTTTTCTCTCACTCACACGGTCTACTTACAGTCACGCATGTTTAATTTCCTTTTCCTCTGTGTGGTGATTCATAGCGACGTTTCCCGATCCCACTGCGGCCTCGCAAAATGTGACCCTCACACCCCCCCCCCCTTCGTCTAAATACGATGCCCCACGTCTGTAATTCCACAGGAAACTAACCATCTATCAGATATAATGCCACTCATTCGTACTTTAGCTAAGGTATATGAATAGGGGCCTTCATGTACAATACGGTCGGAGTTGTGAGTGTCAGAAATGTTTTTTTTTTTTAAATATATTTCAAGTGGTTTTTATGTACATGTACAGGGTTAATTTCAAAAAGTATTCAACGAGAATGCATTTCGTTACTGAGACAAGATAAAAACCTGTTTTCAGGTAAGGGGTGATTTACATGTGTACATTGTTTAATACAGTTTTAAACAGGGAACACTCTTCAATTAGAAATAAAATCATTCTTTATGACCAGAGCCTCCCGCAACTTAAATGCCTTAATGACTGATATAGGAGACATTACAGCCTGGATATAATTACTTGGCAATGCACACATTTGATGTGCATTATAAACACAGAGGGACTGCATTCTATGCTTTCCAAAATTAAAAGCCAGGCTGTACAAATTGAGGCTCACCCTCCACGCAGCCAAAACCTTGTGGGGTGCAGACACTGTATTTGTATGGTATTTATTAGACAAACTAAACGCAGCTGTTCGCTGTACTTGTGTACACACAGACGACAGTATGTATTTTCAAGGGTTTTAGAAGGTCTTTCCTATGAACTTGTAAGCCTATACTATCTTCATGTAGGCCCTACATCTATATGTAGTGCACAGCATACGTTTTAATTGTAAGAACTTGTACAATGGCTTGGTTTTATTTGTACTATACATTTCTGATGATATAACTACACATGTATAGGCCTATTGTTTTGAACTTCTGTTGACACTCTCAATTGTGTATGTGACATTACATACTGTAATCATGTATGCCGTGTATTACTGTAATGCCTCTATTAGCATTTCATTTTATTTTTTCAATTAGCATTTTATAATTTTACTCATACAAGATACAGGATTATAGACATTCTATGAATTTCATTTTGCCCAAAGAATATGAAAGAAAGAGAAATATCCATGCATTTGGAGCATATTAAGGAGAAAATACAGATTCGCTTTTAGACTTTTTGACAAATTGTTTATGTTAGGCTAACTGTAAGGTTAAAAATAAGTGGTTCAAGTGTAGACTGTAGATAACAAACTACGACATGTCGGCTATGTTTGAACATCAAGAAAACAGGGTGTTGGCTATGTAGACGGGTATCCCGTCTGTATGTTACTCCCAATATATATCATACAACATATGCCCTTGCAGCCTATAATGACAGCTACAGCTAGCTTACATCATTCATGGACCCTGTATGGCTCGAGACCCGAGACCCTCATTCAGCCCAACAGGATATCAACTTGCTATTCTTGGCTTCGATCGGAGGCTCGATGACTTTTCCGCAACATATGGCATGACTTTTCACAGGAAGGTTAAAGCCAAAAACACAATCCAATGACAAATGCGTACAAGTGTGTGCAATAGTGTGTGTGTGTGTTTTTGTGGATCTTGTCTACATTACGTATGTGTCCTGCCAAATGTAAACTACAAGCGTATTGCATGTCATGGCAATATTGTCAAGCTCAAATTTCAAAACAACTCAACAGAATAAATATCAAACTGTAAACGCTTTTAGCCCCAGCTTCCTACATGTATTTTTTCCATAGTAACTCTACTTTCCATAAAAATTCTAAAGGTCATATCTACCGTACTCATAATGATGATAGAACGGGAGTGATAACCCCAGTTTCACTGCAAAAGCAAATCCAAACAGGCTCATGAATTTGCATTGGGTTCAGTGCGAGTTTTGTTAGGATTATTGACTCTGCCCTGTCAGTGTAACAGAGGATATTACACATCGACGGTCTGTTTGCGTGCCATGTCTACAATGCAAATGTCAGCCCCTTCTGTTCATCATGCATGATGTAAACGTTGCATGTTATAAATGGGTTCTGAGAGCTCCACTGATTACTCACATAATCTGCAGCATATTTTTAACCATTCTTAACATTTGACTGGATTTACAAAATGTATGTCACTACAATCAAGTTCCAAAAATAACAATGTTGGACTGACAGCCGGAGACCAAAAAGAGGAAAACATTATGGGAAGAAAAGGGGTTTTTAAAGTTACCATCTCAAATTTTCAATATTTATTTTATTTTTAGAGACAAATGCCATCAATGATTAGTACCTTATTAATTAAATTATGAAATCATGTGCACTACTCTATTTTCAGACATATTTTCCTTTAAACGTACAAATGTACATGTACGCTGTACATTGCAGTTCATGTCTTAACATGTTTTTCTATCATACATGTAAGCACCTTATCGCAGAGCTCTCCAATAATCAATAAGGTCCCACTATGCTTGTTTCGCCCTGTTTTATCGCACAGAAAGTACCACTTCTTAACCTATGTAGTACCATTAGGAGCTGTCTTCATGTACAAAGCTAATAGAAGCTGGGCAATCAAGAAGTATTGAATGGGTTAATTGTTTCCCATGCACACAGACTGACCTATTTCTCTATATTGTATACAAGGGCATTAGGGCACTACTGATTGTATGCATGAAGCTTTGAAATCCCTTTATTAATCAGAAGGGTTATTCAGGGTTCTTCAATGTAGTATCCTTCACACAAGATTGAATAGGATTGGGATTTGTTTTGAATCAGGTCATTCATGTGTTTGTCTTCAAAATGAACAATTAAAATTAGAGTTATTCTATGCACCCATGCTTACAAAAACACAATCCACACACTTCAAACCAATGCATTGTATGATGTAGGATAACAAGTGCATTTGGTAATGTATAAATGTAGGCCTACACTATGTAGCCTATACATATATACTTTACAGCCCTACATGTACATGTACATGTACACAAATGAAGGGTTATTGGAAAACATGTACATTTAATAGGAGATACATTTAGATGAACATACATGCACATGTAGGCCTTCAATAGGTCTACATGTACTGTATGTATTTAAATGATATGATGTAAACCAATACGCCAGACCGACACTAAACCGACTAAAAAAAGACCATTAACTTGCCTTTCGTGGTAATGTAATAATTTGTTCAGTCTAGCGTCAGTTTAGAGTTGGTGGGACTTTGATAAAAATAGAAAAAACACTCCTAAAGATATGATTTGATACACCTAGATGTACATATAAATTGCTCCACTTTAAAGCATTGGACATTCAACTTGTAAACTGTAAACAAAAAAATAACAAACAAATAAAGTCGCATTGTGCATGGATGTCATTTCACATTTTATGTACAAAGTTCACCGAAGATAACAAGTCATATGATTCTCTACAGATCCAAGTTACTTTCACCCATTCACTTCTAAATTCTCTCTGTCCCACGAACCACTCGGTACTTACATGATCCCTGTGCCTCATTCAAATTGACAACAACTACAATACAGCCCCAAACTGTCTGGGTTTGGGAGTATGTATGATTTATGGGATTCGATACCTTCTCACGATGAACTCTAAGGCAAAATAAGACAAGAGAGATAAGTATCGTTCACACGGCAAGCCTGAACTCCAAGTTAACTCCAAGTTATCCTCGAGAACGTAGTCCTCAAGGATAACTTGGAGTTAACTTGGAGTTAAGGCCCGTGTGAACGAACTTGGTCGACAGATCTTAGGGTTAAGGCTCAAAACTCCAAGCGGTGGGTGGTCTCCGATCGCGCGTTTGACCGTGTGAACACAATTTCAACTTGGAGTTAGTGTTCTCGAGGATAAGAGTGACCTCTTGTAATGGTTAAACTTCCGGTTCAGTCAAGCGACATAGCCTAATAGTATGGGGAATTAAATAGCGCACGCTACATACAACTTGTACTTCCGGTCATCGAGCCTCTCCCTTATCCTCGAGGATAAGCACACCGTGTGAACCCGACTCGAGAACAAGCCGTCGGGGTTTAAATTCTTAGTGATACAATCCTCGAGGACTAAAATCCTGATGGTCCCGTGTGAACATAGCTAATGTACTCTGGTGGATATGAAACTGAAAGTCTGTCGACCCTAGAAATGAATTATTCCACCACTTCAAAGATATGACAAATAAGACATAATTGACTCCGTTAGAGAGAAAATTAGAACCGAAAGGAATGAGAATATGTTTTGAAATAACAAACTTGACAACTTTTCAATTCAATTAATTAATAGCACAGACATGTAGTTTACAAATCATTATTGTCAAAAACTGTTCACGTCATGTCATATACATCTACATGTAGGCCTATTTGTAAACAATGTCATATATTTTTTAACAATAAATGCTTGAATTGTCTTTTTGAATAATATTATGGTAATGTATTGGGAATTTGGCATACTTTATACAGTAAATGATGCAAACTATTGGTTTTTACAATATGTTGTGAATACTGCAACGAGTACATGATGTGTACCAGTAGTTAACCTATTCATACAGTAACTTGATTATATTTAAATTGCGGGGGAAAAGGGCAACTCTATCAACTGACAGCTATGTACATGTACATGGGTATTCATGTACATTGTTTATATTTCTGAGATGTGAGCCCAAAATATGTATTTCTAGAAAAAATATAAACAAAGCACAGTTATGCAGATTCCCCAAACTTGGCAGTGGTTAGTACTTCAATACTTCAATACTAAATTACAATTGATATACGTTCCCACAATGAATGTACATATACACTCCAAGAATGAATGTAAACTGATTCTGTATGTCTATGTACATGGAAAGAAGGGGGAAAGGTCCCAATTTAATGATAATTTGAATTCCCTATTCTAAACTTTTATTCCTGTCATTTCAATAAAAAATTTAATCCTATATAATTTGATGAAAATATAAAGAATAAAATAATAAGCAGGGCAATATTAAGCCAGTCCATTTTCCTTTTATTATCAAAGAAAAATTTTCCAGCTCATTATTTTGGATCTTAAAAAAAGAAAGAAAGACAAAAAAATGATAGGATGAAGAAGAAAGCCATTCCCAAACCTTTTTTTTTTTTTACATTTTTCTACTCCATTTATTATCATTGCTACCCACCAAGTAATGTATATGTACCTTTTTTTTTTTCCCCCGATAGACTTTAATTTTTCGCAACAGACAGCAACTTCCTTCAACAGATTACTTTCATAGATCCGTCTCAGAATCATGGGCAGTTTTATTTGAAGTTCAAGAACAAAATTTTCAAGGCTAGAACAATATTTTTAAAGAGGGGCTGGCATTAGCAATAGCATACAGTCTGGCAAAACAATAACATGGCTTAGAGATGTAGATATTTCCTCTAGCTGTTTCCAAGAATTAGATTCCAAGATTGGAAATGAAAATACCACTTATTTCCTGGTTGTAAACTGGTGATTATGTTAATTTGATTTGAAGTGGATATTGAAAATGAAAGTACTGTTTACATGAACATTGTACATGTAGTTGCCTGGTTATTTTATCCCCTTATACTATAGACTCGGCTGTACTTACATGTACAATGTATGTTATTGTGACTAATATTTGTTTCTAATCTTGTTTAATAGTTGACTGGGAAGATCAAAGCAAAAATTTAAGCTTTCATTTCAAAACATTCAAACAAACTAAAACATCCAGTTCATTTGCATTACAGCCTGTTTAAATAAGCAAGTTTACAAACATATGGATTAAATGTACCTACATTCCTATAGACCAGTTTACTTTAATACATTTTCAAATTTTATACATACTTTTTCCTGGCTACATAGTAACAAGATATTCAAACAACCTCTCATAAAAGCATGAACTACAATACATGGAATCCAGTTTACAAATATTAGGTGTTGCTATGTCGGGCAAGCCTCATGCAAGCTTTCAGATTGTCAAGAACAACCTTTTATAAAAAGTATGCATAAAATTTGAATATGTTAGTAAACTGGTTTATTTTAAGATGTTTCTTTCCAGGGGACCACATAACGAGGTTTTAATTAACCTGAACATTATCAGAAAATAATATTTGGAATTGCTGCTTTGTCTGGCACCTCTTTCAAGCTCACAGGGGGATTCAAAGTATGCATAAAATTTTCTGTTGGTAAACAGGTCTGACACATCAATTGTTATGATGAAAAACTGTGTGTGATGCATACCATTTTTTCAATATATTTTCTATAAACAAATCTTGTGAGTTGTTGTTCCCAATCATTACAAGTTTTGTTAGGAAGGTGCACATCATCATCTGAATACAAATCTCCATACACAGGCCTTTTGTTATTTTAAAAGTGGACATTCTGAAGGGGAGACCTGGGGCAATTGTAACAGTTTTTTCCAAATTTGACCTATCAGCTTTATTGAAGCTAAATACTTGCTTAAAACTAAATAAAATGAAATATGCATATCTTAGCTTGACATATGAATAGGTTTGGGTTAAGTAAAACAAGTCATTTTGAAGCCATTACCATTTCAAAACAAGAGGTCGAGTGTTACAATTGCCCCGTGACGAGGGGCAATTGTAACAGACGTGCGGGGCAATTGTAACACATGAACTTGTAACATTTTGTTTTTCTTTATCAAAGCTATGCACATGACAAATTAAACATCATTAACCACATAGACTAATTATAATGAAACGAGACAATGCTTGACCCATTTACATTACATTTTCCACTTGTTATATGCATGAAATGGGACAAAAGTTATGATGTTTTTTTTTTTTTTTTTTTTTTTTTTTTCCGTTAGATCAGCCAACCATTATATACCCTCTCCTCCTTCACTACTTCACATCATCGTGTTGTTCGGCAGTTGCACAGTCTTATTGGGCTGTGCCTCAGCCAGTACCAATTCTTCAATGAGGATGTCAACAAAGGAGGTGGGGTGGAGGCACTCACCAGTCAGTAACCAAGCATCGTCAATGCTCCGTCACACAGCAATTAGACGCATCCTCCTCTTCACACTCGCCACAGACCCTCACAGTAGAGTGGATCTTGTATCTTCATCAATGCTTTCTTGAGCTGTTGACCTCCCATCTGTTCTTCTAACGAATCTCACCATGAATGTATTAACGCACCAAGATGAGTATCGTGAACACACCTGCAACTCCAACAAACCGACAGGGCGATGTTGTTACCATTCTTCTGACCATTCCCACTAGATACATTCAAACAGAATGTATGATCACAGCTCCTCTGGGCATGCCCACTTCTTTACCCGCGGTCACCGCAGCAAAGCACACAGGACACCAATGCTTTATTTAAAAGAGGACTGAATGCCTGGGAGGAACGCATTCTGTGTTTAAATTCAGATGGTAAAGAAATTTCCAGGGACAAATCGTCTACTGATATAGATTTTATCGATACAACTCATACTGTTGATAACACTGCTTCAGAACAAAGACTACTTCTGTCTAGACCTGTAATGGATATAGGTATATAGGGTGCCATTTCTATGCCCTCCAAAGAGCCCTCACATGCTCGTGGGCGGCTATCTGTACTCAATTAAGCACTCATTATCAGTATAAGGTGTGTTCCGAGTGCATGGATAACTCATTGTAAATATATATGGTTAAAATTGTTCAAAATCATTTTTTTCTTAAATAACTGACCTATATTATGTACTGTTTCGTTCCAGCTTATATTCCACCTGCCAACTCCACGTTACACTATCAGAACAGGGGCTAAACAAAGATTTAATTTGGTAACATGGATGAGAGTATTAGTCTAGATTTTAAATAAGAAGGACCGGATGTACCATAATAATGGGGGACCTACTGACATACATATAGATGAAAAACGAATTGACTTGTTATACCTCATGATACTAATGACGAGTTTGACGGATTTACCCCGACGACCTAATGTAGCTAGCATTTCTGCTATACCGTAGACGTAATACTTGTATCCCCAATCGGACAAACACGCTACGGTGTTCTAGAAATATATTGGATATATGTTTGAATGCCCAAATTTGAGAATACCTTGACATGGTCCCGTACTCTTGGCGACAGAGAGGTAACAATGACACTTTTTAATTCGCCAAGGCACTGGCCATAGATGAATTATGCATTGAGCCCAAATTTACTTACCAAGCGTCTTGAGGTTTCTGTCTGTGAAATTGATCCGATTTTCTTTCCCACCATGTCCGGAACCCACTGTCACTATTACCCTTTACATTGCAATCCTATTTTTACTGACATGCTCCGATACTACCCCCATCTAATCCATGCGTGAATAATAGGCGGCCTCGTGTCGAAAAAATTCTGTCCGTAGGAAATCTTTTGTAGGAATCTGACAGGTAACAGTAACTCCTTTTAGAAATTGCGAAATCAAATTCTGCAAATCACGGAACTTATGACTCATCTTGTAGATAACGAGAAAGCGTTAATTGCTCTAATTCAAGACTTTACAGCGACCTACAAAAAGCTGCACAGCTCAAGCCTTCGTGATCCCAAACGCTATAAAAAAATACACAAGCAAAATAAACCATTGGTTAGGAGATGCCACGCTCCAGTAAGTATAATCAAACGATCTAGGAGACTTCTGCATGACCTTTTAACGGATAAAAACCCTTGGATAAGGGACGCCTACGGCTAGCACAATCTGTGCAAAAACGAAACTGCTCTAAGGTTCTATCGCTAGACAGCATAGCGAATCATAAACGAAAACACTTAGAAACATCTACTCTCCCGCAGAACAACAAAAATCCCACCTAATCTGCTGAACATTGTTTCAAATAAAATGAAAGGAAAGAAACAAAAGGATGTCTACTTCAGAAATTGAACCAAGCGACTGGTACAGTACTTAATTAAATTACATGAATATTAATCAATATATTACAAATTACCTCTCGAAAGATAGTACCACTACAGATGCACCAAGTATGTACAAAAACATCCCCTGGAATACTGCTTAATGCCGACATATTTCAAGCAAAGATGTCCTTAAAGCATTTAAAACAACCATTAAAAAGAGGAAAATCTGCGGAGTATAGTAGATGGTATATTAAATGAAATGTACGCTAATCTTACTTGCAAAATCTACATGTTAATACCTATAACCCAAATATTTAATCGATACTCCAAAACTAGGTATTTAACCCCGATGGTTTATGCTGAGGATATAACTGATATAAAACAGTTTTTAAAAGATGGGAACTTAGATAATCCATCTAATTTCCGGGCTATTGCTCTTTTCCAGCGCCCATAGCAAACATATATTCTCTAGGATTATATACATCGACTTAATGAAATTCCTTGAAAAAATGAAGATCATACAAACCAGACCAAAGTCGGGTTTCGTAAAGGTAGCCGTCACAACGCGACCATATTTTCCACTCTAAAACGAATAATAGACCAGCGCTTTTTATGAAATAAAATAATATTTATATTATGTTTTGTCGACCTCCTTGCAAAAGATTCGACTCAGTGAAAATAAAGGCTCAAATGCACAAACTCCAACGCAAGTGTGTGGATAAAGGACCATTTTAAAACATTATCAAGACATGTACGTGATGAGTTTCTAGGTTTTCAATAAAGTTGGAACGTGGGGGCGAACCCACCCAGCATATCATCTCAAACCTCCAGAAACCCCTTGGTGTCAAACCAAGGGCTGCTACCTGAGCCCCCACTCTTTCATCCATCTATATCCTAATGATTCGGAAATGAATTCCCCGATAGATAAATGCAAACCCCCAGCATTGCTTGGGGAAAAAGAAAATATCATTCCTACTCAATACCCGCTTCTGACTGACCCTGGTACTGATATGCCAGATCACCAGCATGGTTCCCTCCAGTCCTTCTTTAAATAACCTTTTGATATAATATTTTAAATACTGGAATCACAAGTAAAATTTAAGCAAAACCGGCCACAATGTTATGATTCAATAAAATCAGGTAGAACCTGATAAACATCAAGGGCAGACGTCTTTGGCGTCGATAATAACCCTTTTACATAGTCACAGAGTATAAATATTTACACCTATTAACCTTCGGAACTTTCTCATGGGTGTTAAATAACTGAACGGAAAAAGAAAACAAGGATCCTAAAGGAAGATCTAGAAAGATCGGTCTATAATCCAAAACACTAAAAACATTGAAGGAATCACA
>CALNVZ010003431.1:10059269-10125056 GCA_940671915.1 Paracentrotus lividus | reverse complement strand
AGGTTGTGTGGTTTCACCCTTTAACTGTAGAATTATAGAACCTTCATTAATTCATATTTTGGTTCTTTATCTACTTTGTACCTACACAATATATATTTTAACTGACAACTGTTGTATAACACTTTATGTTAGGCTTACGCCTTTTGACTATAACGCATTCTTGTAAAAAAGTGATACATTTCTGAGAAGAAGTAAAAATTACAGCTTTTTTTTTTCTATCTTTCTTTTTTGTGTAAAATCAATCTTCAAAATTTATGCCATTTTTTTCTTTCTGCAAAATCAATATGTCTTGCCCTTTTAACAAAATGTATTGGACATATATTTTCAGGTATCATATTGAAATATATTTTTTATTTTTTATGGGGGCTGCCATCCCTCCCTCTCTCTCTCCTCTATCTTTCTTTCTTTCTATCTTTCTTTTTCTTCATTCACTCCCTTTTACTTTTTTACTTTCCTATCTGCCTCCCCCCTCTCTCTCTCTCCTCTCTCCGCCTCTCCCTTTTCTCTCACTTCCTCTTTCTTCTTTCTCTCTCTTCAATACGTGCGTTTTTTAATAAGAAAAAAACAAGTGGGGGGGGTCCCTATTTTCTTTCCCATTTTATATGACCCCATTGTAAATAGGCCTTTCGGTTTTCATGGGCTATTCCTGTCAGTGTTTCTTTTATGTGTTATACCATGAACACTCGACGAATAAAATCATATGTTCACAGTTATTTTATTCCTCATGTTTGAGCTCATAGATAAGGTTACCTTTGGTTCTTGTAAAAAAAGAAACTATAATTGATTATACATTCAAAGTTATGAAGTTCTGAAGTTCTCTAGTAAGTGATATAAATTATAAAAAAAAAAAACAAGAATAACAAACTTGAGCTCTGATTACAGTGAAACAAATGATAAACAAACTAAAGGCACTTTTTTCGGAAAATATCATATTTCATTGCATTTCTAACAAAAACGAATTAGACAGATATGTTCAAAGTTATTGAATTTTCATGTCTGAGATAATAGGTATGGTTACCTTTGTTTTTGTAAAGCATAATAATCGACAATACATTCAAAGTTATAAAGTTCTGATACTTGAGCTTATCAACGAGGCTTTTCTTTGCTATTTTTCTTTATATCCAAGTCTACTCTATTTACATTCTTGGCATTAAAAGAACGTAATGGTCACTCTCTTCATATTTTTTTACTTTTTTCTTTTCCAGTAAAGTAATATAAATTATAAAAAAAAAACAACAACAACAAGAATAAAGGCTCTGGTATCTCACTTTGCGGAGACGTCTCCGCGATAGAATGGAAAGTTTTGTTTTCGCGACGGACAGAATGTATTAAAAACGTCTCCAATATCGCGGAGACGTCTCCGAGACGTCTTCCGCCACAATTTATGAAAAAAACCGTCTCCGAGACGTCTCAGATACGTTTCTAATATTATTTGTCCGTCGCGGAGACGAAATTTCTATTCTTGTCTGGAGATGTCTCCGCGAATTGAGATACCACCCTAATTTTCATGTCGGAGGTTATAGATGTTGTTACCTTTTGTTTTTGTAAAGCATTATAATTGAAAATACATTCAAAGTTATGAATCTTGAGCTAAGGTGCTATCTCACTTTGCGGAGACGTCTCCACGACAGAATAGAATCTTGGTCTCCCGACTATAAATAGTATTAGAGACGTCTCCGAGACGTCTCCTGAATTTCGGAGACGGATTTTTTTTAAATAAATTGTCGCGGAGACGTCTTGGAGACGTCTCTAATACTAGCTCCATGTTCAGAGGTTTCTGATTACTTTTAATTATGTTTACAGGAAGCAACGAATTCTGGGACAATTGTAATGTTTTTTATGTAATTTGGCAAGGGCCACGGAGCCTGGGAGGGCTTCGTCAGCGAACGTGTACAAAAAGGAAAATGACCATACATTTGTGATTTTTAGTCTGTTCAGCAGCCCCCCCTCCCCCACTCCCCTCCACTTGCCGCTCAGCCCTCCACTTCCAAAAACGCTCCGCGGCCCCTGATTGGTTATTTAATAGCTTGGTGTTGATTCAGCGGAAATCTGCTTTACCGAGTTCCTACGCGGAGTTACTTTAGCAGAAACGGGCAATTGTAACAGCTTGTTACAATTGCCCCTGGCAGAGGTGACCATATTTTGGAGAGATTTTTTTTCTATCTTAGCTTCGGTATTCGTCGTTGAAACTTTAGCAAAATATGGCCTAAGAACATAATTTCTAAATATACAAAAATGACAGCCGTAGCTCATCCACATATTTGTCCAGAAGAAAAACAATGAGAATGTGAAATATTACTTTTATGCTCAAAAAACGGTTTTTCCGCTGTAGAAAGTTCCACGAACCGTTAATCTGCTAACACTCATACAGCATGTTGAGCGATGTTACATTTGTCCCCGGTCTCCCTACCTTATTCTGTCAAATACACACTGAGTGTTTGAGTATCATGTAGATTTCATGTGTGAGTGAGAGGGAGAATTCTAAACATTTGAAATTACAACACTGACCTCCATTCAGAATATAACAAGGTCCTTTGGTCTGGAATGTCATCCTAATACTTTGTTAATATCAAAGAAAAGGTATGTTTCAACAAGCATCCCTTTCTTTCTCTACATGTACATGTACAAGTGAGGGTTGAAAGGAAGTTATTTAGATTGAAGAAATGTGAAACATTCAAGGCATCCATTTTCTAGCTGGACTGGGCTTGCCTCAAGGAAATAGGTCATGCATCAAAGGAGTAGAAATGCAGCATCTTTTGAAGAGAGAAAGTTTGCATACTTAATACACAATGTAGGCCTACATGTACATGCATGTATGCTGGTCATTCACTATTGGTAAAATCTACATTGTAAAATGGTGAGAATAAATAAATGGAGTAATATCCTATGATGGGGGCATTCAACTAAAATCATGTACATCGTGACAGAAAATATGGCAATATGTGCCATAACTTTGTTTTTAAAGACATATATGACCAACATTTATATGTTCTACAAGATACATTTTGTAATGTAGCCTGTTTCAATGTTTTTAGAATAGGCAAGAAACTACTTAGGCACGACAGAGGTTTTACATTGTACAGAGAACCACCTTTCTTTCTTTGTATCCTGCGGATCTCAATGCGGGACAATACGCTTCTCATATAAACTGTGTTGTGCAATGCCTAAACCTACTGTGGCTACAAGAACATTGTATCTGCAGAGAATGCCTTGGTAAACAACAAAGCTGAGTGTAATCTTATCTTGCCACAAGGGAACTGTAGCAGCTTCGTTAAGTTGTACTCCATTGAACTGGAATATTGTGAAGGTTTCTGGCGATTAATATTGTTGTTGTTTCGTGGGGAGAAGGGGTGCTCCATCTTGACTCACTCCTATTTTAATCTTAATCTTAATCTATCTCTGCCCAAGGAAGACCTGTACAAGGACACAGTTAAACCTTAGAGAGATATGAATGAGAAAAACAAACAAAGGTACACTGGGATGGGCATTCATGTGGAAAAATTAATAAGTAAAATCTTGTAAATAAAATTACAGAAGCAAATATCAAAAAATAAACATGGAAACTTTCGAATGTCAAATGAATGTGCTATTTTCACTTTCATTTGTGAAAGGGGACTTTCCTATTTCCCTCTTTTTTATATTCTATTTTCTCTGTCTATTGTAATTCTTCAACAACTGGAATCCAAATTACTTAAACCCACAAGAAGACAAAATGAGAATTTATTTATTGCCAGGCATCAGTCTTGGCTGTCATGATAATTTCCTACACAAAATGTACAAAGATGGTTTATAAAAGAATGTGGAACGACCAACCGCATTGTGGTTTCAATGAATAAATCATTGAAAAATCATTCATTTCTGAGCGAGATGAGTGAAAGGAATAGCTGAAGCACTTAGTTTTGGGGTAGGAGCCACAAAGGAAGATAAGAATGGCCTTGCTAAGTGAGCACTTTTCAGTTTTGTTTACTTCCAAATTTTGCTGATTTGGAAGCAGGGGAAGTACGAATCAATGAGCGACCAAAAATATCTCTCCATGTCTCTCCAACTCTCTCTCTCTATTTCTCATACATCCCGTCATATGCGTCCTAGAGCTTTTGATAACATCCTTCCTAGTCTATGTGAAGTTGTGAACTCAGTATTAAATACCTTTCTACAAAGTTCATATTTTTAAGGTCTCCACAGAAGAACAAAGTCAATATCTCACACGGCGAGATTGCTCACTGCTTTAAAAATTTGAATGACAATTAAATACCAGCAAATTAATGACCAGAACATGAAATTAGGCATTGTTCAAGGCTTCCAAATGTTACCTTGCCTGGTTTTTTGTGATCAGATGAGATTCAAATCGGTTACTAAAAAATTATTCAAATGCAATACTAAAAGCTCTCATTTGTTCGTTGCACTAACAAAATGTAAAATATGTGCTAAGGAGAGGATGAGCTGGTATTGAACCCTGACCAAGACGAATCTTGAAAATGGGTTACCCTCTGGCAGATTTGGCTTGATATAGCACCCCGCCCCCTAACCTACATACATATCACATAAAAAAAAATTACCTACTCTTCAATCTATAATGGCCCCTTTAAGTTGCACTCCATCGTTCCACTGTCGTCGTCTCTTAGCTACATTGTATGCTCAGGGCAAGAAAGGTGATAACTGTAAATTACGGGATAGTTCTAACGCCGTTCTGGCTCTCCAAAGAGGTTATAGCTCAAGTACCTCGCAACAGAGAGGAAATGCAAATTTTGAGTTTTCCAGAGGCATAAATGATGAATAAAGATGAGATCTGATAGCCTTGCGGGGGGAAAAAGAGGAGGCGATAAAATCAGAAGGAATATTGGGCTGTACAGATTTCTATGCTGTCAGTTTAATCAGAAAATGCACAATTCAGACTCTTGTTTTTATGTATCCCAATAAAATGTGTTTAGTTCAGTGTTATAAGATTAATCACAGGCCTACGTTGTATTAACAGTTCTTCTTAGCCAATGAAGACATTCATCATTTTGAAGAAATCAGATTAGCCTACAGACAGTCTCAACATTAAAATCATTCACTGTCAACTGTAGGCCAAGTGTACATGTACGCTGTACAGTATTTACTTCAAGTTTTCATTATTCATTTTCTTTCTTTCTTTTTTAGAGTAATACACGCCCTTGATATAGCCTATAGGCCTACATGCATCTCTCTCTCTCTAGACGCTCATTGTTTCCCTTCATATCATCTTCGTCATAGATTTTCCCCTAGCCTTAGTTAACCCAAACAAGACACCTTACAAAATCACCGATGAATTTGATCATTACTATAACGTAAAACAGGACAAGTTTGAAATTAATTATACCCCATTGTCTGAACATATTGAAAACATAAAATTGTAGTGCTGCACTAGTACTACAGATCTCCCCGCTCTTCTGGTTAATATTCAAACTACAAAATCAATACACAACCAAGCTGAGGCCACTATCTTTTAACTAAAGGGAAAAGAAACAAATAAAATTTGGTCAATGGTAATTGATTGTATCTACAGAGTAACCAACCAGGGTTTTTTCTATCTTGGACCAAGTTTTTACTTGCTTTTGTAATGGAGGTCTAGAAACCCCATTGGTTCTGTACAGCGAACTACCCTAGCGCCTGTTGTTGTGATAATAACTGTGTGTGATTTGTATTGGAGTCTGTGTGTGCAATGCAGCTAGATTTGTGTGTGTAGTTGGGGGCATGCATTGTACACATTTGATTTGTGCTATCCCGATACATGCACAAAGTGAATACGGTATGGAGACTTGCTCACACATTATGCACACAGCCATTTGTTATAATACTGGGCATGCCAGTTCCATGCAGTGCTATTAACTGTACAAAGACGAATAGCATTTTCGATGGATTCAAAAAGCGCCCTGTGCATGGAACACAGAATTTTATCATGATCTGGTGCTATAATATAAGCAAAATTAGACAAGTGAATCCTCGTGTCGTTATTGCTCTACCTTTTACCCCACCTACCCCTGAGAAAAAAAAAATCTTCTGATTTTACTTCAAATTTGGTGTTTATTATGATGGTAGTCATTCTGTCTGCGACCTGAAGCATTTGACTTGAGGAAATAGCCAAGAAAATATGACTGTATTCCTGTTATAATTTATATCATGTTAGCCCTGATATTCGGAAGATTTAACATGCGCCGAAAATCTCATTGAAATATTGGGCAAGAACACTGTAATTTTCACCCAAAAAAAGATGTGAGATTAATAAGAAAAGAAAACGTTGTCCTCAGTCATTTTACAACAGTACAGCCTGGGTTTTGTACATGTAGCCCCACATGAATGACAAAATTATTAGGCTAGCAGATTCATTTGCTAAAATCAGATCTTTTCCAATATTTTTGGCTTGTTTTTGCTATGAATAATTGTTCTTAGTAAAGAATGAGGTGTTTTCTTTCTCTGACCATTGACATAGAGGGCATGGGTGCTCCCATTATTAATATGAATTATAACTTTAAAAAATATCAATCAAAACTCCAGCTAACATACGCTTTTCAGTTCTCCTGTTATTACAATCAGGATTTCATACTAGTATTGAATTCAAAGGCTTAAAATACACTACATTAGGTTGGAAGTACATTTGTAGACCATGTGCACACAATCCGATCAAAAGGCTACAAATTTGTACTAGATAATTTTACTTTTTATATTAAATATAAATACAAAGACACCTTTTTAAAAGTGACAAAAAAAATTGTCAGATGTACATGTAGATATAATGCCTTTATCCTCCCTTAGTTTGATATGTCTGGCTTGAAATAGAAATTTGGGATGTACATGAAGAAACTGCTTTTTTCCTCTTCTTATTTTTGTTAGTCACCATCTGGGGTATTTTTGTGTTATTTCCAAATCAAAAATAATCTGAGTGAGACATTCTAATCATACTGAATACATAAACTTTTACTTTCTCATCTATTTTTTTTACTGGTGACATGTCCTGCATTTCAGTAATTTTCACTGGAACAAGAGAACCTCACAGCTTTTTTCCTCTTCTTATTTTTGTTAGTCACCATCTGGGGTATTTTTGTGTTTTTCCAAAATCAAAATATATCTGAGTGAGGACATTCTAATCATACTCAATACATAAACTTTTACCTTTCTCATCTATCTTTTTTTTACTGGTGACATGTCCTGCATTTCAGTAATTATTCACTATGAACAAGAGAACCTCCACATGGTGTGTGCCTCTGTTTTTAAAACCTACAATTTTAAAGTGGTGTAAAATTGTGGTTTGTTTTCTGATCACAAATTTAGAAACACCCATGCAAAAATAACTGTTTACTTTTTTAACGAGAGGGTTCAATCAACATCTGAAAACAAATTTCTACAGAAAAGTGGGTGATAATTTAAACAGAAATCAACATTTAAGGCATTTACGTCTAATATTTGGCTAGAATTCTTCTAAATCTAAATCTCTTACAGTGCTTCCTTTTTAAATAATGTATCTAATTTAATAAAATAAACGCTTTTCACTCAGAACTTTTTTGTGTGACTTGCGGTTGTAGTACTGACCATAAATAATGTGTGTGACCCTTGAACTTCTTCTTTGGTTTTCTATTCATTTGAATTCCTCTCATCCGGTCTCAGAATCAGATTTCAGATTTCTTTTTTTTTTTTTTCCTAGTTTTAGATATTCAACTTATTCCATCATCTGGTTTTTAACTTGCTCAAACAAATTTGACTTGATTCCTCAATCAATTTTATTGACCAGAGGCCTTAACTCTAGACTATTGAGAATATAATTGTAATTTCTTTATTCAATCATGACCTCTTTCCTTACTTACACCTACTCATATCAATTACATTTTAAAAAAAAACTGTTTAATTCCTGATCATCATTCAAGAAATATTTTCAAAAAAAAACATGCGTCAAACAGAAGGAAAAATAACAAACTCAATTATGCACAGAATCATTGTCAAAGAATTATACTATTCATGATGAATAATGCAGAAAATAAGGAATTGTTATAGTAATAAAAACTTAAACAAAACTTAGTTCATTTTCGAGCTTATGTTTACTCATCGAGGACATCACTACACAAACGCGAACAGCCCACCGCCATTGCATCGAATTACAAAAGTGCGCCCAGATATGTTGCATGGCTTCGTTTAACTGCCTTAGCGTCGGGCGAGCACGAGCTCCAACAACTTACCTCTGTTAAAATTCTCGAAACAGTCGTTACGTTCGCAATAGACTTACTATAAGGAAAATTACGGTTACTTTCAGGTCTGTTATACTACGGAATAAAATGATTCTATGACTACTGAAATATATTTCTACGATAATTAACAACTAAGACCCCGAGAAGTAATACCAGGATTCAACGCAAAAGCAGGAATTTTCACTCTTCGCAGTGTTTTGCGTGCGGATTGTGCCAAATATGCAGGGTCGATTTCAAGCAAACTTACCGTTTGAATTGCTCCAACTTGTCTTCTCGAATATTATCCGGTAAATTTCCAACCCAAGATGCCTGCGTTTCGGCACCATTGCTTTCCATGGTATTAGTTCCCGGTTAAAATCCTGTAATGATCTCGAAATTTCAACGTTATTTTCGGCGGAAAATCCACATTATATTGTCCAGCGTTAGTGAAGAAGCAGCCGTGTGGAGATTGTTTGGATAACCGCAGCTCGTTCGTACAGTTAACGTGTTATCTGACAATTCAGCGAAAGTTTGATGCCCCACGTTCTTGCGGCTCGAGCTGGCTGGCGGTTTCGCTCAGGAAGAACTTTGTTGAGGCCCAAAAGCCTGTCGTGGTTTGTGGATGACGTCACTTTTGAATCGCCCTGTGCATTCAACTGCTCAACGGGCCCATACACACCACGTACTCTACACTAACAACCAGGTACTAGAATGCGAACATTCATTGTGCAGTGCATGCAGTGGCGCACCGTAATATGTATTTACATTGTTATGTGAAATTTTCCTCTATGCGCTTCTCCCTCCTAAACTGCGGCGTTTGGGCCAGAAATTCTCTTAAAATTTATGTTTCTCGAGGATATTTAGTGCGATTTATCCTGGAATATACATGAACATACTTTGGGGATAACTTAATTCGGATTAAGTTGTGATATTACGTGTATTAACTACTTTCATTTCGACGTTGAAATGGAATCAACAGACAAAGCCGAGGACAAAGGCTGTGTACATTAGTATACGCCCAGAGGGAAAATCTTTCGGGTTGCGGCAGTTAATCGCCATTTTCACGCTTTCTCATGGACAGATACTGGATATATACTCATATTATACCCTGGAAACTAATGTCTTACTAATTTCCACATTGACCGATATTCATTGAGACGGTACAGGAGAATAAGCCAATTTTAGCTCTTTAAAAGAAATTCGACTTGAAAATTGGATAATTTTTGAAAAACAAAATGGCGACTATTACTTTGTTCACGCAATGCAGCCACAAACTTTGGCTTTTTCTCTAGAACATGTAAAACATTTTTTTTTTCATTATTGGCTGATATGAATCATATTTGCATTGATTCCAGTGAAATTAATACGAATTGAAATGTTCAATAAACATCAAAATGTCATTGTTTTGTCTATTCTTGATTTCGATGGTAAAAAAAGTGACGGGGTCGGAGGTCAAAAAAAAAACAAATGCGGAGGTCTTCATTTTGTAAAATTGAAAGCTTGCGAAGTTCTTTTTTGTCGTCTCATGTCGTGCAAGCGAGCTTATTTAGGAGGGGTCCCCCCCCTACATTACAATGTTCCTAAATTCATCTTACAAAGTCAACAAGTTTTCATATTTGACATATTTGCTATTGAAACTTGCCCGAACTCCATCCTTGATAACAGCAACCCCTTTTTCATTCATTTTCATTGCGCATGTTTTAAAGTTTTATGTTTGTTTTGTCTTTGTTGGGTTTTTGTGAGAATGTCAACCATTTATCCTTTTATCTTTATATACATTTTGCTTTTAGATCCCTTAAATATTTAAGTCGGGCGCGTTCTAATACAATCTCACTCTTGCTCTCTTACATGTATCGTTTTATTGCAATCGTTTTGTAGGCCTAATTATGATTTTCATTTTTTATATTTACAACTTTTTTAAAATATTAGGAAATTTCATGTAAATGTTAGGTCTCTATCTACATACTGTGAACTGGTGATCTGCACGATTAGTATATTCTGTGAGGCATATTCATGTTATTAAGTCTATTTCTGAATTTAATTTGCAATTGCAATTAATTTTCAAAAAATATATAGATTATGCCTTTTTTGAGCCCGAAGTATTTATGAGTTTATTATATTGCCCCATAATTCTGCGATAGTATTTCGTTTGCCAAAGTCATATGCTTTCTTCCTCTTTCTTTTCATCTTGTCATAAAAACATCACAAACGAAACAAAAATTACTGCATTACGTGTATGTAAGATATTGGGGCCTACACTTATGTCGCAAGGTTGCCATTTTATAACACCCGAGTTGTCGATACCGTTGCACAATTTCGCTTACGTGGCAGCCAATTACACTTTGGATTTATTGATTTATTTTTTTTTCTTCAGTCCCTGTTATTGCCTACGTTTCTTTTCTCTCTCTGTCTCTTCTCTCTTTTTGCCCTCTCCACGGTCCCCGAGGTGCTGGATGATTCACCCAGCCCCGCTATCGATTGCCATGGAGACAGCACTTATATGGATATGCAGGTGTGGGAGATGGCAATGGATATTTTGGGCTTCTTTTCAATCGCTGGCTAAATCGTCAGCGGTAGCTCTCATGGCGGAAGGGGAGCATGCTGATAAAGAATGATATCTCTCTACCTCTTCTTATTTACATTCTTGGCATTAAAAGAACGTAATGGTCACTCTCTTCATATTTTTTTACTTTTTTCTTTTCCAGTAAAGTAATATAAATTATAAAAAAAAAACAACAACAACAAGAATAAAGGCTCTGGTATCTCACTTTGCGGAGACGTCTCCGCGATAGAATGGAAAGTTTTGTTTTCGCGACGGACAGAATGTATTAAAAACGTCTCCAATATCGCGGAGACGTCTCCGAGACGTCTCCGCCACAATTTATGAAAAAAATCCGTCTCCGAGACGTCTCAGATACGTTTCTAATATTATTTGTCCGTCGCGGAGACGAAATTTCTATTCTGTCGTGGAGATGTCTCCGCGAATTGAGATACCACCCTAATTTTCATGTCGGAGGTTATAGATGTTGTTACCTTTTGTTTTTGTAAAGCATTATAATTGAACAATACATTCAAAGTTATGAATCTTGAGCTAAGGTGCTATCTCACTTTGCGGAGACGTCTCCACGACAGAATAGGCAATCTTGTCTCACCGACCTGATAAATAGTATTAGAGACGTCTCCGAGACGTCTCCTGAATTTCGGAGACGGATTTTTTTTAAATAAATTGTCGCGGAGACGTCTTGGAGACGTCTCAGATACTAGCTCCATGATTCAGAGGTTTCTGATTACTTTTAATTATGTTACAGGAAGCAACGAATTCTGGGACAATTGTAATGTTTTTATTGTAATTTGCTAGCATGGGCCACGGAGCCTGGGAGGGCGGTTCGTCAGCGAACGTGTACAAAAAGGAAAATGACCATACATTTGTGATTTTTAGTCTGTTCAGCAGCCCCCCTCCACCCCACTCCCCTCCCACTTGCCGCTCAGCCCGTCCACTTCCAAAAACGCTCCGCGGCCCCTGATTGGTTATTTAATAGCTTGGTGTTGATTCAGCGGAAATCTGCTTTACGAGTTCCTACGGGTTACTTTAGCAGAAACGGGCAATTGTAACAGCTTGTTACAATTGCCCCTGGCAGAGGTGACCATATTTGGAGAGATTTTTTTTTATCTTAGGCTTCGGTATTCGTCGTTTGAAACTTTAGCAAAATATGGCCTAAGAACATAATTTCTAAATATACAAAAATGACAGCCGTAGCTCATTCCACATATTTGTCCAGAAGAAAAACAATGAGAATGTGAAATATTACTTTTATGCTCAAAAAACGGTTTTTCCGCTGTAGAAAGTTCCACGAACCGTTAAATCTGCTAACACTCATACAGCATGTTGAGCGATGTTACATTTGTCCCCGGTCTCCCCTACTTATTCTGTCAAAATACACACTGAGGTTTGAGTATCATGTAGATTTCATGTGTGAGTGAGAGGGCAGGAATTCTAAACATTTGAAATTAACAACACTGACCTCCATTCAGAATATAACAAGGTCCTTTGGTCTGGAATGTCATCCTATACTTTGTTAATATCAAAGAAAAGGTATGTTTCAACAAGGCATCCCTTTCTTTCTCTACATGTACATGTACAAGTGGGGTTGAAAAGGAAGTTATTTGAGATTGAAGAAATGTGAAACAATTACAAGGCATCCATTTTCTAGCTGGACTGGGCTTGCCTCAAGGAAATAGGTCATGCATCAAAGGAGTAAATGCAGCAATCTTTGAAGAGAGAAAGTTTGCATACTTTAATACACAATGTAGGCCTACATGTACATGCATGTATGCTGTCATTCACTATTGGTAAAATCTACATTGTAAAATGGGAGAATAAATAAATGGAGTAATATCCTATGATGGGGGCCATTCAACTAAACATCATGTACATCGTTGACAGAAAATATGGCAATATGTGCCATAACTTTGTTTTAAAGACATATATTGACCAACATTTAATATGTTCTACAAGATACATTTTGTAACTGTAGCCTGTTTCAATGTTTTTAGAATAGGCAAGAAACTACTTAGGCACGACAGAGGTTTTACATTGTACAGAGACCCACCTTTCTTTCTTTGTATCCTGCGGATCTCAATGCGGGACAATACGCTTCTCATATAAAACTGTGTTGTGCAATGCCTAAACCTACTGTGGCTACAAGAACATTGTATCTGCAGAGAATGCCTTGGTAAACAACAAAGCTGAGTGTAATCTTATCTTGCACAAGGGAACTGTAGCAGCTTCGTTAAAGTTGTACTCCATTGAACTGGAATATTGTGAAGGTTTCTGGGATTAATATTGTTGTTGTTTCTGTGGGGAGAAGGGGTGCTCCATCTTGACTCACTCCTATTTTAATCTTAATCTTAATCTTAATCTCTGCTCCAAGGAAGACCTGTACAAGGACACAGTTAAACCTTAGAGAGATTATGAATGAAGAAAAACAAACAAAGGTACACTGGGATGGGCATTCATGTGGAAAATATAATAAGTAAAATCATTGTAAATAAAATTACAGAAGCAAATATTCAAAAAATAAACATGGAAACTTTCGAATGTCAAATGAATGTGCTATTTTCACTTTCATTTGTGAAAGGGGACTTTCCTATTTCCCTCTTTTTTATATTCATTTTCTCTGTCTATTGTATATCCTTCAACAACTGGAATCCAATTACTTATAAACCCACAAGAAGACAAAAATGAAGAATTATTTTATTGCCAGGCATCAGTCTTGGCTGTCATGATAATTTCCTACACAAAATGTACAAAGATGGTTTATAATAAGAATGTGGACGACCAACCGCATTGTGGCTTCAATGAATAAATCATTGAAAAATCATTCATTTCTGAGCGAGATGAGTGAAAGGAATAGCCTGAAAGCACTTAGTTTTTGGGTAGGAGCCACAAAGGAAGATAAGAATGGCCGTTGCTAAGTGAGCACTTTTCAGTTTTGTTTACTTCCAAATTTTGCTGATTTGGAAGCAGGGAAGTACGAATCAATGAGCGACCAAAAATATCTCTCCCATGTCTCTCCAACTCTCTCTCTCTATTTCTCATACATCCCGTCATATGGTGCCTAGAGCTTTTGATAACATCCTTCCTAGTCTATGTGAAGTTGTGAACTCAGTATTAAATACCTTTCTACAAAGTTCATATTTTTAAGGTCTCCACAGAAGAACAAAGTCATATTCTGCACACGGCAGATTGCTCATCTGCTTTAAAAATTTGAATGACCAAATTAAATACCAGCAAATTAATGACCAGAACATGAAATTAGCATTGTTCAAGGCTTCCAAATGTTACCTTGGCCTGGTTTTTGTGATCAGATGAGATTCAAATCGGTTACTAAAAAAATTATCAAATGCAATAACTAAAGCCTCATTTGTTCGTGCACTACAAAATGTAAAATATGTGCTAAGGAGAGGATGAGCTGGTATTGAACCCTGACCAAGACGAATCTTGAAAATGGGGTTACCCTCTGGCAGATTTGGCTTGATATAGCACCCCGCCCCCTAACCTACATACATATCCATACAAAAAAAATTACCTACTTTCCAATCTATAATGGCCCCTTTAAGTTGCACTCCATCGTTCCACTGTCGTCGTCTCTTAGCTACATTGTATGCTCAGGGCAAGAAAGGTGATTAACTGTAAATTACGGGATAGTTCTAACGCCGTTCTGGCTCTCCAAAGAGGTTATAGCTCAAGTACCATCGCAACAGGAAGAGGAAAATGCAAATTTTGAGTTTTCCAGAGGCATGAATGATGAATAAAGATGAGATCTGATAGCCTTGCGGGGGGAAAAAGAGGAGGCGATAAAATCGGAAGAAATATTGGGCTGTACAGATTTCTATGCTTGTCAGTTTAATCAGAAATGCACAATTCAGACTCTTGTTTTTATGTATCCCAATAAAATGTGTTTAGTTTCGAGTGTTATAAGATTAATCACAGGCCTACGTTGTATTAACAGTTCTTCTTAGCCAATAAAGACATTCATCATTTTGAAGAAATCAGATTAGCCTACAGACAGTCTCAACATTAAAATCATTCACTGTCAACTGTAGGCCAAGTGTACATGTACGTGTACCAGTATTTACTTCAAGTTTTCATTATTCATTTTTCTTTCTTTCTTTTTTAGAGTAATACACGCCCTTGATATAGCCTATAGGCCTACATGCATCTCTCTCTCTCTAGACGCTCATTGTTTCCCTTCCATAATCATGCTTCGGTCATAGATTTTCCCCTAGCCTTAGTTAAACCCAACAAGACACCTTACAAAATCACCATGAATTTGATCATTAGCTATAAACGTAACAAGGACAAGTTTTGAAATTAATTATACCCCATTGTCATGAACATATTGAAAACATAAAATGTAGTGCATGCACTAGTACTACAGATCTCCCCGCTCTTCTGGTTAATATTCAACTAACAAAATCAATACACAACCAAGCTGAGGCCACTATCTTTTAACTAAAGGGAAAAGAAACAAATAAAATTTGGTCAATGGTAATTGATTGTATCTACAGAGTAACCAACCAGGGTTTTTTCTATCTTGGACCAAGTTGTTTACTTGCTTTTGTAATGGAGGTCTAGAAACCCCATTGGTTCTGTACAGCGAACTACCCTAGCGCCTGTTGTGTGTGATAATAACTGTGTGTGATTTGTATTGGAGTCTGTGTGTGCAATGCAGCTAGATTTGTGTGTGTAGTTGGGGGCATGCATTGTACACATTTGATTTGTGCTATCACGATACATGCACAAAGTGAATACGGTATGGAGACTTGCTCACACATTATGCACACAGCCATTTGTATAATACTGGGCATGCCAGTTCCATGCAGTGCTATATACTGTACAAAGACGAATAGCATTTTCGATGGATTCAAAAAGCGGCCCTGTGCATGGAACACAGAATTTTATCATGATCTGGTGCTATAATATAAGCAAAATTAGACATAGTGAATCCTTCGTGTCGTTATTGCTCTACCTTTTACCCCACCTACCCCTGAAGAAAAAAAAAATCTTCTGATTTTACTTCAAATTTGGTGTTTATTATGATGGTAGTCATTCTGTCTGCGACCTGAAGCATTTGACTTGAGAAATAGCCAAGAAATATGACTGTATTCCTGTTATAATTATTATCATGTTAGCCCTGATATTCGGAAGATTTAACATGCCGAAAATCTCATGAAAATTTGGGCAAGAACACTGTAATTTTCACCCAAAAAAAGATGTGAGATTAATAAGAAAAGAAACGTGTCCTCAGTCATTTTACAACAGTACAGCCTGGGTTTTGTACATGTAGGCCCCACATGAATGACAAAATTATTAGGCTAGCAGATTCATTTGCTAAAATCAGATCTTTTCTCAATATTTTTGGCTTGTTTTTGCATGAATATGTGTTCTTAGGGTAAAGAATGAGTGTTTTTCTTTCTCTGACCATTGACATAGAGGGCATGGGTGCTCCCATTATTAATTATGAATTATAACTTTAAAAATATCAATCAAAACTCCAGCTAACATACGCTTTTCAGTTCTCCTGTTATTACAATCAGGATTTCATACTAGTATTGAATTCAAAGGCTTAAAATACACTGTACATTAGGTTGGAAGTACATTTGTAGACCATGTGCTACACAATCCGATCAAAAGGCTACAAATTTGTACTAGATAATTTTTACTTTTTATATTAAATATAAAATACAAAAGACACCTTTTAAAAAGTGACAAAAAAAATTGTCAGATGTACATGTAGATATAATGCCTTTATCCTCCCTTAGTTTGATATGTCTGGCTTGAAATAGAAATTTGGGATGTACATGAAGATAACTGCTTTTTTCCTCTTCTTATTTTTGTTAGTCACCATCTGGGGTATTTTTGTGTTATTTCCAAATCAAAAATAATCTGAGTGAGACATTCTAATCATACTGAATACATAAACTTTTACTTTCTCATCTATTTTTTTTTACTGGTGACATGTCCTGCATTTCAGTAATTATTCACTGGAACAAGAGAACCTCCACATGCTTTTTTCCTCTTCTTATTTTTGTTAGTCACCATCTGGGGTATTTTTGTGTTATTTCCAAATCAAAAATAATCTGAGTGAGACATTCTAATCATACTCAATACATAAACTTTTACTTTCTCATCTATCTTTTTTTACTGGTGACATGTCCTGCATTTCAGTAATTATTCACTGGAACAAGAGAACCTCCACATGTGTGTGCCTACTGTTATTTAAAAACCTACACATTTTAAAGTGGTGTAAAATTGTGGTTTGTTTTTCTGAATCACAAAATTAGAACACCCATGCAAAAATAACTGTTTACTTTTTAAAGAGAAGGGTTCAAATCAACAATCTAAAACAAATTTCTACAGAAAAGTGGGATAATTTAAACAGAAATCAACATTTAAGGCATTTACGTCTAATATTTAGGCCTAGATTCTTCTAAATCTAAATCTCTACAGTGCTTCCTTTTTAATAATGTCTCTAAATTTAATAAAATAAACGCTTTTCACTCAGAACTTTTTGTGTGACTGTGGTGTAGTACTGACATAAATAATGTGTGACCCTTGAACTTCTTCTTTGTTTTCTATTTCATTTGAATTCCTCTCATCTCGGTCTCAGAATCAGATTCAGATTTTTTTTTTTTTTTCCTTAGTTTTAGATATTCAATCTTATTCCATCATCTGGTTTTTAACTGCTCAAACCAAATTGACATGATTCCTCAATCAATTTTATTGACAGAGGCCTAACTTAGACTAGAGAATAATTGTATTTTTTTATCAATCATGTACCTCTTTCCTATTTTACTTACATCTCTACTCATATCAATTACATTTTTAAAAGAAAAACATGTTTAATTCCTGATCATCATTCAAGAAATATTTTCAAAAAAAAAACATGGTCAACAGAAGGAAAAATAACAAACTCAATTAATGCACAAAATCATGTCAAGAATATACTATTCATATGATAATGCAGAAAATAAGGAATGTTATAGTAATAAAACTTAAACAAAATATATGTTATTTTGAGCTTATTTTTACTCATGATTGGGACATCAACTACACAAAACTTCATCGGCTGATCATTTACTACAGTGAGCGCTCATTGATATTGTGCATGGCTCGTAATGCCCTAGCGTAGGCGCGAGCTCCAAAACATTACCTCGTGTAAAATTTCCGAAAACAGTCGTTAACGTTCGAAAAATGAACATACTAATAAGAAAATTACGGTACTTTCAAGGTCTGTTATACATACGGAATTAAATGATTCATAATCCTGAACATTATTTCTACGATAAAATTAACAACAATAAGCACCCAGAAATGATTAAACAGCTAAAATCAGGAAATTTGCAACGCAAAGCTAAATACTATCGAGTGTTTTGCGTGCGGATTGTGCACACAAAATACTGCACGGGACTCGATTTCAAGCAAAACTTACCGTTTGAATTGCTCCAAAACTTTGTCTTCTCGAATATTATCCGGTAAATTTCCAACCCAAAGATGCCTGGTTTCGCGCACCATGCTTGCCATGGGTCATAGTCCCGGTTAAAATCCTAGTAAATATCTCGAAATCAACGTTATTTTCGGGCGTGAAATCCACATTATATTTCCAGCGTAGTGAGAAGCAGCCGTTGGAGATTGTTGATAACCGCAGCTCGTATACCGTACAGTTAACGTGTAGTGAAATTCAAGCAAAAGTTTGCCCCAACGTTCTGGCGCTGAGCTGGCTGGCGGTTCGCTCAGGAAGAACTTTGTGAGGCCCAAAAAGCCGTCGTGGTTTGTGGATGACGTCACTTTTGAATCGCCCTGTGCATTCAACGCTCAACGGCCCATACACACACGTACTCTACACTAACACACACGGTACATAGAATGCGAACATTCATTGTGCAGTGCATGCAGTGGCGCTAACCGTAATATGTATTTACATTGCTTAGTGGAAATTTTCCTCTATGCGCTCTCCCTCCTAAACTGCGGCGTTTGGGCCCAGAAATTTCTCTTAAATTTATGTTTCTCGAAGGATATTAGTGCGATTTTATCCTGGAATATACATGGAACATACTTTGGGATAACTTAATTCGGATTAAGTTGTGATATTACGTGTATAATACTTTCATTTCGACGTTGAAATGGAACTCAACAGACAAAGCCGAGACAAAGGCTGTGTACATTTAGTATACGCCAGAGGAAAATCTTTCGGGTGGGGCAGTTAAATCGCCATTTTCCAACGACTTTCTCATGGAATACTGGAATATATACTCAATATTATACCCTGAAACTAATGTCCTTACTAATTTCCACATTGACCGATATTCATTGAGAGGTACAGGAGAATAAAGCCAATTTTAGCTCCTTAAAAGTCGAGCTGAAATTGGTAATTTGAAAAACAAAATGGCGACTATTACTTTGTTCACGCAATGCAGCCACAACTTGGCTTTTCTCCTAGAACATGTAAAACATTTTTTTTTCATATTGGCTTGAATATGAATCATATTTGCATGTGATTCCAGTGAAATTAAACTGAATTGAATTGTTCAATAACATTCAAAATGTTCATTGTTTTGTTATCTTGATTTCGAATGGTAAAAACAGTGACGGGGTCGGGGTCAAAAAAAAAAATGCGGGGTCTCATTTTGTAAAATTGAAAGCTGCGAAGTTCTTTGTTGTCGTCATGGTCGTGCAAGCGAGCTTATTTAAGGGTCCTACATTAAATGTTCCTAAATTATCTTACAAAGTCAACAAGTTTTCATTTTGAACATATTTGCTATTGAAACTTGCCGAACTCCATTCCTTGATAACAGCTAACCCCTTTTCATTCATTCATTCGCATTGTTTAAAGTTTATGTTTTGTTTTTGTCTTTGTTGGGTTTTTGTTGAGAATGTCAACCATTATCCTTTTTATCTTTATATACATTTTGTTTTAATTCCTAAAATAATTTTAAGTCGGGCCGGTTCTAATACAATCTCACTCTTGCTCTCTTACATGTATCTCTGTTTTTATGCAAGTCGTTTTGTAGGCCTATATGTTTTCATTTTTTAATTTTACAACTTTTTTAAAATATAGGAAATTTCATGTAAATGTAGGTCTCTATCTACAATACTGTGAAACTGGTGTCTGCGATTTAGTTCTTCTGTGGGCATATTCATGTTATTAAGTCTTATTTCTGAATTTAATTTGCAATTGCAATATAATTTCAAAAAAATATATAGATATGCCTTTTTTGAGCCCGAAGTATTTATGGTTTATTATATTGCCCATAATTCTGCGAATAGTATTTCGTTGCACACAGTCATATGCTTTCTTCCTCTTTCTTTCATCATTCGTCATAAACATCAACAACCGAACAAAATTACTGCATTACGTGTATGTAAGTATGGGCCTACACTTATGTCGCAAGTTGCCATTTTAATAACACCCGAGTTGTCGATACCGTTGCACAATTTCGCTTACGTGGCAAAGCCCAATTAACACTTTGGATTTATTGATTTATTTTTTTTTCTTCAGTCCCTGTTATTGCCTACGTTTTCTCTTTCTCTCTCTCTCTCTCTCTTTCTTGCCCTCTCCACGGCCGAGTGCCTGGGATGATCACCCAGCCCCAGCTTCGTTGCCATGGAGACAGCACATATAGGATATGGGGTGGTGAGATTGGACAATGGATATTTTGGGCTTCTTTTCAATCGCTGGCATAATATCGATCAGCGGTAGTCTCATGGGGGAAGGGGGCATTGTGAAATATTGAATGGGCCCTTCTATTGAAGGACACAAACAATAGAGGTCCCCTTCCTTTCTTACTACATTGTGCCCTCCATAATACCCCCCCCCCCTCAAACCAGTATTCATGCATGGCTTAAAATGGCTGGCTTGTTTTTAGAAAGAAAATACAGTCTGTAAAAAAAAAATGGTGTGAAATCTTTTCATATAATGTGTGTTTGTGGTACCAAACTAAAGCCAAAAGACTTTTCTTGCTGATGCGCTTTATCCTGTATAATTTGCTTTCGCAAAACAAAAGTTATGCTAAGTTTTGTGCGACGAGGAACAAATCGAAATTACGCACTTCTATTGTTCTGGAACGCTGAATTCACGGTCATTATGCGAAATCGTACACAAAGGCATGGGACGGCTTGCAAAAAATGGATTTTTCTTGATTGTAGAAAATTAGTCATATCTCAAAAAATTCTGCACCAAATGTGATGAAAAAAATTGCAGAAGAAAGAGTGATATTCCTGCTTTATGAAAATAACAAACAACACCCCGTTGATATTAACCTTCACACTATAAAAAAAAATGTTTTCCAACTGTACCATTTTATTTGACACAGACTGTATACCTATTACGCTTCTAACCAATCTTGCTTATCATTTTGAAATATACCAAGTTATGACAATATCAAACAGTATCGTAAATGCATTCACAACTGATGTAATTTGAGACTGCATGGGCTGATGTGAAATCACATTCTAATGCTTATTCAAACAAAATTCCTTTGGCCTTCCATACAAATGGATGCTCACATCTTCATTATTTAATAAAGTATTTATCATCGTCATCCTCATCATCATCGTCACCTTCGTTCATCCAACATCTTTCGTCGTCATTGTTATAATCATCGGTTTTTCTCATTATCGTCACCAGGCATCATCGTCGTCATCATGTTTTTCATCAACAAAATACATCACTTATATCAATTTAATTATTGTCATCTTCATCACTATATACCACTATAAATTACCGCCATCAGTATCATCATCATCATCATCATCATCATCATCATCATCATCATCATCATCATCATCATCATAATTTCAATACCACTGCCACCATTGTCGTCATCTTTTCTAGTTTGTTTACTTTTGTGTGGTTGTTGTTTACCTTTAACGACGGTTTATTCGTAGTCAAAGTTAATTGATTGATTTATATTAATAAGCATAAACATGTATTGTATATTAATGCTGCCTTTAACCCTCTTTGTGCTATTCTTAGAAAAGGTGAGTGAAAATTATGTAGCCATATGACTACAAAGCACAAAGAGGGTTAAAAAAAAAGAGGTTGGTGATTTCCAATTAAATTTCAAGTTCCACCGTGATGGTCGTACATAATTATATGCATAATAATTTGATCTAACCCTATAGGCATATACTGGTTGTAACCAACCAAGGTTATTTACAAAATGAGCAATTTAAATATTATTCATTCGTCGAAAAAGATCAAATTCAACGATTTTTAGGCCCATCACTGCATAATTAACATTTTTTTTATCGAAAAAAAAAGGGTTCGTCCTTCCAGTTTGTCTCCGTGGTTTTGATAGGCCTATATATTACAGTATGATGATAAATTTTTATTGCCATTTTACTTTGTATTAATATCACGTTTGAGTTGCAAATAACTATAATAAAGTGGCTGAAGAGTAAAACATGAGTTGAAAAACACATCAAATCGTGTTCATATAAAGTACATTACAATATTATAAAATTCATATACACATGCAACAATAATAATATTAGTCGCATGTGCATAATATTATTGTATAGTGTCCAATAATAATGATGCCTACACTTTCTTTTCTTTTTTCGTCCTCAAAACTCATGTCAAAAGAACAACAACAACAACAACTGTATTCAAAATCAATATGAAAATAAAAATTACGTTACAAACTGTACAATAACCATTTGAGGTGGAATGATTATGGATATTTTCATTTGGGATATCCGGCAACATGGTTAGCGGTTGAGTTTCACATTACTCTTGCAAGCATGGTTAAAAATAATAGAATGAACGCCTGAATCCCAAACTAATCCACATTTGCCACGTCGAATGTTATTAATAACTTATGAGTCAAAAACATGTGTTCTTTATCATAATATCTTACACAGATTATGAGTCTCACGCGAGGGGTTTCAGTCTCTTTCACCGTGTGAATGTGTAGGCTAACGTTAGTCCTTTTTGGTTATTTGCTGTCCTGCATAAAATTATATATAGAATAAACGATGAAAATCTTTGAAAACGTTGAAACCATAAGGGGGATAAAGACACCTTTTATTTTCTTTTTACTTCTAGGCTCATTAGGAAGATTTCCCTTGTTTTCGAAATATTCATCCAAATTTATTTATTTCAACGAAATAAGGTAAATATTCCGCCACAGTTGTTCGGGTGGGCGGTCGCTTTGGTGCCAATGGACTTGATATTGATTATTATATACTAGAAACAAATAGACTTGAAATTATTTGAGTAGTAATAATAATAATAATAATTTGGTTAGTTCGGAGATAACCAGACCAGTTATATCATGAATCCAAATACCACGCAAGTTATAGTTGACAAGTCATGCAGTTGAAGAAAAATAAACAAAAGTCGATCAACCATCATGAAAGTTGATTTGTTGACCGTGATTTCTAGAATTATAAATGATTTATTTTCGCACAGAATGCAATAACAAACGGTTATGCCGAGTCTACCAGTTCAGACGTTTTACATTATGTCTATAAAATCATGAAAATGAACTATACAGTCTTTAGGAAGGCATATTTCTTTGGTATTCCCTCAACCCCAAGTTCTATTGTGGTTAAGTAATAATAATGTAATATTTTATTGTTGTAAAAGCTGAAAATTGATTGATTTACTCTATTCCCTAAACTGTAGAGGCCTACTTTTCAAGAGAAAACAAGAGAAGAAAATAATAGGCCTATAGCGAAAGATGTTATTTTGCTCAAGCGAGAATATTGTCCCGCGTTTTATTTCGTCAAAGAACTTGGATTATGTTAGGGGTAGTGTTAAAAAAAAAAATTAAAAAAAACGAGTGTCGCCTAGCATGTTTCGTATACACCCATTACAATAAACATTAAATTAACATGTGCCTCTGTAGACTATACCACGGTAGTTTATGACACACACACACACATAACACACACTCACACACGCAAACACACACACATACATGCACACACACACTCACAACAGGGTCTGGCCTTGAAAACTAATTACAATACGCGGGGCAGTCATTGCTTGGCGAGTCGTGCGCAAACTGAAGGCCGTTATGGCGGTCTGATTTTGATTACCAAACAGTCCGTGTCATGTGACTTGATGCTTTACTAGAACTATCACAGCAGGCTGTTTTAATTATAGTTCCATATTTTGATTATATGATGCATGGATATATCCATGAATACATGTAGGAGCCTATTCGAAGAAGAAAAAAAAATGATCTTAAAATAGGCTAACCATATCATTTTGTACATGTATATGTAAATTATTCGAGGCACATTGGACGGTTTTTGGCAATTGATTATTGTAAAGACCCACGCAAAATTTCAGATACATTATTGAAGAGCTCGGCTCTACTCTAGAGTAGGCCTCAACCTATACTTTTGTTGGAAATTTACATCACACCAATATTCAGGTACATGTAGGCCGAGATACATGTAGTAGTGGGCCTACTTGTCTTTGGACAAATTTTGAAAACAGTTATTAGAAATTGCACTTTCAAATATCTTTTTAAAATTCTTTCAGACGCCTTCTACATACGCAGTATTACAAATAATACAACAATTTTATAATATTACCAAAAATAATTAAGCATGTAATTATATTTCACATGAAAATTATACAGCTAAACCACATCCGATCCAAACAAAGCCACTTTAATGATCTTGGCCTGATGAAAATAAAATGGAGATATATGATTAGGCTATGTTTCTTTACACCGAGGTGCAGTGCCTCGTGACCTTTGTTGGTCGTCGGGTCATTGTTGTTGTTGTTGTTGTCTTTGATCACGTGAATGGAGGCCCCCTGCCAGCAAGAATTCGACATCCTAAACTTCTAAAGAGAACTCGAGACTAGCTCATGTGGAGACACACAGATGCAGAACTTTGCCTAGTCCCCGAGGAAATCGTAGGTCTACTCACACGGAATAAACTGACAGTGATGTGCAACATTGAAGAACACACAGCGCACCTCATATACGCAGCAGTGGGAGTGATGCCACACCGCGTCTCGAGCTCGCTCATTCAGGGATCGCCTCAACAATTCATGGTGATAGAGTCCGTGGGTTTCTTAAAAAGTGTGATATGATACATCTATCTAAAGGGCGTTACGTTTGTCTTGTGATAGCACAAAGAATGGACAGGTGACATGTTGGGCAGTGAAGATTCAAGTCTAGAGATAAGAAAGAGAAAACGATATCAAAGTAGGTTGGGTTAAAGATTTGCACAACGATATAGGCTTGCAATATACAAACTTCCATCGATCATAACGAGAAAGGCTAAATAACAATTGTGTTTAATTTGATATTAAGGGAGAAGACAACTATTTTTCGTTTTAATATCTGGGTAAATTTCTACATCATCACGTAAATATCAAGAACAACACAAAAACGCTCGTAAAACCTGTCGGAAAGCAACACGTCTAAAGTTACTAAAGAATGCGCGTTTCATGAAAAATGTATGAAACGCGGAGTAGGGCCTATAGACAAAACAATTACAATTTATTATCGCTTTTTGACAAGACTGAAGTAATTACGACAACGTGCAATTTCAACGTGGAAAGATACATATAATTTGGTTTTTAATGCTACTTATACATCGTAGCATACCAAAACCAAACAAAGACTTGCGAGGCTGCAAGCAGTTTTAAAAAAACAGCAACATAATAACAAAAGCGGTGTCACGAAAAACCAGGTCGTCGATGTTTAGTGAAGAAATAGTTCTATGCGTGTTTTTTTTTTACTATACTCCTCGTTACTACGTAGTGTCCCTTTAAACTTGTTATTCTTTCCTTCCGTGGCCCTGAGAGAGTGAGCGAGGCCTGAGTAATTTGGCAAGCGATCAAATATTAGTCTACCTCGTGAATACCCTATATTAGTAATGCAAAAATTAACATAATACTCTGTAGGTGTATTTGGAGGAAGACTCCAATGTGTAGAGAACAGAATATATTCATTTGACGAATACTTCACATGAAATTCCCCTTCTTTTTCAACAAAACTTTTTATTCCAATGTGGGGGGAAAAAAACAGAAGAATACGACATTAATTGCCAGGGAATCTAAAATCAATTTCATAGGTACAACTCAAATATGTATTATACCGTTTAAATACATCTTAGGCATGTTTTGGAGAAAAAATACAGTCTGCAAAATGTGAGACTAAGAGATATTGCCAGGGAAGCGGGAAACGAGTATTTCTGTTTTTCAACCAATCAGCTTCCACGTGCGTCACAGCTCAACGTCTACCACATCTACCGGTAACATTAGGCTTTGAACACAGACCTCTTATTTTTTCGTACATGTATCTAATAAAACTCGCATATTTTTGTTGAGGTCAACAAAAAGTTATGCCTCTAAATTTCTACTCTGATAGACTCAATAAATTTAACAACGCCTACTTGGTTTGAATATCATCTCTCTTAAAGAAAACACGAATGCAAATTGGTTTTGTCATGAAGGCTTTTATTTTAAAAAGAACCCTAACAAGTTGGATGTTTGAGACTACAATTTGAACTCGTGACATTTAGCGAAGCGATGGTTGAGGCTAAATTTATCCTATCCCGACCGGTCAGCACGGACCATGCAAAATGGAGTTTGGTTTCTCTTCGAGTTTTATTTTCCTCGCGTCCTCTCTCTCTCTCTCTCTATCGATGCAGGTCTACCCAAAAATTTCTAGGCCTACAAAGTTGGCTGTAAAACCAAGGAGCTTCTTGGTAAAACTAACACAAAACTTTATTTCTACGTTATAGGGCCTATATTTGGTAGATTATTTACACACACACACACTACAATATGTATTTATATATATATATATATATAATATATCACTATTAATATATAGAAAACACAGTTTATAAAGAAGAATGCCAAAAACATAAAATAATAGATATTTAATAGTGAGCAAGATTATAGCATAATCTACCTGCTCCTTATTATAAAATTATGATTGTATGTTTTGCATTCTTTATAATGTGTTATTCATGTATTTTACAGATCGAGCAGACAATTTTGTTCAATCTTTATATATATATATATATATATATTATATATATTATATATATATAATATTAAACCATTATCATTGGACAAAACGTATCATGCCAAAAAGTTGAGTCTCATCGCACTTATACATGTATATATATATACATGTATAATAATTATACAAATAGTGTGCAGAGAGTGCATATACCATAATATGAGTGTCATAAATTTCAAATGCTGCGTGCGTTTATATTTCAACGAGGCGTGCCGAGTTAAAATATAAACGCACAAGAGAAATTGAATTTATGCACACGAATGATATTGTATATTGAACGACAATAAGCATGTTCTATATTTATATTAGATGGGAAGAAAATTGTATCAAATATACTTGAACTTACCTTACTATTTATATGTGAATCCTTCTCCAGAAGACTTGAAAACTCTTAACGTAAAAACAGGAGAGTTTTTACTTGAAAGTTAAAATGTAACGCGTGAATAGTCTATGGATGCAATACCTCATCTTCAGCTCTTGAAGTATTTAGTTTATTTATAGCTCTATTAGTATTTGGAGTTCCCATAGTCAGTCAATGTTGCATTAATAGAATCAATGCAGTAATTTAATTATGAGTAATAGAACCTAGTATTTGACCATTGCTAACTGGTTTACTTTGCACACTTTTGCCAAACTTTTGGTGCTAATAGTATTGTGAGTATATTGTTGTTCGCGTATCTATTTGTGCGCACCATCTTTTTTTTACTTGCGCAACAAGGCAAGTGCAGAATTGCAGTATAGTGCACGCGGTGCACATATAACCGAATTACGGCATTGCAAAATAGGGCAATTGACCAATCAGAAGCCTTCTCTCATACCACCCATTTTATATATATATATATATATACATACACACAAACACACACATACACAATACGTAGGCCTATATAAATTATGTATTATATCTACTCACAACCAAACATCAAACCAGTATTTAGGGGAATTTTGCTGTTTCGCAACACCTCGAAGTCCAAAGTTTGCATGATCTCTCACATAATCCGTATTTACCCCCCCCCCCCATCAAAATGCTTAAAATGAATAGAGTTTTTAGATTAATATTTTGGGAATGGCGCTGATAAAATAAATATATCAATTAGTAAGCGTATTGAAACAATGAATATCCGTACATGTAAACGGACGCAGCGTAGAGCCTACAGCTACTGATATGATGGTCTCTCTCCAGAATAGTGGTTCACTGCGGAAACTATTGGCGTATGCAATTGTACGTGGAAAATTACAGCAGTCACTCGCTGCATTATCCGTCCCGTTTCGCCGCCATATTGGCTTCTCTTTGTCGTCAAAACTCGTCATATTTCTGGAACACTTACGGGAAAAGGTACTTATATCAATATTCGTGAACCCTGATTTTGCTGCGGTAAACATTAGTTTTTGAATAATAAAAATGGTAATGCTTTGATGTTGTTCTACAAAACCCAACCTCACAACCTCTCTACTTTCTTAATAATTTAGTATTTTTCTGTCAACAGCACATCTGTTCATCGAATTATCAGGACTGATTGATAAATAAATCATACACCTACATTATAAATAATAGATAGATTTTCAGTATCGTTCATTGCGTTGGTATGTAAACCCACCATAATTATATCCAATTTTTTTGAGGATATCCCTTACACTATAATGACTGAAAAAGAAAACTCCGTACAATGTTCCACGCAGGCAATGTATTTTCCTTCTGCCTCAATATAACCTTGACGTCATCGCCATATTATGGAGCGCTTTCAGAGGCCTGGAATATTAAGGCAGGACGAAGCAAGGGGTTGCAACTTCAATGGGAGAAAATCCATTAAAATTAATGTGGGGCCTTGGGTGTACGAGGCCATAAATTCCTAAAGAATAAAGGGAGCATAAAACTAGTAAATGAAATTTCATACACACACACACACACGTACCTCTATCACCCAAGCAGTAATTGTCTCTGTGTACGTGTGTGCATGTGTGAGGCACGGGGATATGTACACAAACACAGTCATCCATTTCCCAGTTTCAACTTTTATTCTGTGTGTGTGTGTGTGTGTCTGTGTGTGTGTGCGACTTTGGTGTCTTATGTACTTATTTTTGTGTTCAAGCTTGAGCGAGTACATGGCCTTGTTTATTTTTCCCTGCTCTCTGTTCGAGTTTAGTGAGATAGTGTCCGGACCAAAATATTATGCCACTTATTTTATACGACAGTTTTCATTGCTATCTCATGGTATTTGTACCATGATATAGCAAAAAAGGAGTTAATTCACTATTATCATACCCACCATTTACCATCATTCTATGTAACGTGTTGGTAAGGTTGTAACAAACAATATGCCTTGACCAGACCATGGACGTAGACGTCCATAATGAGACATAGCACCATTTCTTATTTTTTTCAAAGCAATTTTGTTTCTTGACGGGTCGGTCGGACATATTTTCATTTTGTCAGATATTCGCGCGACACAGTGTATGCGCAGGCGCAGCAACGCAGGGCGTAAACCACAAACATCGTACGATCGTAATGACTAGATACGGAAGGATAGAGAAAAAAAAAAGAAGAGAAGAAAGATAATGAAGTGAATGACTTGATATAGATGGATTGATAAGTTTTGTTCGTTGTTTGTGCGGGGGTTTCATGTTTGGTGGTGCACTAATTTGGCCTTAGTATTATTAGATTTACCTAACAGTCGTAACGTTCCGCTTGATGTATTCATGAAGTGACGCACATGCAGAATTTTATTCATCCATAGTAAATCCTCCGAAACGAGTATATTTAGGGTTATCAAGTATTACAACGAGTAAATGCTTACTGATCTTGTTCACTTGAATCAAATCCCCATTTTCCAATTTGCATATATTTTACAAAGAATATAATCTTTGTTCGCCCTGCATATATATATATATATATATATATCATATATTATATTTATATATATATGTATATATATATGTTGCTCACACCGCGCTGCCTTGGTTAAATTTTGTATGTATGTTTTATGTTTTACTTTGTTATGTTCAATCTTCATGATCTTTGTCTCTCTTAGAGAAAGGAAAAGTTTTTTCCGAAAAATTCGAGAATAAAAAATAATCTTCGTTGGAAAAAAGCATGATGTTAATCTTCAATTATTTGTTTTTATAAATATATATATATATTATATAATATATATATATATATATATATATATTATTATATATATATTTATAAGTATGTATATATACAAATATAATTGCGATATACATTGGGCATGAAGGCCAATCTTTCCTTTTTTTTTTTCTTTTTTTTTTTTCCTTTTTTTTTAAATATACAAATGTGAATATTGCAACATCCATCAGCATCTGGATCAGCGTTCTTGTCTTTTCTATATATACTTTCCGGGATATAATACACATTATATTGCTTTCTAGAGTGTAAGCATAGGTTTGTTTGCCACGTAAATTTGATGGGCTTTTCATCGACTGGTAGCTGCTCTCTAAACGTACGTGTACGGACATTACATCTTCAGGGATCGTCTCGACATTGTTAGCAGTGACATAGCTGTGTAACGCTGGGCCAATGTAAGCGTAGGTCTTGCATCATCCATGGGAATAAATGGCGACCTTTCTTCTGCTTTCGGTGCACAGATTTCAAAAATAAAAATCTTTGTGCTTATGTTATCGACCCTGATAACAACGCGATCATAATTACATAAACATCCATAGACAGGTTGTGTTACTTGTGGCGTTTCATAGAAATGCATATGTATATTTCCATATTTCTTTAGTGGAAAGGCTCTCTCGTATCCTACCGATGATTGCTAACTGACGTTCACTGCACGCTGATGCACCATATGAAACAAATTTTAGGCCCTTTATACTCAGATACTAAATGACCACATTTCGATTTATTAAAAAAGTAAACATAAGCATAACCAACCAACATTGCGGCTTGCTAGTTTCAGTGTAAAGGCTATAGGCTATAATGATCGGGACAGCAAACAGGGTATAATAATCCATAGCGAATTACACATAAATAGGACAATGAAATATTAAGCAAGTCACATGACTGATTGATGCAATCACATAATACGGACAAACATATAATAAATGAAAAGTGTGATTATAAAAGGAAGAGTTTATGGTATATGCGCAGCCGCACCGAAAGCTGTTTCTTTCTTTTTTTGATAATAATATTGATGTCTAAATCCTATACAAATCCAATATTAGACAGTGGAAGCGAAAGTTGGTGGACTCGGAGCGTTGAAAATCTGATATAAGAAGAGAAATAAGAATAAGGACACGTCGCAAACAACAACAGCTTCCAACAGTTAGATTATTATGAGAATCTCCATGTACAGAGAGGTAGCGCTTCTACACACAGAATTGCTCACAAACATGTAATGAAATAAAGCCGCTTAACCATTGACGTCATGCTGGCTTCCTAGTCACGTGATGGGCGTTGTCGTTATGAGGAAATGTCACTCGGGTCGATTCATCGATGACTGGCAAGGCTAGGCTTTCGTGAACAGGCGTGTGTAATTTTCAAGTAATTGGCGGTTATTTGGTAAAAAGCCTGTGTAAGAGCCTAGTAGGCCTAAAGCCACGCTCGGATTCAGGGGAGGGGGCCGACGGCCCGCCGCCCCCAGCCCATAATTTAGAAGGAAAAAAAGAAAGCACATGACAATGACATTTTATTTCTTGAAACGGCCCCTCGTGGAGCATGGAAGAAATACTATATCGAAATCATACAAGGTGTAAATGGCAATATCTAAAATTCCAATTTTGTACCACCCCCCCCCCCCATGAAATCTTGGATTCGCCACTGATAACTCGGGTTGAAATGAAATTGCGCGATGTAGACTGCTTATGCTTTATGGAATAATAACCTTTTTTCAAACAATAAAGAAATAGCATTGTAACATGAAAATGCAGAATATTTGGGGAGGGTCCACGAGGCCGAGTATTTTTCCCACGAGGCCGATGTACATAAATTATCATTTCAAAATTCTTAAAATCCAAACGTGATTTGATATTTTTTATTTAAAGGTAGTGTCATCCTTTTGCAGGCAAAAATATTAAATTTCTAGTTTTTGAGAGGATATAGTAGTATACCAATGACTATATCTTCCCAAAACATGATTAAGCTCAAACGTGTATGTTTGTCATTATATTGCGATTATCAAAATTCATTCCTATTTTTTCGAAGCTCGAAAAATATACCGTACGGTGCGCACCGCTGACCGTTAGCGCAGAGAATAATGCACGCTGATGCGCCGTGGGTATATTGCTGTGTGTGGTCCGTGCTGCACGCGCTGTAATATCAACGATGTTGATGGAGAGCTGGTCAAGATTGGTAGTCAGATTTTCGTTTCGTATTACTGATCTAGGCAACCTATGACAGTAAGATTGAATAGACAGTATAGATTGATCATATTCTAAAGTTATGCCAAGTTGCATTAGTTTTCGCAATTTGTGAAAAAGGAAAAATCGGCTTGTCTTTATAATTTTAGCAACCCCTGCATCATTATTTTTTCCCCCCCCGATACGTTATTTAGAAACACGAGATGGCGCCCTTTTCGAATTAAGAACGGAGCCGTAACTAATGATTTTTAACGGTATATATAGGCTATGTGATGATGGTGATGATGATTACTCTGAGTCTGATGATCAATATGGTGGTGGTGGTGGTGATGATGATGATGATGGTAATGATGATGATGATCGATGAATGATGATAATAGATGATGATGAAGATGATGATGATGATGATGATGATGTTGTTGTTGATGACGAAGATAACAGCGATGATAATAGCCTATGATGATGATGATAATGATAATGATGTCGCTCATGACGAAGATAACAGCGATGATAATAATGTTGATGAAGGTGATGACGAGGAGGATGAGAAATAAGATCACTGTACAGAGTGATTATGATCATGATGATGATTATAAAGATTATAATGATTGTGATGATAATGATGATGGTGATGATGATGATGGTGATGATGATGATGATTATGATGATGATGATGATAAATGATGATAGGCCTACAATGATAATGATGATTTTGTTGATGACGAAGATAACAGCGATGATAATAATGTTGATGAAGGTGATGACGAGGAGGATGAGACATAAGATCACTGTACAGAGTGATAGTGATTAATTATGATCATGATGATGATTATAAAGATTATATATAATGATTGTGATGATAATGATGATAATTATGATTATGATATTGATGGTGATTATAATGATGAAGATGAAGATGATGATGATGATGATGATGATGATTATAAAGATTATGATGATGATAATGATGATGATTATAAATATTATGATAATTGCAAAGATTATGATGATGATGATGGTGATGATGATGATGATGATGATGATAGTAACGATGATGACGATAATGTGGTATAGGCCTAATTATTATTATGGTATCATAATGGATGATGATGATGGTGATGTTGATTTATTTTGATAGAAATGGAAATTCTTAAACTAACTTTTGGTAAACGGGGATGGTGATGAAGAAACAATGGGAAAAGGTTTAAGTTGCGAAGCTAATTTTGAAAGACCAATGTAAACAAACTTATTATTTTTACGGCCAATAGGGGCCCTAAAATTCATATGATTTAAGCAATTTGGGTACAAAGTTTACATACCCCTGGTATGAAATCATATAACTAAGATTTACACAACAATAAGAACAAAAGGCATCCATTATTTTGATGAAGATGGTATGTTTTCATAAAACATTGTTAACAATATTATGGTTGATATGAATTGCATAAATTCAATGAGACAAAAGTCCCAAACAATTTGTTGGCGCTGCCTGTAATTTGCTTTATTTTTATTTTTATTTTTTCACTCGGGGAAGCTGTCAACAAGCTTTTTGCCATAATCTCCACTTTTCTCTATTTTACCCACTGTGACACTATTTTCAATGAATGATTGGATCATTAAGATGATTAAAAACCCAATTGATCCAAGAATTCTCTGTTTGTCTAATACCACATGCATTTAATCCATGTGGTTTACTAATAATTTGGTCTAATTTATCCTTGGTCTAATGCATACTTGGTCTAACTCTCACTTGGTCATTTGACCACTTGGTCTAATTTACAATTCGCCTAATATCCAAGTAGTCTAACTGCATTTTGGTCTAATGCCAGTATGAATATTTGGTCTATTACCTTAGTAGGCCCCCAATGTTATTTGAAGTAACCAAATGATGATAGACAAAGTGCACAATAAACGAAAAGGAGATTATACCAAAATTTGAATTAGCCGAAATGGTAAATAGGCGAAGTGGTAATTAGACCAAAAGGAAATTAGATGAACTGATTTGATTGCAGACAAAATGGAATTAGACCACATGAGATGAGGCCAAATGGGCATTAGTCAAAGTGGGTTTAGACCAAATGGCAATTTAGAATCAAGTTGACATGTTGATATGACGCTACATGCTTCAACATCACAACTGCATATTGATAAACTAAGACAGTGAACGTGACTGGGGTATTGGGTTTAGACAGACGTGTATCAATCAGATATGGGCTATTCCACGGTTACTCACGTTACATTTGGAGACACCTTGACTCATACTTGGAGCTGTAACTCCATTATTATTGATAGGAACTAAACATATTTTTATCTCAACAAAGTACACAGTCTGACTATCCTTTGTATAAAAACAAAACTTGATAAATTTCATTATGCTTCTGGCAAATCTTTAAAATGTGTTGGTTACTCACGTAACATGATTTGGACATGCATAAAATGAAAAGTCGACATAAGTGAAAAGTGTCCTCATACAAGGCTTTTATGAAAGTTGATTATATCCATTTCAAAGAAGTCTATTAGGGCGACAAACTTTGTATATCATTAAAAAAAGTAAAGAACACATGGTTTTTACTAGGGGTGCAGATAAAGTGGTTACTCACGTAACGGTTACTCACATTACATTTTGTCCAGTGAACTTCCAGAGGTCTTTTCACCCCTTGTAATCGCATGATATCTCAAGTGGCTTCTGAAATATGGAAATGTGTTTATCCTTGGCTTTTTTGTGAAATTTGTGAGAAGAAATATTAAACGAGTCTTGTGTAATTTGCATTTTAGTGAAATTTGTTGTCCCCAGTCCCACACGTGCAATTTTAATGATGGTCTGAGATCTAGCAGAAGTCATTGAAAATGATTATTTTTTTCAATTGAATATGAATAACCTATGTCATTTATGAAAATCTGTGGCATTAGATTGGTGATAAATCGAATAATCAAGTCAAGAGACACACTTCTTTTTTTGTTTCAATGTCCACTAACCCGTGGAATTGCCCATATGATTATTTGTGTCTGGGACCGACCTTTAAATGGAAGCTCTGGACCCAAAATAAGTTGCTTTTATAAAAAGCAGAAAAATTAGAAAAACAGATTTTAAAAAATTTTGAAGAAAATCGGACTAATAATAAGAAAGTTATGAATATCTTTATGATGCACACAAAAATTGATCGCTGTACCAAACTGGCAACACCTGTGATGTCATAGGGGCACAACTTGCCACGCATTTTCTATATTGTTTTATGATAAATTTTCACTTTATTTGTTAAGAAACTGTTCTCCTCATAACTTTGGCCAAGATATATTGATGGCAATATGTTATTGCATCTATGCATTTTCATAAAATGAGAATTATGAAAAAATTGATATTTTTCATGAAATTCAGCATTCATCAATATCTCTTTTCTATACTGTAAACCTACTTAAAATCTTTGTTTTTTGTATTTCTAGATCATTGTAGATGGGGTGCTAATTTTCCAATATAATATGTATAGATGCAATAGCATATTGCCATCAATATATCTTGGCCAAAGTTCAAGTAAAACAGTTTCTTAACAAATAAAGTGAAATTTTATCATAAAATCATATAGAAAATGCATGGCTAGTTGTGCCCCTGTGACATCACAGCTTTGTGACAGTGTTGCCAACTTGGTATAGCGATCAAGTTTTTGTGCATCGTAAAGATATTCATAACTTTCTCATTATTAGTCAAATTTTCTTCAAACTTTTTTAAATCTGTTTTTCTAATTTTTCTGGTTTTTAAAAAAGCAACTTATTTGGGTCCAGAGCCTCCCTTTAACGACACCATCCGAGAGACGTGACTCGGTTTCGAACCTGGGTCCAGTTTGTAGGCTGATGCAGAAAGTTGACAATGAGCGTTACCGCTCGACCAACTCCTGGAAGGTATTTCATCAACATTTCTTGTCTGACAAGCTTTCAGATCTGACATATTTACTTATCCGACAGTTACCATGGTAACAATACTTCTCAGCCAATCAAAAAAAAAAAGATGTCAGATTTGACAACTTGTCAGCCAAGAAATAATGATGAAGGGCAGGTCCACGCTATTTGTTCCCAAGGTGGTAATTTTTCGACTTTTACACCATTTGTGTGTCAAGTGTGTCAGTGGGTTTGTAACGGTATTATATATACATAATGTGTCATATATCACCATCATGACCATAAAGGATATGAAATGAACTTAATGCAAATGAGGTCAAAAAGTCATTTCAAGGTCATATGACGTCACAAGGCTCATTAATATTCATGAAAATAATAATAAATTGCATTAAAAATGCCATTTTCAACCATTTAAAAAAGAGGTTTGTCATAGGCGTACAACCAAAAAGTATTTTTTTTCTGTTTCTATATTTTCTTGGCTAACTCTGGTGAAAATATCATGAACCTAGCACATAGCTTTCCATATTTTTAGACCTAAAATATTGAGGTCTCAGAAATAGTCTCACAAAAGTTACTGAGCTGATGTAAAATCATGCATTTTTATTACTCACCCTCCCACCTTTAGAAATGAAACAAAATAAGGGTTTTTTACATTTGTGTTTTGTATCATGTTTCTTTTGTTTAATCAGAGAGATTTTTTTTAACAAAAGATGTTGCTACGCCTTGGCTACACCAATTGTTTAATGAAAAATACTACAGGCAGTAATTGCCCCGTGTGTTACCTGTCCCGTGTGTAACCTGACATATTTTAAAACTTGACCTTGCCAGAAAACTAGAAGTTGTATCAATGTTAATGTCCTTACAATGTTTATTACATGTTTGAGAGGATAAGACTATGCAAGTTTAGAACTACTTTTTAAATTCAGAGTTATATGTGAACAAAGTCAAAATATTAAAACTCCATTTTTTCTGGTTCCGTTTGTTACCGACCGCCGACGAATAAATGATCATAAATTAATCATGAATTTATTTTTTTAAAATTATTTTTTATGTTTTATTGAAGATTCTGAGTAACTTCAAGAATATACCTAAGGATTGAGATTTCATTTAAGATTTTTCAAACAAGCCCTATTTTTTGCTCTGAATGTTCCGTTTGTTACCGCGAAAAATAGCTTGGACTTGCCTTGAATTGCTCTGCTATAATTCCCCAAAAAAAGTTTTCGTCAAAAGTTGGCGCTCTTGCAGAAAGTCCAAACGCATTCGGAGGTAACTTTGTTCTCGTCTTTCACTGTTCTTGCTTATCAATGCAGAATTTATAAATATAATAAGTAAATATAGAAGACGAATTCAAGAGTAAATCCGTTATTCTTAGCACATATTTTGTTGCAATTTAGATTTAAGGTTTCACATTGAAATATAAAAGCCAGAGACCGAGGCTGATCGAACAATAAGTAAGGAATCGAAGAGATGAAATCTTTCCGTGGAGCAAAGTAGTTACATAAATTATTCTTTAAAAAACAATGTTATTATCATTTTTTATTTATTCATTTTTTTTTTTTTTTTAGACAAAAGCCATATGCAGGCAATGATGAAGAAAGAAAGAAGGACAAAGCAAAGCAAACGCGTCATTGAAGTGAGAGATAGAGAGAGAGAGGGGGGGGGATAAAAAAAAAATTTAAAAAAAGAGATAGACAGATAGACGGAGAGCTAGGGAGTGCAGAAAATTAGAGGGTAAAGAAAAAGAAAAAAAAAAGAAAAAGAAAAAAAAGAGAGAAACCCCAACCCCAACCGATGAAAGTTTTCTGTGTTATGAAAGAAAAACTACCTGGATCAACAAGAAGTGAATGTGAGAATGTGAATACTTAGCCCTGCATATTTGACCTGTCTATTAATATCTGGAAATCTGTATCGTCATAATTATTTTATTACCATGTTTTTATTTATCTCATTGGAATTATGACTTATGCATGCATAGTACTTCATTTTGATGAATGTAATTTTTGTTGAATATTCTTTATCTATAATTCTATCTTGTGTAACATATGAAATAAACTAAACTGAATATAAACATGATAAAACTAATATTTGATTAATAAAAACACATAAGGAAGTCAAAGGGAAAGCGACTTTTATATAATTGATATTATATCGAAGGGTGGCAGAGAGAGAAAGATTGAGGTAGGATATGAGAAGGATTCAAGGGGATGAAAACAAGAGAGTATATCCTGGCCGACAAAACAGCTTGTAAATATTATCTGAGTTTGGTATGAGACTATTCATGATAGATAGATAGATAGATAGATAGATAGATAGATAGATAGATAGATAGATCATGGTATTTATTGGCGATATTCAAAACAGCAGCCATAGGATGAAACAAAATGAATTTAGTTAAAAAGGTATAAAACATTCTTAAAAACTACACAACAGCATAACAAGAATTCAATCATCTTGAGAAATATACAATTAACATTTTACAAAGAATAATGAATTCATTAACAAACAAGATTATAGACATACAAGTCAAGGTAAATTAAATCACAGCATTCATGTTAGGCCGTGCGGGCGAGTCACACATTTCAATTATTGTATTTTAAATGTATATGGTTACATGCATCAACATTGACGTTAACTCATTTCAGATAGATGTGTATGAAAATTGCTATTCAAATTGGTTTCTGTAATTCAATTTTCATCGTTAAAGAACGTATAGCTTTAAAATACTGAAATTATATGATATGTAATTTGTGTACACATTGACATTTACATTGAAAATATTCAGTTATATTCAAGTGATTCATGATTTCTTGATATTCACGATTTCTCTCTGAAACTAATGTACTGTCACATTGAATAAACCGTTTTTGTTTTGTTTTTCGTATAGATTGTACAATGTTATATTCCATCCTTTAATTTAATAAAGTTTGTTTGTAATTGCAGGTTAATTATTAATTGGAAACATTTCAACGACGAATCTATTTAACTCAATCCATTTTTCAGAGATGGGAAGAAACGAAAGATCATCCAGTATTTCCACTAGTAATGAAGGGCGCCATCTAGTGACAATTAGCTCTATAGACACTTTTTTCTTCTTCTTCTCCCCCCCCCCCCCTCATTGCTTTATTTTGTTCCATAATTAGTTAACAGATAAGTGTCATGAAATATCAAACACCATGCATGCTTACGATTAGTTTTGATGGGAATTAAAATGATTATTTGTTAAAAAGAAGTAAAGGCCTACACGCGCTTCGAAATGTGCACAAACTGAAACATCTGAGAAAGTTTTGAAGCAAGACGGTCATTTTTCTACCTTAGTTTGACCTTATAAAACTGTATGACCATTTGGAAGCTAAACGGAATATGTTTGTCATAAAATAAAACAAAAACAAAAACAAAACAAATCAGTAATTGGGTTTATAAAACGTCAGTTGCACTTAAGGTTTTAAAACGTTCAAAGCCAACTTCCTAAAAACCTATATATTATGTCAATACTGCTGATTTTAAAGTAAAGTGGTTGCTTATTGCTGACAACTAGAAATCTGAAAATACCTCAAAAATGATAATTAATGTTCGTATATTTTGCACAAAATCCATCTTACAATCGTTGCATGTTTATCAAAAACAAGGTCTCTCATGAATAATCATGATGGTCGTGACCATATGGTTTTATTAGGTGGGTTTAAAGTGGACGTATTTCCTTTATGGGGTCAAGTGTGTTTTACATAGGCACAGAAGGCTCATGTAAATTCAACAGATTGAAGATTTATATTCAAAATTGAAAACTTTCAATAATCTTTCAATGGACGACCTTTTACATATTTTTTTCTTCAACACATTGACCATGATGATCTTTGTGCATGCCTATCTTAGGTTTCTATACATGTATAAACTTTCAATGATCTCTCATTAGTCTTTCAGTGATCTCTGTAAAATATTGGCCTATACCGAGAGATCATAGAAGACTACTAAGACATTTGAAAGTTCATTGACAACAGAGACTGCTGACGGACCATCGGAAGATCACCTTCCTGAAAGACCCCTGGAAGACAGTTCTGAAGCAGTTTGGAAGGTAAATTGCCATTGGGTCTAAATCCACTTTGACTAGTGCCCGTTTGGTCTCAACCTTCAAGTTGCTATCACACACCTAAAGGGATTTGGAGACCGTGCCTTTTCGTCCATTGCTCTACGCCTTTGGTACTCCCTCCCTTCTTCACTTCGTGAAATTGACAGCATCGAACACTTCAAATCATGCCTCAAAACTCACTTATTTCGGCAGATGTGTAGTAATTAACTTAATTGGATGAGCCTGCGCCTTTGAATGTTTTCAACGGAAATATGGCGAAATATAAATGCTGTGGATCATCATCATCATCATCCCACATGGTCTAATTTATTTTCGTCTACAGCAACCAGTCCATCTAATTATCATTTGGTGTAACTGCCACTTCGTCTATTTACCATTATGTCTAATTGCCATTTGGTCTAATGTCCACTTGGTCTAACACCATGTAAATCGTAAACTTGTAATTGACCAATATGCATTTTGGAATTAGATGAAAATGCAGTTAAACTATTGTGGTAATTGGAAATTTGACCAAGTGGTCATTAGACCAAGAATGTTTCAGACCAAATTGTCAGTAGACCAAACGGGTCTAGCTCATATAGCAAAGCCAATCAGAGAATTGGACCAACTGCTCCAAGACCAAGTGGATATAAACCGTTTGGAAGACCACGAAGACCATTGAAGATCAGACAATATTGGAAGTTCATTGAAAGATCAAGCAAGATTAATCTTTCAATGGTCTTTCAGAGATCCCAGGTCTCCAAGACCACAGATAAAAAGTGTGATTGTGGATTGCCTCTATCATTAGGAAATAGAGCTTGGGAGGTTCCATAATACAAATGTAAAATGTACATATTTCTTATACATGTATTTCTGACAGTTTTCATATTGAGTGATGTATTACTATGTTAACTTTTATTTGTTATGTTAATTTTATGTATATACATTTACTGTTGATTTTTTTTTTGTATTCTTTTGTGTTGATGATAATCCGAAAACGTGGATTTTTTTGTTGTTTCAATAAAATGATTTGATTTGATTTGAAAGACCCCCATTTCCCCCCAGCTATGTTCTCAACGATCACCATGCATGCATGGAATCTTGAAAATCACAGAGTGTTTAGGAAACCATTATTATAGGGCCCTTTGAAAGATCACTTTCTTCAGACAGATTATGTCTTTCATCGGTGTTTCAGGGATCCTATCATTCGTGAAAAAGCATGGCATATTTCAGACGCGGATCTAGGGGGTCTGGCCGTCTCAGCCCCCATTAACCAGAATGTTAGAATCAGGAATTTTTGGCCTTTAACCCCCCTCCCAGGCGAGCAGGAAAAAAAAAGAAGGAGGGGAAAAAATGAACTACTTTCCCCTATCCATTGGTCTGTTATTTGAATAATGGTAAAAAAAAATTTCTTCAGGCAAGCAGAAACTGCATGCACTATATATATATATGTATATATATATATATATGTATTATCATTATATTTTTTCTTTTATAATAGATAGATAAATATTGGTTTGTTTTTAGATTATATTTATTTAAACCACCAATTATTACTCAAAGATATTTATATAAACGGAGGAAGAACACATTTTCGAGCTGTCTCTCAAACCGTACACTGCATAGGTTGTTTTTAATAATGAAATATCTTAAGGTCAACAAATCAAATGCGGTGTTCCCCAAGGATCAATTCCTGGCCCACTTTTAATTCTTGCAACGCATCCCATATTCTAAAATCAATTTCATTTCCTGATGACACGAGTATGTTCAACTCTTCAAGCAACTTTCATTCAAAACTTAAATGTAATTTACCAAATGGCCATGTGAAAACAAGCTGAACAAAATATATACGAAAACAAATTTTTATGCTGTTCACAAAAAGGAAATGCAAAATTGACGATAAGCATAAAAATATGTGGATTTCTAATTAAACAGATAACTTCACTTAAATTTCTTGGAGTTGCTATCGATAGTTGGGCAGACAATAATAAATACATTAGCCAAACATATTTATGATATCGGTGTAATGTATAAACTAACATTTGCTATGAGTTACACTCTTCTTATATAGACCATACTAAACATGATTTACAATCCTAGTTATTATACATTTATATCTAAAAAAAATAATAATAACAATAAAAAATAAAAAATAAATAAAATTACAAAAATATTTTTTATTATTAATCATACCCCATTTCTCGCTCATACCCAGCATATCGGGGTCTTCCCACGAGGCCGATTATTTTCTCACGAGGCCTAGGGTCCACGAGGCCGATTATTTTTCATATATTATTTTCTTTCAGGATGTTTGACTGCATCAGTCATGTCAATAGAAAAGTTTCCGCTAAGCATATCCTCCAATAAAGCCTAAAATATAATCTTATAAATTGCGGATAATAAAAACAGGCATTAATTATTTGCTATAAGGCTTTCGTAAATCGGGGCAATATTATGATTTATACTCGAGTATCATCTCGCTTACCAATCTTACAAAAGTGTAGTGGCCGTTGAATACCTTTTCATTAGTTTATTCTTTGTGAAATTTTGAAACTTTAGTTTTAAATATTTTCCTTTATTTTTATTTTTCGTCAGTAATGTATTCCTTTAAAAAAAAACAAAAAAACATCGGCGTTTGAGAAGTATATTGCAAAATACAATATGAGAAAATCGGCCTCGTGGGAAAAATACTCGGCCTCGTGGACCCTCCCCGGCAATAGCATGCCTATATTCAGCTTCCTACAAAACTTAAGTGATGATGTTTTGTATATATATATATATATATATATATATATATCAAGTTGGGATTTTCAAATTCACCCTTGTCAGAAATAAATCCTCCCCTGATTCACTCGAATTTTTTTTTTTTCAATTGTAATATTTATAATTATCGAACCAGAAAGGCTATTATTTTTCATTTATCGTTTGTTCAGAGCTCAGTCATTCACTATATTGTTAAAGATTCAAAACATCTGAATATTCTAAAAGGTAATTAAAAAAAGTACATTCTTGTTTGAACATGTTGAAATTTTATTTCTTTATTTAATTTTTTAAACTTATACCATTATATGTTATGTATTGCATTGTATTGTCTTTAGTATCTGTTATGTTTCATTCATGGTAAAAGTAGAGGCTATTGACCATTCTTGTATAACAAGAAGACTTGTCCCTTTTCATTCATGTTAGCAGTTGATGACCAGACCAGGTAATTTCTTAAACAAGGCGAAAGTCAAGACACAAGAACAATGCACCACAAATTTTTTTTTTGGTCAACTTTGCAACATTCTGCTCGGTTGGTCAATCCATTCCCATTCTTTTTAAAGTCATTTATCTCTCTTTTCTTTACTTCTTATTCCCTTTTTATTTCCACCTCTCTTATATTTACCTCTCTTCCTTTGTACCCCCCTTTTGGCCTATATAATACTTGGGGACCAAGAGCCCTAAATGCATGAGTTACCTTGGCATATTATCATGATTATATCTCAACTTTGAACCCTCTTAAAAAAACAAAACAAAAACAAACAACAAAAACAAAAACTAGATTGTCTATATTCGTTTTGTAGAATTTCAAATTTACTTCCATATTAAAAAGTTAAAGACAAACATGATGAAAAAAAGATCATTGGACTTTGCAAGGTTTCAATACTCTTGACAACTTGCAATAAATCAACATAAACGCTTTGCATTCATAATTATCTTCAATTAAGATACAGGATAATGAATGACATTATGTAATTGCAATATTTAAAAAAATAGATTTTCCCCTAATTATCTTCATCATTTATCCCTCCACCACCACCATCACCATTACCACTACTGCACCACTGTAGCAACCACCACTGCATCATCACCTTCAACACCACCACCACCACCATCATCATCATCATCATCATCAACATCACCGTCATCACCATCGTCATCATCAATCATCATCATCATCATTATCGTCATCACCATCATCATTATTATCATTATCATCATCATCATCATCATCACCGTCGTCGTCGTCATCATCATCATCATTATCATAACCATCATATTTTCATCATCACCCTTAGTCCCTTTTCATAGTTATCCTCATAATTTATTGTGATTTATTACTTATTTGTGAATTTATTATTTATGTCATTATTTATATATTTTTTTACCATTTTCTATATACCATTATGATCAATCACAAGCATCGTCACACCATCATTCATATAAATCACAAACGTCATTTTCTTATTCATCACCACCACCACCACCACCATCACCATCACCCCCACCCCACCACCTCACCACCAATACCAACCCCACCACCAGCACCACCACACTACCACCCCACCACCAATACCAGCCCCCACCACCACCACCGCCACCACCACCACCATCATCATCATCATCATCATCATCATCATCATCGTCATCATTATTATCATCAGCACCATCCATCACCTATCATCATCATCATCATCATCATCACCATCATCATCATCATCATCATCATTCATAACCATCAGATTTTTATCATCACCCCTTAGTCCCTTTTCGTAGTTATCATATCATAATCTTTATGTCATTATTTATATTTTTTACCATTTTCTATACCATTTATGATCAATCACAAGCATCGTCACACTATCATTCATATAAATCAAAAACATCATTTTTCTTATCATCACCCCACCACCCCACCACCACCATTGTCATCATCATCATCATCATCATCATCATCATCACCATCATCATCACCATCATCATCATATTCATCACCATCAGATTTTGATCATCGCCCCGTAGTCCTTTTTCATAGTTATCATTATAATCTTCATATCAATATCTTTTTAACCATTTTTTCATCCCACGTAATCATTGTATGCATATTTGTTCCACCTCCTCTCCTCCTCCTCCTCCTCCTCATTACGTCACTATCATCCAGCCTATGATCGTCTAATAATGACTAGTCTTGCATCAGGTAAAGGGTCTGATGAGTGAGACTTTTATCTTGATGTGTGGTGGGAACATTACCAGAAACATAAAATTCCTGTTAATAAAATCAACCTTTAAATACAAATTATTAAACAAACCTGTAAATAATGTTCAAATATACGTTTCATACCCCAATCAATAGCTTGTAAATGTTTTGTCTCCTCTTTCATATTCGCGTATGTTCTGATATTGATTTCGTGCAAGCCCATTGATTTTACACACACGTAAATGTGTTGAAGTGGACATTTGCGACACTGTGCGGAGAAACACCTCTTTGATGCAAAATTGATGCTTATTGCGGTTTTCATGATCAAATCACTGTCAGACGTGTGAAATTGTATGGAGAGGAGTGATTCCTGAGATTTCTGCGTTAATCAGGTAAATGATATTCGATATTTTATAAGGAAAATTAGTGTTACATGTCTTGTTTTTCGTGATGTGTTTGCTGGGGTCCGCGGGTGGGTCAACCGTGGGCTCTCGCTGGGTGCGTGCGTGCACCAACAGTGTTGACTCGCTAGCTTGTTCATAGACATAGGGAAAGCTCATTTCTTCATGATAATTTATGAGCTCTTTATCTTGTTTTGCATGTGTGCATGCCTGCAGTAAAAGTAAGCCAAGTCATGTCAAAGATTTTCACCTTTTGGCAGATTGTATGGCCAAAAGTTGGTGAGAGAAGGAATTCTAATGTCATGTGCGATTTGATAATATATAGTCTAGGCCTATTTTTTTTCTCATTTGCTAATTTCAAATCTTGATGAAAATACTAGATATTTAGTTACCGTAGAGGTGCCAGTTACCGACCGGGGGTCAGTAGTCGGCCACTCGAGTCTTTACCGTGACTTTTCTTTCCAACGCGCTAATTATACGAGTTACCACAGCGTATACATGAGAAAGAAATGAAGATGAACTATCATACGAAGTTTTTTTGTAAATGAATTCGTAAATTTAGCACAAAATCCCAGAGAATAGGAAGTGTAGGGTACCGATTCGCGAAAATGCACAATCGTTAACGGGTGAGTTAACTTTTTAATAAATGTTTGCACTCTAATTATAATTTTGAGTCTCACTTTTGATCGTATCAATGCAGTTCGATCGGACCGGTAAATCTTCACGTCCGTCCACGAAGCTGACTTGAATAGAAATTTCCTCCGTAGCTCCGAAAATCTTGTAATTTATCGAACAACAGCTAGCGAGATGGCGCTACACCAGTTACCGGCCCCCACCACCTTTAGTGCATTGTGAGTGCGCGTTTGTGCACGGCGGGTTTGAATACGTACATACCGCGTAATTTGTATAATTTCAATACTGTGCGTGTATCTATATATTGCATGTTCAATTAGCGTTAATTAATTACCAAGTTCTTTGTTTTTTATGTTTTTTTTTGTAATTCGAAAAACGTGATGAAGAGGGAGAGAGGGGGGTGGGGTTGAAATATGCTTTGATTGGTCGGAATTAATTACGTTTTTCATAATTTATTCAAAATCAACATAGACAGTTTATGTTCCAACTGCTCTTCAAGATAAACACTTACCTCTTCGAAAAGTTAACGTTTTTCATCCTAGATTCTAAGCCAAAGTCACTACAAACCACCTTCATTATATTTTCCCCACTGACAAAAAAAACAAAACAAAACGAAAACAAAACAAAAACGAACCCAAACCATATTAAGCGCCCAATTTTCTTATTTAGTAGGCCTATTCTGTTACCCTTCTGCAAGTGTATCTTTTAATTACAAAATTAATGAAAGTTATGGCATTTTCAAGTTCCACTTTTTTCTTCTTTTTTTTTTTTTTTTTTTTACAAAACAGTAATATGCACCACATGCAAATGAGAGAGTCACTCACTACTTTTTTTTCTTAAGAAATATAGAATATTTTGTTTATTTGTTTGTTTGTTTGGTTGTTTGTTTGTTTGTTTTTGTTTGTTTTTTGTTGTTTTTTTGTTTTGTTGGTGCAGATTCCATGATTAGGAAGCTCTTCATTGAATCATATATATAAGGCAATTACGCATGTTCAAGAAGAAATAAACCTTAATTAACAATATAATGCAAAAAAAAATGAGGACAACTGAACATATTTTCGTCCTATTATACTGCCAGTGGCGGATCCAGGAGTTTCGAATGAAAGGGGGGGGGGGTGGCTGTATAAGTTTGTTTTTTTATTTGAGCATGTACAGTCAAGGGGTCTTATACTAAATGTACATTAAATAATAATAAGAATTATTTGTGCATGTATTTACAGGCTTATAATCATAACTTAACATGATTATCCAAAGTCCCCTATACCCCCTCCCTCCCATAGTCCCATCATTTCATACCCCGTTGTATATACTGAGAACTTTTTACAAAGCCCAACGATTCGTGGTTGTCAAGCATGCTTGCAAGAAATTCTTTTCATTTAGAGGGGAAACAAAGACAACTTTAAATAGATCCATGTCAGATGATTTGAAATAATGTTTTTGTATGTTTAAGCAATCATGAGTGAAATAAACGGTCGACGGGTGTGATGATCTATATTTCTTCAGATCTGCCTTTGATCGATAACCGCTATACACGGAAGCAAAATTGTTAAACATTTCAAATATACTTGGGGAAAAAATTGTTTTGCCCCTCCGTAGTAGCTAGGCCCTGTCAAATTTTCAGTTGTTTTATTACTCATTGCATTTGTCACCCCATTAGCATACTATTATATAGGAGCAAAAAACAACAACAACAACAACAACAACAACAAAAAAGAAAGAAAAAAAAAAGACTGAACAATGACAAGGTAAGCTTTAAATTATTTCTTCTGCAAGTATAAGAAAGACAACTCAAATGACTGTAATCCAAGTAATCATGATGTGCTTGGATGATCAGCTCTCTTGCCACCTGAAATGAAATACAAAATACGGAAAAGGTATTAGTTTCTCTTATGTTAGAGTTTATACTGTTGGGCACACATCTAGAGATTAAACCGTTAGGGTCAACAAACTCCAAATGAGCTATGACCTTTATCTGACTCCTGGTTTTCCCCCATTTGTAGACAAGTCGCCATGGTAACGATGTAATGCGATCTCGCGAAGACTGCATCGAAGGCTTTTCCAAATGCCGATCACACATTTTCAATTCCCGTATGTTTACGGGGGGGGGGCATGCGCATGTACTAATAATTTCTTTTTCTTAAGTATGGAACACAAAAATGTAAGAATAACTTAAATTATAATCAGACGCACGTACTGCATCACAGCAAATTTGATATTTTCAAAACAAAATGATAAACGTGTAATAATTTAAGAGTATAATGATAAGCGAATATTGTTCCAGCAGGTTATAACTGCCCATTCTCAGTTTGGATAATTATCATACATCACTTAACCTCAGGCTTTAGAAATTGGAACCAGAACATTCCAGATTCGTTTATAAAATGAAATCATTCCCCTCCAATAGCCTACTCCGCGTAATTTTGTTGACAAAGTTTTTTTTTTTTTTTTTTTTTTTTTTTTTTTTTTTTTTCCTAAATAATATGAGCAGGCTCATCCTGCTTTTTCAGTGAATTAATTCAGAGTCAAGCAAAACTCTGCAACACCACAAAGCCCGCTCCCTCAATTACTAAACTCCACCCCTCCATTCTCATTGGCTTTATATTTCTTGTATACATCCAATCACAGGTACGCCTGCACCCCAAACTTTTTTTTTTCTGTTTATGTTCCCACGCTTAGGTGAGAAATCTGATACTGTAATGTGCTTGTAAATTTCATGAGATTCCAGAGATAGTGGTGACCGAGATAGCAGTCTCCACTTGTATACTAAAACCCAGTATTAATTTTTATCCTCTCCCCCGCCCCTCCCCCCATCTCTCTCTCCCTCTCTTCCTCTCAATTGGCCCTTTGTTTTTCCCATGCGATTTCACACTCTTTGTCTCTTCAATTCCCCCTTTTTAAAAGTTTGTTTCTTTTTCTTTTTTTTTCTTTTTTTTTTCTATCTCTTCTTTACTCGCTCTCATTCTCCACTCCTCTCTCTCCCTCTCTCTCTGTGCAGGACCCCTCCTTCCCACATTTGTTTATATTAGGGTAGATGTAGGGAATACCGGCCACTTAAGCTCATTTGCTTAATTAGGACATGAAAACAATAAAATCACAAAAGAAAAAGTTTATCATTGCTTAGCTACATCATTCACCTTTATTTTCCAAAAAAATTGAGGTAATCAAATATTTGTTGAGGCAGTTATATGCAAATAATGACGTCATGGTAAATTGTCCGGCATTCCCTACAGTGTAGGAAATACCGGACAGTATGTTTTTACCCTTTTTTTTGTATAAAGATCTGTCTGGAAGCACTGATTTGAATGTAAACCATCAACTTAACATGTTTGTATTGATTTTTTATAACATTATTTATTTTTAGAAGATTATATGCATTTTACTACAAAATTTCAAAACACTCAGAATAACTTTATATCTCATGTAGATCATGACATATCACAATAATAATAAAGAGAAATAGACATTTCAAAATTGTCAAACAATTTAATAAATAAATATAATACATTATATATGCAATACTATTTGATCTACATGCTTAGCAACTCAACCCGGAAGTAAAACAAACAACCGTCAATGTGGTGTCCGGTATTCCCTACACAAAAAAATGACTGACTAGCACTTTTCAACAAACTGCCACCCCAATACACAGGCTTTGTACTGTGCAAACACTTCATACACGTTTGGCCCACCCTCCACACATGTCCATAATGCATGAAATAGAGGTCATGCCCCAATTCTATTTTTATACCATCACATTCTTTAAAATGTCAATTTTTACATCAGGCCATTTTTCAGGCTGCAAATTTTCCTACCTTGACAGATTTTGGTAGTTTTCTCGGAGATTTCTCACTTGTTGTTGTCGAATACAGCATTCAACCTTCCCAGACAGACCACCTGACCAATAGATGCCGGTATTTCAACTCAGTTGATCTTATGTTGGCAGCTAGGGCTGGACATGTGGTGACCGTCCGATATTCCCTACTGTCCGCTATTCCCTACATCTACCCTACCTTTTGTTAATTTTTTTTGGTTTTAATTATCTCATATATGCAAATAATGTTTCCACAAATAAATTAGCATATTTTAATCATAATAATTCATTATTATTCTAAGGTTTTTTTTTTAAATTTTATACTGGTTTGTTGCTCATGTTGTAAATAATAATCCAAGATCAGAAGGGGGGTATTACCATTATTTTCATTTATTTCGTTCATTATCATGGACCTGGAAAAAAAAATTCACAGACTGGTTGTGAAAAGTGACCCAGGTGCGGATCCAAGGGGGCTAAGGGGCCTTGCCCCCCCCCCCCTCCCAAAAGAGAGAGGGGGGAGTGAGAAAATAAATGGAAAAGGTGAGAAAGAGAAAGAAAAGGGAGGTAATAAAAGGAAGGGATAAAAGAGAGAGAAAAGAGAAAGAAAAGCAAGGAAGATTGAGAGAGGGGGAAGAGAGAGAAAAGGGAGGAATGAAAGAGAGAATTAGAGAAAGAAGAGAAGGGGAAAGAGGGTAAAGGAAGTGAAGGGGAACTTGAGAGGAAAAAAAGAAAAAAAGAAAAGAGTAAGGGGAGAAAAAGGGAGGGGTATTAGAGAGAGAAAGGGGAAGGAAAATGGTGAGGGAAGAGAAAAGAAAGTAGAGAGTGAAAAGAAGAAGGGAAAGGGAGAGGGGAGAGAAAAAGAAAAGGGGAAATAAAGAGAAAAAAAGAAGGGAAAGGAGAGGGGAAAGAAAGGCAAAAAGAAAGAGTACGAAGAAGAAAATAACGGAAAGGAAGAGAAGAAAGAAAAGAATTAAAATAAAAAAGGGAGAGAAGGAAAAGTGAGTTAGGAAAGAGAGGGAGAAATAGAAGTGGAAGGGAAAAGTGATATGTAAAGGACAAAGGAAGAGGGGGAAAACAAATCAGTTGTTAATATTTATTAACACAATTGTGAATCTCGTAGCCTGAAATTAGCCCTTGCATCCTCTTGTACCAAATGAATAAATTAGAATGGGGAGCTGAAGCAGCCTCGGCCCCCAATTCGGCAACGCAAAAGATGAGAGAAATAAGAAGGAAATTAAGACAAGCCAAAAAACATGAAAATTGACGAATACGAGAGTAGGAGAATCTGCAAATAGCAAACCTTTCAAGTCACTAAATATAAATGTTTTTTTTTTTACTTTAAATTTTCTTCTAGTTACAAATGCATTACAAAATTAATTAACGTTGAATAGTAAATTACAAATGGTACTAACTAGAACAGATGATATGGAAATACATCACGCACCACAAATGGATAATTTAGATAATCAATCCCCCCCCCTATACCCGCCCCCCCCCCTATACCCTCGCCCCCCCCCCCCGCCGCCCCTCCCATGCTCCAAAAAGCAACATTATACTCGGTTGATTTCAGAGCGCGTTACGTGCGCACGTATAGGGGCCGGAAACTGATGCCAGGTATACCGGGTACTAGCCCCCCATGTCACCGCGCATGAATCGCTCGCTGTGCGATCGTCGTAGGACTTCCGCGCAACTGCAACATAGAATTCGGTAGCGAAATATTTCGGCTTCAATACAAGCATAAAATCAAGAAGCTAGGTGAAGTATTGTTGTTTATACGTGTAAAAAACTGCTTAAGTGGCCGGACACCGGCACCTATACGGTACTTGTTACTTGTTGTTGTAATCCCAAAAGGCAGCTCCTTTGCACATACAGCTGCAAACCAACATCAGTCAGTACTAAAAATTGGCTGCCTGTCGCCCTCTTGGTTGCTGAGGAAACTTCTCAATAATAATTAGCGAAACCAGCTTTAAACCTACCTCAAAATAAATTAAGATAGTCTATATTCTCATTGCAATATAATTCTTTCATTAGATATTTTTAATTTTGTTTAGTAGAATTTTTAGACCCTTTTTTTGGATATGCCACCTTGACTTGGCTTGAGGCAAGAAGCTGCTCAAGACACTTTTCTGCATTGACTTTCCATTGGAAGAAAACTGCTGCAGTAAGGTACTTCCCAGTGCAAGGTCAATTATGAATTGACCATGCATAAGTGTAAGTGGCTCCTTTGAAGCTATACTGGAATGGCCGTCATGTGCCAATGGAGGTGACAAGGTGCAGGGTTTGGGTAGACTCAAATAGATACAATAAAATGAGCATCCAAGGGTGCGAGTAAAAACATCGATTTATTTACAGCATATGGGACCCAACAGGAGGCTGCATCATGCTGATGAAAGGTAGCGCAGCCTCTTTGAAAGCATTTGGATTTCCATGAAGAATGATATGTCCTGGTAATTTATTCCATATTCGTACAGTCCTTGGGAACATTGCATATTTGTATGTGTCTATTGTAGCTTTGGGTATGACATATTTAGTCATGCCTGCCAAAGTAGGTAGCTGGTGATATGACCTTTGGCAAAGGCACATGAACCAGCTGATGACTTGTAATTAGTAAAACTTAAATGGGAATCCAACCCAAGGAGATAATCAACCTTACAGGAAAGAGGAAAATGAGAGGAGCAATCTAAAAAAAGTTTCATCAAAATCGGTTATAAAATAAGAGAGTTATGGAAGTTTGAAAAGTCTAGTTGTTCCTTCTTTGGGGATCCTCAAATTGGCATCATTGGCTTCAAAATGGCCGATCTTATGGACAACTCTCCATTCATTTTGTACACAAATTTACAGATTTTCCCCATTTTCTTTCAAAATATGTCTTCTTTTCTTCAGAGCTCAAAATATGTCATGGGAAAATATATTTCACACGGCATATGTTGAGCTCAGAATGAGGTAAGATATATTTTGAAAGAAATATATATAATATTGCTCCTCTCATTTTCCTCTTTCCTGGAAGGTTGATTCTCTCCTTGGGTTGGATTCCCCTTTAAGCTGTATATTTTTTCCTTCAATTCAATTCATTCAATTCACAATAATGAAAGTACAAATATGTATGTTACATACAAAAATATAACAAACAAAATATACAATATTATTATAATATATACGAACAACGAACAGTTAAAACAGATACAATAATAGGCGTATACAATAACATCGGAAAGGAAAAATTGAACATAAATTATACTAATAATTACAATGTGATGAATTAAAACATATATTATTACTGCGGAGGGAGCCAACTGGAAGACAGAAAAAAGTTGGCACCCAATTATGATAAAATACATTGAATTAGCAATCAAATATTTACGTTAAATAAAATAGAAAGGTTACTACGGCCAAATAAATAAAACAAAACAAAGTGATCAGGAAATTCTACTAAGGTTGAATTCGATCATGGGATGTATCTATCAAGGGTTTTCTTCACGTCACCAAACAGTTATTCCTTTGATTATGAACCATGGTGAACACAGTAGGCCTACTTGTATGTAATGAGTCATGTCTAATTATGTCATTAGTGCATATCTGTTCAAGTGTTTTATTTTCAGAATAATGTTGAGAAATACTTTGTGTACAACTAAGTCCATGTACATTAACTATATACTATGATGAAGTACCTTTTACAATAAGCGAGCATAATATACCATCATGTGATTGCACAAATACAATAGTGCATTGATCAAGTGCCAATTAAATATAGCTTGTGGGTGCAATAATTAATAGATTAGCTGAGTTTAAAGAGAAAAGTGAAAGTGTCATTCAAACGAGTGTAAAAGACACAGATATGAAACTTAAGAAAATTAGTCATCATACTGATATATATATTACATTATTTGCTCAAGGTGTGAATGAGTCCTTTTTTTCTTTGTCAATTGGCACCAATAATTCATTTCCCCAAAACTCTTTAAAAAAAGAGAGAGAAAAAGAAAGTGACATTAATTTATCATTAATAAGGCCAGCACACAATTTACAAAGTATGCATTAAACAAAAACAAAAACAAAAAAAAGGGGCGGGCGGGGGGAGGAATAGGGATTTTTCATTGATTGCCTTTCTGGAGATTTAAATTATATATTTTTTTGTCATGAACTACATAGTCTATTTCAAGAAATGTTAATGTAATGTACAGCAAAAATAATATATTATTATAAAATTGTATTTGTAATTGTTGCTCTTTCAGCGGATCTATAATTGTATGCCGTTCATGTCATTCAAAAAGAAGATATGTTTACAAAGTTTTATAATATAAATTATAAAACGGTAATGGTACATGTATGCACAGTCCCACACATTTTCTCATACATACAGGGGGTCCGGGTCATGCCAATTTTCTGTGTTAGGATCCTTGTTAAAAGTCCCAAAATCTTGAAGTCCCAGCAATGGTTGAAAAAGTAAATTGTGGACTTCTGAGCATTCAATGTACATTGTCCAACCATGCAATATACAAAATGTACATAATATGCTTCAGTTTGTGCACTTAGAATTTGATTTATAGTAGATTAAAAACAAATTACCAAATTTTGAAAGACATTGGTTTACTACACTGTATGTGTGATGGGCTATAAATCATTATTACCCCAAAAGAAACCACAGATTCATAGAAATCCTGCTTTTCATTCTACAATTCCCTCTCCCTATTGTGCATGTTCAAATACAAGTTCACCACAACTGTTACACACAACTGAGTATAGTTATCTCTTTTTCATTTGCACTTTTGCATTGTAATATCATTTCGTAAATGTCTAAAAATAAAAATCCAAGCTGTAACACACAACTGAATATATCTGCAATGTGTTTATACTTTATGCTGATATTACATGTAAGTTTGTAAATATCTAAATTGTAAATTGCTAGACCAGGAAATATCTCTTTTTCTTTGCAAAGTTTTGTGTCATAAAGATATTTAGCTGTAACACAATGTAACCCATACTGTCACCACAATTCTGTATCAGGACAACTTCCCCCGGACAATTACCCCCAGGACAAATAACCCCTAAAAATAGGGTTAGGTTTAGGTGGTAGATTTTTGGTGGGGGGAGTTGTCCAGGGGGTAATTGTCCAGGTGGCAATTGTCCAGGGGATAGTTGTCCTAGAACCTTAAAATTCATCTCTGTAAACAGGTCTGTAGATTTAGATTTTTTGTTTTATTGCTTCCTGGTTTCATTTTCATTGCAAAAAATATTCATGAAATAACCCCCATCAACTAATGATTAATTTAAATTCATGAAGAAAGCAGTGCCGTTTTAATCTACATTTAAATTAAATCAAGCTCCTCATACATGTACATGTATGTAATCTGTCTCAAATCTGATTTATAATGGCTTATTGTTTATCTGTTGAAATGTGTTATTTGTTCTAAAGATGATTATTTTAAATTTAACATTGGGATTAATGTTGCCTTTTGCCTACATGTACATGTACAAGTACCACTGTACTATTGAGCTTTATATATAAAGCCTGTGTACATGTCTGAATACATGTATCAGAGTCTAATGTCTCTATTATATATTTTCTGTTGATGTTTGCTCTATGGTTGTCTGTTTCAATACTCCAGCACATGATCAAATCTGTAAGCTGCACGTCTATCATCCTTTGAAATTTCCTTTTTTTATTTGCACTGAGTTAGTCATGTGCTTCAGTGATCATGTAAACAAAACCCTCTTCACTTTAAATACTAGCGGACTTTAGTCATGTCTCTAACGTTGAATTGTCTTGGTCGTGTGTGTTGGGAAGGGAATTTTTTAAGTGTTTCCCGTAGTAACTTATAAAATTCCTTAAAATAATGAATGTTCCCTTTTGTAGTTGTTTTTTTTTTTAGATAATACTTTACTCTACTTACAATAAAAGAAATGGTATTTTTTGTGGTATTTCTGTGGTAATGGTCATTTTTGGATGGCCGAGAATTAACAGTGTTTAAAAAGTATTTTACTTTTTTCTGATACCAACACTAAATGTTGAGTTTACAAAGCATGCTTAAAAATTTACCATGAAAAAGTCTCAACTCAATCTCTTTTTAGAGGTGCAAATTTTGTTTACTATATTAACACCCTTTCACATGCTTTTGGACCATACATACTTGTGCCAAATAATAGAAGAGCACTGTAGGTAATAAAGATGAAATATTTTAGAAAATGAAATTTACTACATTTTATACAACAACCGTGTTGAAAACATTGAAATGTACAATGTAGGGCTACATGTTCAATTAGCTAAAAAAAGCACCAAAAAAATAAAATAAAAATCCCACCAAAATAAGCTATACACAAATCGACCGTATTAAAATCCATCTAGAACTGTTTGCCCTTTTCAATTCAATCTGATTTCCCTTGTAATATATTTGTGTTGCCATGGCAATTTTCATCCATCTCCCCCAGCTCTTTGCCAAACTTGTAGGTGGTCATCACTTTGAATAGAAAGTGTAAGTGACTACTGGTAAAGGTTGACAAATATTGAATGTAAATGTACATCAGCGACAAAAAGGGGCTCAGGTAGTTTTTTTTTTTTTACCTGCAATGCAAAAAGAGCCACATGGCTTGAATATTGCAAAGGAGCTACTCAATACTAATTATTTTAGGATTTATTTTCTTGTCTTTTTTTCCTCTTATTATCTCTGTTATTATTATCATTATTATTATATTTGTTGTTATAAATATTATTTTGTGATTATTGTTACAATGCTCTTAATGACCTGTACACGTTGATTGTTTTTGATTGAATAGAACAAACAATTATATAAAACAAAAAATTATTTTAGGATTTTTTAAAAATTTAAATTACTTATTTACTGCGTTCTTTGGAGTGAAATTTTTTTGTTTTGTTGTTATCTAGTCAGATAACAGAATGCTTCAAATGATGATGCAAATATATTTTTTGCTCTAAGGACGGGCCTGGTATTTGATTTGAGCAGTTTTTATGTGAAATAATCAGTGGTCATGAAAAGAATGTTCCTGCCGATTGCTTGGCATTGAATTTCACTAGTTATAGTAGGTACTACATATGTAGCATTCTGGACAGAGAGCGTGAGAGAGAGAGAGCGTGAGGGAGAGATAGATAGAGAGAGAGAGATAGAGAGAGAGAGAGAGAGAGAGTGAGAGAGATAAAGAGAGAGAGTGAGAGTGAGAGTGAGAATGGGAGAGAAAGGGAAATGTTCCCATCTTTATTTATAAAAAATTACTATTTCTATAGGTCATGCACAACACAGAATACTGTAAACTACAGTGCCACCACATATCAAGTCAAATACTTGCTACTTTACAATAAGCCTCTGCAATTGATTTGAGCCGTTCTTATGTGAAATTATCAATAGAGATGAAAAGAATGTTATTTACTGCCGAATGCGTGGTGTAGGATTACACTGCGAATAGAGGGAAGGTAGCCAATGTAGAATTTCACTAGGAAGAAAGAGAATGTAGCCAATCTTTATTTTAGGAATGCAAACCTCGGGTTGCAATCTCTCAAATTGTTTACATCGTCTTCCTACTCCCCATCCCAGCTCTGATCAAAAAGAAGCGGTGGGATCGCGTGATGGTAAGACAATGCCCGGCCGAAAGCCGATATTCGCGTACCCCGGGCGTGTTGATCTGCATGACGTGTATCCGGCCGAGCTGCCAAATATTCTGGCCATGCCGTCTCACAGCTCGCTCGCTTCACGTGATAAATAATTGATCGCGCCAGCCATGTTTTGGAGGGCAGTGAGCATGGTAACTTCCTGATTATCTGGTAGCGGGATTTTCGGGGTGAAAAATGTTCACTGCCCTTGCTTGGCCAGAAGAGGGGGCTGATTCACCCCTCGTTAAGATGGGTTTTATTGTTTGAAGAGAGAACTGAGCGGGAGTGACATTAATATGACGGAGAAAACTGTCTAGGGTACATTGTATGCCGCAGTTAGAGGCATAGAAGTCTTGGAAATGTCATGTTTGTTTAGAACAGGTTGCAGCATCATTTAGTCTCTCTGTATACAATTCACTCGCTCCTTGTGTTATTCATTTCTCTTCCTGTTTTTTTTTTATTTGAAATAAATGTTCATTCCAACATTTTGCTAACATTCAAGATAATATTCATCATGGGCAATGTTTTTTTTTAACCATGATGAATAAAGCATTCAACAATTTTTGTAAAGGCCACTGTTATTTAAATCTCTCTTTACATGAGCAGTATTTTTTTTTGTAGGTGAGGAAAGATAAGAGGAAAGGAGGGAGGAAGAGAGAGAAAGAGAAAGAGACAGAGAGAGAGAGACAGAGAGAGAGAGAGAGAGAAAGCGAGAGATAGTGAAAGAGAGATTGAAGAGATTTTAGGAGATGTAAAAATTCGAGCAAAATTACATATAGGTGGGGGAAATACATGTACATGTACATGAGAGCATAACAGTGTTTTGAAGTAGCCTTTCTGACTCACAAAATTTGTAAAAGAAAAATGCCACATATAGGTTATAGAGATATTTATTGAGGGTGAGAGTGAAGCAAGGGAAAGTTTGAAATAGAGAGGAAGAGAAAGAGAGAGAGAGAGAGAGGAAAAAAAGTTTTAAGAAAGGTGAAATTGAGAGAACAGAGAATATTAATGGTGCTAAGTTATATACAAACATGACATGCACACAAAACAAAACTGTAATTTGGTGCCAAAAGCAACAAACCATATATTTTTGAAACTCTTTCATTGGTTGGATGATACCAAGCAAGTAGTTATGTTTCTTGGAATAATGCATGATGTCTGTTTTTTATCCAAATATCTTTTTTCACACCTGTCTTCGATGTTGTCATTTGTGTGGCAATAGTTGATACATGTTTGCTGTACATGTACATACACAATATCCTTGACAATTCTTCTTCGATGTAGGCAATATATGAAGAGTTCCATTCCAAAAGGGACTAAATCCACTTTTAAAGAAAATTGAGTTATTGATACCAGGACATTGTTCAGGTACGTACTTGTCTTTGAACAAAGGATTTTCTTGAATTGTTGATTGCAACTCCAAGAAAATGCATTTTGAAATTTCCATTTTCCATAGATGCCTGTACAAAATCTGTTAAACAAAGGCCATTTTCTCTGAAGTTATAAAAGCGGATTTAGTCCCTTTTGGAATGAAACTCTTCATATATGTTGAAAAGAAATGGGCATAAATTTGCAATTTTTATTGGGGTAAAATATGATCCTTAATGAAAGGAATATTTGTTTAATATTTGATAGTAAGACAAAGTCCATATTACTGCCCAGTATGCATAGTGGGGGAGTTTTTAACCTCTGTTTTTTTTAATTGCTGTATTGAGTAACTTATGGTGGCTGTGAAGTACTCTTGAGCATACATGTAGGTTATGTGCTACACAAATTTCGCTCCCAATTTTGCAACCGAGTTTTGAAATTCATGACTCATTAGGTGTGCTTTGTGTCCCAGTCTAAAAGTTCAGCTTTGCATGTAGTCGCAAAGTTTGCATCCCTGGTCATGAATTTGGGTGCAGCTTGTTGTTCCGAAGGCTTGTTTGTCTGAAGGTTCATTCGTCCAAAAGATGAAATAAGGTTCATTTGTCCGAAAGTGAAATGGGGTTTATTCTTCCGAAAAGGAAATACGGTTCATTCGTCCGAAAATGATATAAGGTTCATTTGTCCAAAGTTTTTGAATGATCCCTATTTCATTTTCGGACAAACAAAACCGATTTCCTTTTCAGACGAATGAACATCCAGGTATAGGAAATTTACGTGTTTGGACAGATGAACCCTCTGAACAACAAATGTTTGAACAAATGAACTCCGGGACAACGAGCTATTACCTTGATTTCTCCTTCCTAGTCGTGAATTTTGCATCTCCAGTCTCCTTCTGGCAACACCTGTGTTGTTAGCAATGTAATCGTATTAAAAGTATTATATTTGAGGCGCCTTGAGTATCAAGCACAACCTGGGAGCCTTACAAGTATTAACTAATTTTATCACATTTTATTACAGTAGCAAGAGGGTTAATTAATTCCATGCCCTTGAAAACCCCAAGTTCATGATTTGACCCGAAGCGTCCGGTCCGGCTACAAATATTGCATTTAATTTAGAGGCTGGTGAATTGGTAGCATGTCTTAATGAAGCAAGACCCCAATTCATGAAAGGCCATGTCATTGATTAGGTTGTAGGCACAAACCATTGATGGTCATATGGTGTAAAAGAGAGAGGTCTGACATGTGAAGACTACATAAATATAGACTCAAAGAAACTTGTTTAAAGTGTCAAAATAGAGTCTGGGCTGTCACAAAAGGCCATGCAACTGATTAGATTGTAAGAACAAAGCATTGATGGTCATAAGGTATAGAAGAGAGAGAGAGAGGGAGAGAGAGAGAGAGGGAGAGAGTGAGAGATCTGAAATGTGAAGACTAATTAAATGTGGACTTTTTTAATACAGAAACTGGTGTTAAGTGTCAAAATAGAAACTGGTGGCAGACTACACTAGATATTGATTTTTAATCTGGCCCTGATGTGGATGGGGATAATCTGTTTTGATTACCCTTGATAATGTGAAGGTACATACATTATTGCTACATGGATGGTTTGTGTGGATAACCTCAAGGTTAGGTACTTAGACCTTGTTTTTTTTTAAATCATCCATGCGCAGGATTAAAACTAATTTCATTAGTGTCATGCTAGCTAGTACATGAAGGGGTATTGATTTCACTGCTCTTTGTTTTCATTGTCATCATATAACTACTTGATGATGAAAGATTACTTTAAATTGTGTACGTTTGAGAGTTTTTCATAATCCCCACCGCTACCATATTCATCACCATTATCATCATCATCATCCTCATTAAAATCACTCTTAGTTGATTGGAAATGGCTAATATCACTAATCATGATCAACATTATTTGTGGTTGTGAACCCCTGGGAATGTAAAGGGAAAAAAGTTAGTGTTAATAAAAGCCAAACAAGGGGAAAAAATGAATAAAGAAATAAAATAAAATAATAAATAATAATGATAGTAAAAAATATAATAATGACAAAAAAAGTAAAGAAGCAGATCACTGAATATTTGATAAAACCAACTTATGTAGGGTAGCCTTCCACTTTTAACTAAATTTGTTTCCTCACGCTATCGTATTCAACGCTCTGAGACAGCAGGAACAGCATTCATCCAGTCTTCTTTTATTTTTCTTAAAACTTGGAAAAAATTGGATTTTGTAAATGTCATTTCCATTTGCAATTTACTCATTTATGCTTTACATTTATGATTCAATTAAAGGTATCATTGGAAAGGTGGAGAGTTCATCTTTAATTATATGTTACATATGAACAGCTAAACACATGACCTTGGAATATGGGCCCTTTAAAAATGGATTACTTTTTTTTGTTGATACGCACTGTATTCATAAAAATTTGGTCACATTCATCACCTAGCATTCCTTGTTTAATTACAAGTTCACGAGAGGCCAAGATATTGATTTACAATCTCTCATGATGCATTGAGATAGATTTGATTAGAGCGCCCTTGATACCCAAGTTTACTATGGCTTCAGGATACATATAATGTGCATGTTCGCCCTCGTGGGGTGTGTTTGTGTTCATGAGCGTCCTTTTGGGGTGCGTTCATGGTCATGAGCATCTTCCCCCCCCCCCCCCGTGCGTTCATGGTCACGAGCGCCTCTGGGGTGCATTCATGGTCATGAGCGTCCTTGATATCCAAGTTACTGTTGCTTTAAGATATATCTAATGTACATGTACATGTTTATCCTCTTGGGGTGTGTTCATGGTCGAAAACAAAATTTAAACAGGAACATAAATCATGATAAATCACCGAACATGTGGTAAAAAATGAATGCTGATTATATGTCGATTGTCTTTAGATTCCCGCTATCAGCGCAGTTTACTGAATAAATCAACTTTGCAGGCCAGTAGATGGCGCAAGATCTGCTCTAGCGGTCAAATTCTCACAGAAGTTCAACATTTAAAAAGTTGGTGTACTTGTAAGAATCACTTTGCTTGGTCTATAGTTCAAGAGATTTAAAACAGACCAATATAATTGATATTATTAAATCTTACCAAAACTACATTTATATCCCAGCTTTAACCGTGGAACTGTACTTTCAGGAACTTTTGTTTTGGTGACATTATTTCTTTATCCTTAAAATTTTAGAATTCCATATTTTTCACATACTCAGGATGCAGATCTTTTCTGTACTATACCTTGCCATTAATGATTGTCTTTGTTTTTGAGAAACTTTGGAAAAAGGATGCAAATGTAACTCCACCACCCCCCCAAAAAACAACACCCAATAGCCCCTTATTCGGGTATATGATTAACCGAAATGGCTACCTAATTTGACATACATGTACATGCACATGTACGATGTCAAATAGAAAAGGAAGAATTCATTTACACAAACCTGGGATAAAATTTATGAAAATTTTGAGAACATAAAAAGAGATAAGACCCCCACCCCCCCCAAATCTCAAATAGCCTCATGTACTGAAATGGCTACCTTATTTGAGTACCTACAATGTCAAATAGAAAAGGAAGAATTCATTTACACAACCTGGGATAAAATAGCAAATTTTGAGAACATGAAAATAGATAAGGCCCTCCCCCCCAAAGCTCCAATAGCCTGCTTGTTCGGGTACTTAACTGAAATGGCTACTTATTTGAGTACCTACAATGTCAAATAGAAAGAAAAAATTCATTTACACAACCCTGGGATAAAATACAAATTTTGAGAACACAACATGAAAATGGATAAGGCCCCCCCAAGCTCCCATTAGCCTCTTGTTCGGGTACTTAATTAACTGAAATGGCTACCTTGTTTGAGGTATATAATTGTACATGTAAGATGTCAAACAAAAAGGAAGAATTCATTTACACAACCCTGGTTAAAATGCAAATTTTGAGAACATGAAAACAGACAAAACGCCCTCGGACAGTTGAGAGCTGTCTAGATCTTGCTGAGCCGACGATCTTTAGTGACCTCAGGAGCTGAATCTAAATTCTAATCGTGAGATATCGTATTTAATTTGAAGCGAGGAACTAGTCCATCTTGGCCGACATTGAGGAGGCAAAGTTCGTTAAAATGTCGTCGTTGATGTGTCCAGATAACGAAGCTCCCTCGGTGTCGATGAGTGGAGAGGTAGCAGTACGGGTTATTAATTTGAGGCACTACGATGTAAAGAAGGGTTCCCCGAATGGTTTACATGGATTAAGAATTCTTTTGTAAATGCTTCTTTCTTAAAGCCAGTATAATATTCCAGTACCGTGTAATTGTTATATCATCTCGTAGGTTTTTTTTTTGTTTTCCATTTCCAGGATGCAATGTTCTGAACACTTCAAGGCAAGTCTTTACTCTCTGCTTTGTCAAAAGGTTTTAGACTGAAGCTCAAGCACAACTCCATGGTATTGACTGTTTAGTCTTTCTTTGCCCATCAATGAAAGAAAAAAAAAGAAGAAGAAGGGAGTGGAAAAAACTTGGTTTTGGGTGTATGCTCACCCGTTCATTTTATATAAAGTGAACTATTGTTCTGTCTTGACATTGAAATGTGGAAGACATTGTCTAAAAGTGATTTGGAGAGGTTGATAACATTTCACCTAAGCATTATTTTGTGCTGTGAGGTTTTGGAATCGCTAAAAATGATAAGAAATTAACCAATTCAGCTTTGAGTCACATGCACTTACACAGAAATGCATGTATGGGCACACAAAATGTTCGGGACCCAAACATGTCAGCTGTGTGGTTATTTGGATCATATTATGATTATTAGGGCATTTAAAGTGCAATCTTTTTTGTGGATCTTTTATTATGATATTCTTCCCAAAATTCATGAAAATAACAGGAAAGCTCACAATGATTTTCTTCATCTTTCCCACAACTTCCCACTACACTAGATTCACTTTAAAATTTGGGGAATTGAAACTTGCAATTATTTCAAGCAGTGATATTTGAAAGCTGATAATATGTATCCAGTATGCATGCAGGCACGGATCCAACATCAGCTCTTACAAGGGATTTTATTGGCCCAATAGTTAGGGATAATAGCGGCTATATTGACTTGTGTATGATTGAATCCTTGCGCATGCTGGATCCGCCACTGACATGTGCTATTTAGCTACCATGGAACTCTTGTGAACAGATCATTCTTTTTGAGCCCAGAGAGCCTCCTTGCCTTTTCTGGGTCCATCTTGATTTTTTTTTAGAGAGACTGGAATATACATGTACAGTGTGTCCCAAATAAAAGTAAACCCAAATTTGAGAGCCTCATATTAAAATTGTATAACTTATGTGTCATTAAATATTTATATCATAACAAATATTGAAATGCAAGGGTTGCTTTTGCCCAGACTTGATTTTTCAAATTTGACGTTTGTTTGTAAAGCCGAGTGCTCAGTCGTCAGTCACAGCATAGGTATAAATTTGGTATCATTGAATAGAATATGAGTTTCATGAAATAAATATCAAGGTCACATAAGCTGCAAAATTTTAATATGAGGCTCTCAAAGTTGGGTTTACTTTTTTTCTGGGATGCATTTGTAGAGGGGAAATAAAGGGATGGAAATGTGTAGGCCCACAAGCAATCTGCATTTGCAGGTTAATAATTAAGTATGGTATGGTATGGTATTACCTCCCATACGGCACTGAGTATCTAGGCATTTCTTAGGATTTGCATCGTTTGTGCAATTATTAATCTCTCTAAATGTCAGCTGCATACTTCCAGTCGCTTCAAACCATCGTCCCCATGTACATGTAGGAATCCCAACTGAGCTTAAAGTGACACAGAATCTATAGTTTTCTACATTTAAAGCGAAATTAGTGTTCTGGTCATGAGAAAGAAATGTTTAAAAGTGCTTTGGAAAGGTTTTTATTAATCACCTAAATCATTATTATGTGTTATGACGTTTTGGAATCATCAAAATGATCAAGAATTAATGTAATTCTACATAGAGTCATATGTATAACACACAGAAATGCATGTATGGGACTACACAAAATGTTTGGGATAAAAATTTCAGCTGTTTTGGGTGTATATCGGGTCATATTATGACTATTAGGGCAATTGAAGAGCAATCCTTCACAGTGGACCCTTTTATTATAATATTCTAAATTTGAAAGCCTGGGATAAATTTGTTTCATCTTTCCTACTGCACTAAAGTATCTTTAATTCCAACTCTCCTTTACCCTTGTAGGAAAATCTAGTTCTGAGGCGCATTATACCCTAGCAATATAACATCATATAGACATATCAAAGTGTCTGAATTATGAAACAATTAAAGGACTTGTACTGTTGTTTTATTGTGATACAGGACTAGTCTTTTATCAAGACATGATATAATTTGTAACATATCAATCTAGTGTCATGCAAACTAATACCTCTGATGGGAATAATTTGTATGTGAATATTGGCCTAATATGCATTCACTCTTTTAGTACGATCTTATAATTTCTTACTCTTTATCTACTGCTTTTTCTGTTATTCATTTCATAATTGAATTGAATTGAATTGAAGGACTTTATTTCATATATTCCATTTTGTAGTCCGGAGACTGAATTGCGATGGTTACAATAATAAAAAACAACAACAATCATTACAATCTTCTTAGTGTAGTAAATGAACTATATAGTAAATATAGTAACTATATAGTAAATAAATATCTTACATTCTTAGACATACTGGGTATTTGAACGAATTCTAATGTGGACAACCAAGTTTAGTAAATTTGCCCATTTGATGAGTAAATACCAAGAAATAGTGATTGGAACCTGTTGGTCATTACTGGTCTCTGCTGTCTGGAAACGTGACTGATAAAATTGCATTGGGGGCGTCCTATTGGTGCCAGGCGGTCGTTGGCCGAAGCCCCAACACACAGCGGTCCATCAAGACAATATTGTTGTTCGGCATTGACATGAGGCTGTCGTCAAATTCGCTCATGCGATGCTCACTCATGTTCTCATTAGAGTCTATGTACTC
>CALNVZ010003431.1:10023948-10053712 GCA_940671915.1 Paracentrotus lividus | reverse complement strand
TTTCTCCTTCTTTCCTTTTCTTTTCTATCATTTCTTATGTATTTCTTTGTTTTTCTCCTTCTTTCCTATTATTTCTTATGTATTTCTTACGTATTTCTTTGGGTTTTCTCCTTCTTTCCTTTTGTTTTCAATCATTTCTTATGTATTTCTTTGTTTTTCTCCTTCTTTCCTTTTGTTTTCAATCATTTCTTACGTATTTCTTTGGGTTTTTTTCTCCTTCTTTCCTTTTCCTTTCTATCATTTCTTATGTATTTCTTTGTTTTTCTCCTTCTTTCCTTTTGTTTTCTATCATTTCTTATGTATTTCCGTGTTTTATCCCTCTTTCACTATCTTTTCTGGAAATTCTTATGTATTTTATTGTTTTTTATCCCAGTGCTGTAGCGGAGTGCCTTCACACTGAAGGCACTCCGCGACAGCAGCGGGACTGTCCCGGTGCTGTTACTATGGTTTGAGCGCGATAGTTTATCGCGGTGTTATAGCGGGTCGAGGTTATCCCAGGATAGTTTATAGCGGGTCCGAGCATTCACACTAAGGGCAACACCGCTACAGTCGCGGGACAGTCCCGCGACTGTAGCGGTGTTTGAGGCCACTGTGAATGGGGTATCAGTCATACAAATTTTAGGGTGTGTTCATTGCTCATTTTCAAAATGTATGCGCCAACATGAATCATGATACCAAATGCAATTACAAAACGCTGATATAAAGAGAAACAAAGTGTGTGTTCATTGTCCCCATTCCCGCTCGTAAAGGTAAATGTGTTTCAGATCTCCAGTCGGAGAAAAATTTAAACGCCGAAAAAGATGTATTTTGAATCATGATCAGCTTTGATTTTACGACCTTGAGCATCGCGAATGCAACGAAATGCGAAATTGAACACAATTAAGTTTTCAAGCGTGTTTAAATGAGCTCTCGCAGTGGAAGCTTCCAATGCAAGTGAAAAAAGGCGCAGATGTTTGTTTTTGACAGCAGGGAATTTAAAGAGGATGGACATATAATCAGCTTTAAATTTTCGACACTGAACAGCGTACCGCTGATCGCGTTTGTGTTCTGTGTTTTGTAATTGTGTTTTGCATCATGATTCATGTTGGCGTTTAAATTTGAAAATGAACATTAAACACACCCTTTAACACTTTCTGCTACAACATCACCCAAGACATACCAGTTACTTTTAAGCTAAAATACTCTCTTGTGGGAAAAAGAAAAGAATATATTGAACTGGGAGTTAGATATATGAATTAATAAAATGCCCTTGAATGGAGAATATGTCTTTGGGGGTCCAAATGACATCTCTCTTCCCTCTTAGCAGACCATCACGTATCATGTTATCAATTGGATCAGACAGCATTGGTCCGGAGATGTCTTCGAGAACATCTCCGTCGTCGAGCTAAAACAAATATCTCGCCAGTTTGCGGCCTCACGCAAGGTAATGTTGATGGGGATAAATTAGTGATGTATTATATGGGGGAACCTCGGCTTGAGTTTACACTTGGGTTTGCGAACAAATGATCGTCATTGAAGGGCAAAGTTGTCAAGGTCGCGGGCATGAGCGTGTTGCAAATTTTGTTATCGTTTGTGTTTCAAGGGTTTGTAGTAAAGTGGGTGATATAAATGGGTGTAATGGATATTGGGCAGCAGAGGTGTCTTAAAGAAAGGTGTACAGATGGAGAGAGAGAGAGAGAATGAGAGAAAGAGAGAGAGAGAGAGAAAGAGAGGAAGAAGCATCAAGAGAAATATGGGTACATATTGAATAGAGAAAGAGGAAAAGGTTGAGAATTGTATGAGAACAAAAGAGGTGCCAGATATGAATATCCCCCTCTCCTACATGTATAAACCAAAATTTTTTCCAATGATCACTCCTCCCTCATAAACCACTCCCTTAGACAACCCCCTCCAAGCACCATCCCTCCCCAAAAAGATCACAATTCCCCAAAATCTCCTCTCCCCCAAGACAACTCCCTCCAAAGCAACGATCCCTCCCCAAAAGATCACCCTTCCCCAAAAATCACCCTCCCCCAAGACAACTCCCTCAAGCACCATCCCTCCCCATAAACCGACACTTTCTTCCAATGACTATCCCTTCTCTGTAAAACCACCACCAATGACTACCCCTTCCCAATCACCACCACTCCTCTATACTTGCCTTGTCCTCAAATTTGCCCCCCCCCCTCAAAAAAAAAAAAAAAAATCACCTCTCCCCAGTATGACAACTGCCCCCCATGAACTACCCCTCCTTATAGTTATAGAACACCCCTTCGTACATAAAACACCCCTTCCCCAAAGGCTACCTCCCCACAAAAATCAATCCTCCCCCCTCCAAAGACCACCCTCCCTGAAAGACTACCCCCTCCTCTACCCTCTGTTCCCTATAAAAAAGCACACATACTTTAATTAACTCCATGCACGTTGGGAATGTCCCAGGTAGTCGCGCTATGTAAAGTCTTGACATTTATCGTGTAAACTTTGCCGAACCTGAGGCTGTCCGACGTTGATGCTCGCGTGCTCCTCTTTGCTTTCGCATATCCCGAGATTTGAGAAGTGTATCGTCTTATTCCCCTGACGACGACACTTCTATTCTTCTCTTCACGTCCCAAACGGGCTAGATAAACATTCTGAAAATGTCACGTCTACTCTGAATGCTTTTTTTGAACGCTCCAGACATGAATTTGTCTCTACATCCCAAAGGGTGCAGTCACAGACAGTTTAAAAAAAAAATGGTACAACCGGGGAAAAAATAATTTAGGTATGAAATCCTCTCACACGATGTGTGTATGTGATACTTTATTGGAGCCTAAACATTTTTCTTGCTTTATACACTTTATAATTTTGTATAATTTGCTTTTGTGAAACAAAAGTTATGCTAAATTTTGCTTGACAAGAAGAGATTCCAATTTCCACAAATCCATCGTCCTGGAGTGCCGAGTTCGAAACCTACACAAAACCATATAGAAAAGCATCCGTAAAATAGTTTTTTCTTGAACACTGATCATATCTCAAGATCTACAGCACCAAATGAGATGAAAAAAATTGCAGAAAAAAGCCTGACTTTCCTTCTGTATGGAAATATCAAACCCAGCTAGATTTTGATTAATCTTCATACTCTAAAAAGTAATTTCCACTTGTACCATTTTATTTGATACAGACTGTATATCCCAAAGGGTGCAATCGTTCTATGTTCATATATGTAAGCTTGTAATCCTGGGTACTGCAATTTATGTTTGATGAAACTAGAAGTAATAGTATTAGACTGTCTTCTGCATTTTGCAGTAACTAAAAGTACTGTACAAGCCACATGTTTTGCAGGGGTTTTATTATTATGAATTTGACTTGTCCATCCTTAAGAAGGCTTCTTGAGTAATGAAAAGATCACAAAAGTCGCAAATTATCCACCCATAAATTACCCAAACTTTTGGGAGTCCAAAATTTGCAAAATATTATGTGCACGATACACTGTCTATGTGCTTATTTTTGCGGGGGTTTTATTTTCGTGAATTTCGCGAGTCCATCTTCGCAAAAATTTCCACTTCAACGTATGGCCGGTTATAAGTAATGAAAGCATCACAAAAATCGCAAAATTATCCACTCGCGAATTTCCGAAACTATATAGTCCAAAATCGTGAAAGTATCTGTACGTGAAGATATTGGCTTAAATAAAGTATTGCTTACACAGTAAAAATATGAAACATGAAATATATTTTGTATTCTTTTTTAAGTGTTAACATGCAAGTCTCTCATCCACATTTTTTTTTCACATTTAAATTTCAGCTTCATTCCAAAATTTGAGCTTGCATTTGGAAGTAAATGTAGAAATATTTCAGCCTTTCATTGTTTTAACATTTTACTCATGGAGTGATTTTCTTGGTATAATTACATTTTTCTTTTTTTATTCATTCATTTTCTTTTCAGTGCAGTTAATTGAAGAGGCTTGTGAAACACTGGAAGTTGGTGCAGTCCATCTTCATAGTAAAGGCGTGGGAGATTAGATGAAGAGGTAAGTTAAAGACAGACCAGCAGGAGCATTACTAAGCTAAAACGAGGACTCAAGATGCGATATGTGTGCTCGCCGCCATATTGTTCCACAAAGCGAAGAGCATGACTTCATTTGCATACGGTTGTCAAGCCAGCCAATCGTGATCGCGCTGTGAGTGCGAGACCTACAATCGTGTGTGTGTCGATACTGTGTGTGTGTATAAAGCACTGTATATTAAAGTGCACTTTCAGAATGCATGCAGTGTTCGGACCTCAAGATGTATTATCATGTGCATACTTCTCGCTCGCACAGGCGGGGACAAACTGTTTTCTTATGCATCCGATCAATCGAATCATTGCCGATAAGAAATTGGCTCATGATTTCGGCAATCGTTAGGGCGATCTAGCTTTCAGTTTTTGGACCACTACGTACGAGTCGTTGGTATGAATGGGCAGCTTGCAAAGTTTGTTACCGCGTACGTATTTTGAACTCCCTCTACACTATGGGGAATTTATACCTTTAATTGAGTCTTGTACGAATAGTTTGTATTTAATGATCAGGCATTGTCAGTAGAATATTAAGATCGAGAGTAAATCTAATGTAATGTATATGCCATATATTTCACATTCATATATTTTCGCAATTTGCTTCAAGATGGGGAATTCGCGAGAGCATATTTTCATGAATTTATTGTATTTGAATTCAATTTGTACAGAAATATCGGGAAGTGAAAATTTTTGCTTTCAGTAAGTTGCGAAATTTGCAAAAGCTTTAAAATGTTTTTTTGAATATTATAAGTTAATAGATGATTTTAAAAGTGAACCTAATGATGATAATCTATCTCTCTATAATCATATATCCATACTTTTACATAGAATTTACACCTTTCAAGTTTCAAGCAGAAATTATGCCTTACCCCAGTATAGCGTTTTCACTGTGGCCTAATTTAGCAGGTTTAGGACATCATGAATCAGGTTATTTTCGGTGGTCTCGCTAGGGGGTGGGGCGGCAGGTGACGAAAGAGTCTTCAGTCAATTGCTAATCAATAGGCGGTGCTGCACTAGCTCAAAGTATTGTGATCCAATGAATTAGCCCGATCAGAGGAGATCAGGCTTTTTTCTAAAAAAAAATTGAATTGAATTGAAATGGCGCGATAATTTGGAGGAAATCCCAGCCGACTCATCTTGGGTTTTTTTGAAAAAACTCGAGCTGGTTTGCGGTTTTAGCACGAAATAGCACGCCATTTAAAAAAATAAATTTGTTCCACTATAGATGCACCTGTGCGTGTACATGTATATGCTAGCGGTAGTTACTAGTTGCGAATAGATATCGGGTTGGTTTGTTCAAGGTCAGGTCAGGTCGTTAATGCAAAACTTTAGCACAAGCTTGAGCTAGTGCAGGACCATTTAAAAAAAAAATTGATTTATTATTTATTTATTATTTTTTTTTTTTTTGGGGGGGGGTTCCCGATCCACTTATTAGTGAGCTATTTTTTAGCTGGAGCTGATGTGGCAACACCTACTGGAAAATAGCTTGTTAGACGGGAGTGAGTAATTGGTAAGGTAAGCACAGGAAGCTATACAGGATACTAGTTGACCTGGGAAGGAAGTAATAAGTGAGATAGCAAGAGAGAAAGAGAGAGAGAGAGATAGAGAGACGAGGGATTGGAGGTTTCTGATAGAAGACACAGGCTCTGACTTGAGATTCTGTAACCCCCTCCCCCCAAAAAAACCCCAACAAATTGTGGCATGAAACTTTTGTGACGCGCATCCACTGAGTATGTTGTCACATGTACCAATGAGATAATGTATAACAAATTGTATGCAACTAGAATTTTCTGAATTTAAGTGCAACTTCTTGAAGTCATGCATACAACTCTTTGTAAAATATTACCCTGGGTGCTGTTGTATGAATAGTTGCTACGTGTATTATAGTTACTTTGTTTTGATATACATGTATGGAAACTACCATGGTAACTTTGCTCAACAGCTTTTTTAAAGGCTTTTCCTTAATCGTTTCTACTCATTTTTTTTTGCAAAGCATAAATAAGAACAATAAATTAGTTGAAAATTCAGAAAATAAAAAAAATATTTCCCCCCAAATAAGACAATTTTTATTATTTTGCCGATTTCCTCGACACTGTGCTGAATTTCCTCGGCGACTCATGTCTGATTTTGATGTGATGCATCACATATATGGTAACTACCATGGTAACTTTGCTCAACAGCAATCAAAATTCAATATTTCATGAAAGTTATCATTGATGGCAATGTTACTTTAATAGCAATTTTGTCGCAGGAGCCAATAGCTATGTTCACACGGGACCATCGGGATTTTAGTCCTCGAGGATTGTATCCCTAAGAATTTAAACCCTGACGGCTTGTTCTCGAGTCGGGTTCACACGGTGTGCTTATCCTTGAGGATAAGTGAGAGGCTCGATGACCGGAAGTACAAGTTGTATGTAGCGTGCGCTATTTATTTCCCCTACTATTCGGCTATGTCGCTTGACTGAACCGGAAGTTTAACCGTTACAAGAGGTCACTCTTATCCTCGAGAACACAAACTCCAAGTTAAAATCGTGTCCACACGGTCAAACGCGCGATCGGAGACCACCTACCGCTTGGAGTTTCGAGCCTTAACCCTAAGATCTGTCGAGAACATAAACCCCGACTTGTCCTCGAGAACATAAACACCGAGTTCGTTCACACGGGCCTTAACTCCAAGTTATCCTCGAGGACTATGTTCTTGAGGATAACTTGGAGTTAACTTGGAGTTAAGGCTTGGTGTGTGAACGATAGTAAATGTCTTCACACCATCCTGCGTTTATTGAAGTTCGTGTAACAGTGTAAAAACATTTCCTCGATCATGTCCTCGCATCACTGCTAACAAATAGTGCATAAGCCGACACATCGCAGAGGCCAAGTTAGGGAAACAGTTGTTTCATCGTAATAATCTCTGAGATAACCTTCGTGTAACCGACACACAGTTGGCTTCTTGAATTTTTACGCTTGTGTACACAAGCAATGTAATTAGACAAACACGAGCCCATGCGTTCGTCTGGGATACTACAAGTATGTGTACAGGTCCGGTTATTCTGTGAGTACAAACTCTATTTGGACAACGCAAATTGTTATAAAAGTGTTGATTAAAGCTGAAATTTGTCAGTCTCTAGTTTTGTCAAATAGGAGTTACATTGAGGATTAGTCTCAGAGTAGAACTTTTTAATTTGCTGCAGATATTGACAAGGATTAGTGCTTATAAACTAAGCCCAGTCTGAATGAATTATTTATTTGCATCTACCATCTTTAAAAAGGAACAGTAACATTAAACTCATGTATTTTCTTGGTTGTATAAAAGCTTTACCATCTTTAAAAATGAACAGTAACATTAAATTCATGTATTTTCTTGGTTGTATAAAAGCTTTAAAGTTTGAAAGCAATTTGTGTGCATACATGTATGGTATGTATTGAATGATGCCGTCGGAACCCAACCCAACTCGAAGCAGTGACATTTTTTACAATTTATTTTTGTTTGCGGGGGGGGGGGGGGGGCATCATTGCTTGCAAGAAATAATGTGCTATCTCTCTCTCTCTCCCTCTCTCTCTCTCGCTATTTCTTGAATATATTTCGCAGACATTAACACATGAATGCTTCAGGCAGCTGGACATGTAAATGTCACATTGTTTTGTCACATACACATAGCCTACACAGTAATTGTGCAACACATAAACAGGTGTTCTTTTTTAAATCACTTTCTTGTCTGCAGTCGAGAATAATCAGAAATTTGTTGTGTGCCCATGGTTGCCAATTTGCAGATCTACAATTACAGTAGGTGTGAAATTGTTTCTGACATATTTTTTTTTGTTCGTTTGTCGTCTCTACCTTCCTTACATGAAGCTCTCTTTTTTTCTGGATATGTATTTCTTTACATGTTGTTATTTTGTCTCTGACAAAGATTTCTGCCTGGTTTGAAAGCTTAGGCTCTTTTTGAATCAATATTTTTTGTTAATAGCTTATAAATTTGAAACTTGTCTAAGGCAAGAATTTGGAATTGAAAGATGATAGGTTTTTCTTTTTACTAAGCTTTATTTGCCACCAAATCAATATTTTGCAACTATTTTGAACTTAACCACTTGGCTGCGGACCACGTAATATTACGTGCTTGGCTTTTGTACACTGTGCGCAGACCACATAATATTACGTGCTCATGCTATTATCTGAGCTTTGTCTGTTTTGAAGCATCGGCGCCACGCTGGTCATACCCGTACTGTGCAATTAGCATCATGCAGCAGTCAAACAGGTAAAGCTTTGAATTATTTTGAATAAGAGACATGTAATTCACTTATTATTGAAAGTAAAAAGGCTGTGAATTCTTATATCTATTCCCTTGGGGGTTGACAAATTTTTTTTGAAGAAAAATCCCCGGGAAGGGTTGAGGGAACATCCAAGATATAGACATGCAGGATCCTGGAAAGTGAAAACTGTGACAAACACATTCAAGAAATTAAAGCTGGAGCAAACTAATGTCGCTAGAACATTAACAAAATATTCCACCTTTATGACGGACAGTGTATATCAACAAAAATAAAGATACATTTGCCCTTAATATTTAAAGAATTTTAAGACAAGTAAGCAATTTTAAGTCCTTTTTACTGTTTGCTGTTCTATTTCAACAGGGTTTTAATACAAGCATTATAACACCAACTGTGTCAAGCTAACTGTAGTCTGATCTCAAGGAATCACATGATGGAGTTTGGATCAGGGTCTTTGCATGAAGACTAACAGCAGACAGGGCCATTAAAATGTAATGTGCTAAATGTCAAGAAGAGCGTGATGAGTATGTGATATATATGCGTACATGCATCAAGGTTAAAAGCATGCAACATTAACTCCATATCTCTTGTCTCATTCGCTAATCCCTGTCATTGACTAGTAGGGTGGGAGGATTGGATTGGTTGCGGGTGAGGGGGTGGTTGTAATGGTTACAATGTGCAGTCTTGTCACATTAAATTAGCCATTTCTGCTTAAGAATATGAATACCTAAGTTAAACTCCATTACTTGGTCATCATACTATTTCCTCAATGTTGTTCTATTATTTGTAAGTGTGGAATAGGTGGTGGGAAAATTTGAGATTTGAGACGGAGCTGGGGGGGGGGGGGTGTTGGGTGATTGATGTTTAGGTCTTGTTTAGAGGAACAGGGAAGATATTACATCAAGCAGCATGTAATGATATATTGTTTTGCTTTAGAAGATATCTGTTTTTATAATAGGTTCATATCTTACCCTGAAAGTCATCCCAATATTCCAGGTATATATCAACTTGGTCTAACAGCAGTTGGTCTAATTCTCCATTTGTCTAATACCACATGGGTTAAACCCATTGGCTGGTATTCTCCAAGGGTGACTACTACCGCGTTTACATTGAGACTCGGCTCTCGTGTCGAATCCACGGGAAGGGTTCGACACTGCAAAGAGTGAACCTGTGATCGTGTTTATACACAACATAAAAGGCGAGTTCAACACGGCTCCCACCGGAAGTAAGGGATGTCATTATTGTGTGTTGCGATGTATAGCCAAATTCCATATCTGACCTCAAGGTCATCAACTTCGACACGGCTTTCTGTTTACACACATAAAAATTGCCGTGTCGAACCCGCCTCCCGGATCGAAACCTACGATTTTGGCGGAGCAAAAAAGGCGTGTCGAACCCGGGTCTCGGATCACACTGATCCCGTTTACATGGCATAAAATTGCCGTGTCGAACCCGCGACCCAAGTCACAGTGTAAACGAGGTATAAAGTTAGTAGGCCTACTAAATACATTTTTATTAGGCCTTGCTATTGTTCGAGTAGGTCTACTAACTTCAGTCACCCTTCGAGAATAATATCCATTGGCTTTAATTTGTAACATTGCTTTAATATGCAATCAGTCTTTACATACTTGGTCTAATTCTCACTTGGTAAAATTGTAAATTCATCTGAAAGCCAAATGGTCTAATTGCATTTTCGTGTAATGCCGAAATGAATAGTTGGTCTATTATAATTTTGTTACTAGAATTGAACAAGTGGTTATAGACGAAGTGGACATTAGACGAATTGGACATTTGACGAACTAGACATGAAATGGGAATCAGATGGTACTTAGACCATTTTGTAAGGTAATTACATGTAGATGAACGGTTGTAGTAAAATGGAATTAGACCATTTGGGAGGAGACCGAATGGAGATTAGTCAAAGTGGATTTAGACCAAATAACAATTTACCATTCTCCATAATGAACATGTATAGAAAACATTTCAATTTGGATTAAAAACTTTCTATGAATTGTAGAGTTATCAATTCTACTAGTACATGTAGTTCCAAGATTAAATTATGCTACAAATTAAAAACCCTTTGCACAAAAGAGCCACCCCCTTTCCCCCTTTAAAGGCAAAATACAGTCTAAAATCATTTGAAAGATAAATATCATTTATTTTGTACTTGTAAAAATCTCAATGCTTTCCTATGATTGTTTTCATTTTGGAACAATCATTTACATGTAGAACGTACATCCAGATTTGATCACTTTAGTATGACCATTTCACATGGTGCCAGTTGAAAGGAAAAATTACCCCCCCCCAAAAAAAAAAAAGAAAGAAGAAAAAACATAATGAGTACTTTGAAAACATATTTGAAAAAAACTTTAAATTTTATAGAATATGTGAGGTTTTTAAATGAATTGAGAAAGGACTATAAAACATGAATGATTGAGTGCATTGCCGCAAAGAATCATATAAATAATACAACTTTTTAAATCATTACAATGAATTTCAAGCAAGTGTTCTGTAATACCTTTAAACCTGGTGTATAGTTTTGGTAGCAAAAAAAAAAAAAAAGAATTGACATAAAACCGATCAAATGTATAGTCTCATGTTATCCATATTGCACTAAAAGATATGTGTGGGAAATCTTGTGATATTCCTTTCATGATTTCTGGTGAATTTCAGTGAAAATGTTTGAATAAAACATAATATAATGGTTGTTTATACCTTTGCTGAGCTGCCTGCTCGCGAGAGCTTACATAACGATCTGTATGTATCACCCACACAAGAGAATCCCCATTGGTTTTCCATGTGAGCGTTTACTCAATGCTGACATGAGTTGGATCCCTGACTTTCCAAGTTTTATACTTATATTGTGAAATAAAGACTTCAAGTAATATAACTTTCTTTATTATAGTTATAATTTTCAATCTTTCATATTATCTAACTGTGAATCCAAATTAAAATTTCCTTCTCCCAAAACTATACACACATATACATGATAAAACAAGAGTCTTTCCATCCCAAATCATATTATCCCTTTAAAGACACCATAACCCATACCCACGACACGTCCCCATCTCACTGCAATTTATGCATTTTACCAGCTGCCTTAAACCAGACAGTAGCAAATAGATCCTAACAAAGCTTAGTGTGAGATGCGCAACCCAGAGAAACCCAGTGTTCGCGAGAGAGAGAGATAGAGAAAGAGAGAGAGACATAAGGGAAAAAAAAATGTGACAGAAAATTCGAGCTTGGTATTGTGCGATGAATGGCATTAGCTAGTTGAGTGTACTTTTCAAAAGGTCACTCTAATATCTTCAGGGCATACGATATAAGCGAGGATGAAGAAAAAATACAGCGCTCGAAGATGCTTTTCAGTTAACTTTAGAGAGAGGGGTCGTAGAGGGGATGGGGGTGGAGGCAAATGAAAGTGATGTAGTCGGAGTCACCTTACGGGTTAAATTAATAGTAAAGCACGGTTTTTCCCCCCGAAAGAAGTGCAGTTCGATGGATGAGAGAATGTTTTCGGAAGCCTGAAGCGAAACCGTTTGAGTAATGTTTTGTTTAGGCAACCCAAACAGTCCTGACGATTCACCTGTAAATATATATATCGCCCTCTTCATTATCGTCCGTCTTCGTGTCACGAATGATGGACTGTCGACAAAAGTACAGGTACATAGCTGCAAGAAATTGTTTCACTCTATTTTCATTATCTGTTCAAATCTTGTTTCTGTTGCCATAGGCTCAGACATTTGATGTAGAATTGCAAATGGGTGTGTACTTCTGGAATGCCTTGGGCAGCTAAGAATGTCCAAGAACTGGAGCGTTGAACTGAGCATGTTGGTTCTTCTTCGTAAAACACAAATGCAGATTGATCATTTTATTTGTAAGTTTGTACCTTTGAAAGAATATTTTGCCCATCTGAATATTAAATTGAAGCATTTTAATACATCAAGTTAACTCTCAAAAATTCATATACATGTATGATTATTGTTAAGTGTTGTGGCATGTAAGATACATGTCCTATAAAAAGCAGTAAAATTTTTGATTAAAGTCGGACATAATTGCTCAGTGTATGAGGATTGAACATGCTCTTTTCCTGCTCTTTGGGTGCAACCAACTACAAAAAAAAAATGCTTAAAATTTTATTGTCCGAAACAAAGTTGAAACTAAATTTTTTTTGCCCAATTTATTGATCTTGGGCCTAGCAGCCGCTGAGTAGTGTCAGATCGACGTTGCTCTATCCCTGAACTCCAAAATAAAGTAGCAGCAACTCCCATCGTTTAAAGTCATTTGGTATGATGCGGCCGGGGATCGAACCCACGACCTCCCGATTATAAGGGGGATGCTCTATCCACTGGGGCAACACATCTCGAACTGCCATCCTTACGTGAGGTAATCCAGTGTTAAATCATAAGAATGATTCAAAATGACAGACACCAGATTGAAAAGTTGTAGGCTGATCCTTAATTCCACACAAATCATTCAAATTGGCCTGGATACGGCTGTAACGAGGTAACCAATATGGCCGACGCTTCGAATCATACCCACAGTAATTTGACGGAACCGATGATCAATTGGGGATTGTACCGGGAGCGACGCACAAGGAACATTCTGGTTACATGGAGAGCTTGAAATCTTAGTTTAGCGAGGAATAATGTATCATCTAATAGATAATTTGTAGCTTCCATGTTCTAACGTAAATTACATCTGGAAAACTGAAAGCATTTTCAGGGTTCACTGCCCATCAGGGAAATCAGGGAAAATTATTTTGCTTTTTTCCAGTAAGGGAAAGTCAGGGAATTTGATAATAATGCTTCAAAATCAGGGAAAAGTCAGGTAATTTTGATTGGCCCAAAAATCGACTAGTGTTTTATACTGCAAATAGTTCACGGCGACAACAAAGAAAACATGCAAAACTGGAAATGGGGTTCAATAATTATCAGGGAATTTTTAGATTTCATTAGGGAAAAATCAGGGAATTTTGTTTTTTTCAAATGCTGGGAACCCTGATTTTCTACATGTGTACATGTAGATTACTAAAGTGTGATGTCATACTGGTGATGTTGTCAAGGTTACTGCTTGGTTCTACAAAATTTGGTATTAAAGGTAGTGTCATCCTTTTGCAGGCAAAAATATTACCTTTCTAGTTTTCGAGAGGATACAGAAGTATATCAATTATTATTTACTTCAAAAGAATGATATATTTGCCTACTTTGCTATTCGTCCTCGAATCGCCCAACCAACCGATACTTTAACCCCGAAAACTTTTGCTTATTGTCTCCTATCTTCCCCTCCCTGTGAGAAGGGCGCCCTCATCTGATGAGGGCACTCAGCCAGACATTCCACAAACTTCTCTTTTTCTCATGGCTGCCGCGAGCGAGTAACCCGAGAATTGTGCTCCCGCACAATGGTTTTCACTTTTAGTGAACTTTTTGATGCCTATTTGTGGGGTTATTGCTCTTAGTTGTCCTATGCTAATGTTAGGTCGTGTTGTTCCATTAATGGAGGAGTAATTTGAGGGCCGTTTTTTTGTAGTAATTCTGCTTTGTTTTTCGTGCGACGCTCCCTAGCTTTTTGACTCATTACGTGCGTGTTTATCTTTGATTGTGTTGCGGGCCTTTGTTCTCCGTACCGGGCTTCATTTCACTCAGTTTTAGTGAAGCCCTTTTTGGGTGGGGAGAGGCCTTATGTGTACTCTTCCTGTTCCAAGGTGCAGAGTACTAATCTCCTTTGATATTTAAGTGTCTTTTCTTTTTATATTGCTAGGTGTTCGTTGCTTTTCCGAGGGAAGAAGACAATCTCTTACTTGTATCTATGGAGCTTCACAACATCGCCAGACTCATCGGGAGATCTCATCTCAGGGAAGCCACGAAGTCCGGTTCCTCTGCTATATTTATTAGAGGCCGTGGAGCCCGCATTACGGGGACCGAAAGCCTGTTCAGATATGTTTTCACCCGAAAGTAAGTGCGGATTCACAACACCGCCCGGGGGGAGTATGGGCGGTGCAGTGGTATGTCCAAACTTACGGACCGGAGCCCCGGAAAGTCGTCGTTGGAGTCAGCAAGTGAACTGCCTGGGGACGGGCGGTTCAACACGGTCGTTCGTCCGGCTTCCAGCGACGAATACCAAATCCTTGGTGAGGAATGAGGAGGGCAACCTTCGTTTAGATTGCTTTTGAACATCGACTAGTGAAGTGTGGGGATCGGATTCGTGAGATCTTTCCATAGCATGATCGGAGATCGATCGACCGTGGAGTTGGCATTGTGCCCACTCTGAAGATACGTTCCCGCAATATGTCATTTTGCAAAGGATGAGGTCCTGAGAGGTCTAGTATCGATATGGCATATCGGTATCGTATATCGATATCGGATAGGTGATTATATTCTCGATCACCACATATCAATCGATCATGAAATATTTTTATCAAAGTGATTTCAACGATCTAACTTCATAATATCGATCACTATTTGAAATCGATCACAACAAGAATTGATTACACACACAATCGATCCAACGTTTGAATCGATCACCAACATACTATTCGATATTACAAGTTTGAATCGATTACAACTATAATCGATCTTCATACGTTAAGAAGTGACTATTTTTCTTTGAATCCGATCACAACATACATATGTAATCCGATTTACAGTTTGAATCGATGACAACTATGCATATAAATCTCGTACAGTAATGAAGTGCAAGTTATTCTGATTAACATATCGACATTCACAATTTAAGTGACATTTACTTGATGAATCGCCACTCACGCAAATCGATCAAGTATAGGTTGTTTGAAATGCTGCTGGCAGTAAATTTTAATCGAATGAATCTTTATTCGCAAACAAAAATCGATCCTAACACAATTGAAATGAAAGTCGATGTATCTCTCAAACGGCCAAATCGGATGAATTTTGACATCGCGAGGGATCCGCCGAATAAATCAGGATTTCTCATGTATGGATCGATCCATAACAATCAAATCGATTTATATAAAATCGAGAGGGGAAGTCTTACTTTTCAAGATATCGACTCCTCCGTATTGAAATATATTCATGTCAGAATCGATTGCAGTCATGTTGTTCTCTACATCTCGATTCCCATGGTTCCTGCCTGGTAAATCAATCCCGACAGATTTTTGTAGACAAAGATCATGTTGGTTTGGTCATGGGAAATAATCAGTCAAATACCTCGTAGTTATTTGATCGTGATCAAAGTCCGGAGTTCCACTACCACTCACAGGATGCAGAAGTTGGGGGATTTTTTCGTCGAGTCCATGTCCACGTCCCACCGTATCTACAGTATTCGGTGTAGAAATGGCTATTACATTACGAGAACCTCATATGCACGATTTTAGCCTTAAGGTCGGAAGTATCATTCCTCTACAGCTATCATGGTCATATCCTGCGCCATTCAACAAAAATTGAATTATGCACGATACAATTATGAACGGCTTATGTAGGGATGGGATGGTAGTCTTACCTATCCTTTGACTAGGTCACCTTGACTTAGCACTTCGATCCAAAGGGCAACGCAACGTGATGAGATGGTCAGGACGGTGTTTGGTACAAGTCTATTCACCTATGTTGTTCGAGTCAAAATCTTCACTTCAACGGAATATTTGGTGTTTTAAAAATTATTTCTTCTTCTCAAGGGAATAGTGCTGGACTTATAATCGATATCTCCCTTCATCGTTCTAATTAACTTCAATAGTATTCGACCGATTTTTAGTGTAAAAAATTAAGGTAGAGGCACTCTAATCTAGTCAGACTTGATGCTTTCGAGTTCTTCCCCCGAGGAGATCTATTCGAAAGAGATTTAGCGGCGGAAATAGAAGCTCTCCTTGCGAGTTCGGAAGCGAATTTCGAGACGCGAAGGTGTGCACTTATTTTTCCAATGATAGTTACCCCCGGAGGGACTCGGGATTGGTACCCGGAGTCTCTCGGATCCTTGTTGAGTGACAAACAATTCCACAATGAACTAACGCCTAAATGCGGCGGTAATAAAAAAAGCACAAACTCCGTCGTAGGGCTGCGGAAGGCACGTGCCATCAACAAAATAATAAAGGAAATAAAACGTAAATATGCCTGCGTATGCATGTGTGGAGTCATTATTCCTACAATGTTCCGTAATTACACGCCGGCACGCCAGGTCGTAATGTTCGGAGCAGACGTCGCAGCAGTTCTTCCTTCAGAGTCGCGTCACTTCGACACTCCGGGTAGGGTTTTCTATCCGGAGACTAATTAGAAATAGCACTAGTTAAGGGAGTTCAAGAGTCCATCCTTTTCGCTTCCCTCAGAGAGTCGGTTCTTGCGATTATTCTCAGATCGCATCCCTGAGGAACATTTTTTCTGTAGTAATATTGCAACCTTCTTGTACGTTTGTTCTGCGTTTCATGTACTTGCGTATGTCCTTTTTACCAGGCATTTCTCCTTTTCTTGCAACTGAATTTTCTTACCGAAATTCCCATCGCACTCGTCGAAGGTATCGGTCGAGCTTGTTGACCCCGCCTTCTGCACTTTATCACTCCTTATTTTCATCATCCTTCTTGCCGCCCAACTCTTTTCCATTTTCTTCTCCTCCAATTCCTTTTTTGCCTCCCAATCCATCCGTACCATTCTCTCCATCTTATTCTTTTCCCCTTCATTCATCTTTTGCGTACCTTAATTCATTGGACATGTTTTGATTCCGCTAGAGTTTTAACGTCTTTAAGATCCTCATCTCCTTCATTAAAACAATCCTTTACCGGATCTCTGGAGGAGGTGCTTTTAAAGTGTGAGATGGTAAATATTCCAGAAAAGGGGGGGGGTTTGATACCAGATCATCGCTCCAACCGCTTGCAAGGGATTATTCAATCGCCGGCTTCGATGATGTTGATTAACGAGTAACTGCGACGTAGATAGGCCCGTCTATCTGATAGAGTCCGTCTTATCTTAGGAGAAGAGTTCACTACTCATCGGACTCAAGGAGTTTGTTCCAGAAGAATCCCGAGCTTTAACTATATACGTTGTATCAGGATTCAAACCGGAGTTCTCAGGATCTCAAGCAATCCGAGTCAGATTTTATGAGATCAGAGCCTTAAGTTTTCTACCTAAAACTCGATAGGAAGACATGACAGACAAGGTCTAGGGAACGAGATTTTACATCTTACTAGACAGAGAAATATCTAGGGCCACCTTTTTTTTCTAGAATCGATTATCGTCACATCCATATGTTTGAGATGACAAGTCGAAATACGGGTCCAACTATCGAATTCATGATCCAAGAGGGGTTCCACTTGTAACTGGGCTGGATCGCCCAAGGAGGCTTGGAGATAGGGGTGGTCGAAAGAAGTGATACCAGAGCTCCTAAAAATCCGTCGCATCGCCGTAGGGTGATCACAACTGATGCATTGGAGGTTCTTATGTCACTAAACTATGAGGGTTCCAGTTTCCGTTCGAGTATCCGACAACTGAATGAAATTTCCATACTTATTTTATTATATCCTACTTGAAGCAAGAAAGTATAAATTTTACTATTAAATCAGTGAAAGGGTCCTCCTGGCCGGGTCTTTCGCCCCGCCTCTGTCCCCACAAAAATGGGTTGTAACACGTAAGGGGTTACGGTGGAAAGAGGTTCTGAGCGAGGCAAATCCTGTGAATGGGAGGTCATTATGCAATAGTGGATCTGGGATGCTTATTTGCAAGGAACACCCTTTTCTTATTATTAAAAAGAACTGGAACTTGCTTTCTCGTTGTGGTAACAAAAAATTCCCCTTCTAGAAATTGTGCAGTGGGTACTACGGAAGAGTTTTTCAGGCAGAATTCTGAACGGCCGAGAATCAATTGAGGCATTTGGCACCAAAAGATATAATAATTGATTCAGGGGTAGTTTAGGAAGCTTGAATAACAACGCTCGTGACCTAAGTCTATTTAATTTGACAACGGTTGTGAGCTATTGACATGTAAAACTACATCCTTCTCTCACGTCAACATCTCTACGAAACCCTGGATATAACCGGCTGACAATTGAAGGTCAGACATAACACTCTTCATCACAACATCGGGTCGAGGAACATGCGATAGTGGGGTAGAAGTCAGGACGGAGTAGTTCAGATTCCGCTTCGAAACTATCATCCCTCTTAGTAGGGAGGGAGCGCCTGAGGTGACTCAACCACCTACGGGGAAAATTTAGGTCCGATGGAAGGACTCTTTTTTTTCGATCTCAGACGATTACTATCGTCTGGCAATCAAGTCGTCTCAATTTAGACTTGAGGAACTCGATCCGGGGATGTCTTCAGGAGTCATCCACCAACCACTTGACGTGGTCCCTGTCGGGAACCCACAGCTCGAAAAGGAAGAATCAGAAGTCACACTCAATCTTAACCCTAATTGGTGTCAAATTTCTCTACATTCCTTTCCCCAAAGCCGGAGACTCGATACGCGTAGTCTCAAGTGGGAGGACAGCAGCAGACTTTAAGTTTTAAACGGCATCGTTTTTTGATTTGAGTAGGAGTTGATTCCCACGTTTTTAGGACTCAACCGGACACTGCGAATCATCTGACAGACCCAGTTTGGAGATAGTATAACTTCCGATCCTACTTAAAGAAGTCCTTGGAATCGCGTGAGGAGGTTTTTAGTGTTATTACTTAGGGCTGTCTGTTGACTTCGAAGTTATGGTTCCTAGTTCCCAATTTGGCAGACTTTTAACAGGTATCTCTCTCTCATTTTTCGGCTCTTGAGATCTTACCAGTCTGATTTCAGTCCGCCTCCGTCTAGAATTCCTTTATACTGATTTAAGTCTGGAGAAGCGACAGCGCCAGTCAGAAGCGTCACGAAGCTCTTCATTGCCTCTATTCCTTTTTGGGGCGTAAAGGAGTTCACTTCCCAGGGAAGACATGGGAGCGCAATCCGTTCTCAATTATATGACGCATATGCTTCACATTTAAGGAGGGAGAGTCCATTATCGAGGCTCTTGACTTCGTGATGGGAATCTCGCGAACTTTGTCTCTAATCAACGTTTGGAGAGCTGAAGGTGAGGAAGTTTTCTTCTCCACTTCAAGGACCTTTACAGATAGCGACAGTTTAGGTTTGAAACAGAATCGGAGGGATGATGTCCTTATTTAGTTGCATAGAGGATTTAACTCTCCCTGCTAGGAGCCAAGTAAGCCTTTCAACACCTGTTCTGATGCAACAACGAGAACATCGGTCCAGTCGCTTCGCACATACCGATTTTGGGAAAAATTTCTTTGTTTAAAGCTTTTTCCTTTTACCACGACGCATAAGTGACTCACTTCAGAGTGGTCGCTGTTTTCATAGAATTTCAGGCGACTCAGTCGCAAGGTCGACCTCAGTTTGACTTCTCCTCAGTTTGGCTTCTTCACGTCAGTAAGGATCTTCCGTTTTCTGAGGTTAGGATTTAAATAAAGGAGATGTTTGGGTTTACCCAGGTTGTCGTTTCAATTTCCGGAACTGACCGGAAATCCCTTGGTTCTTCCGGGTAGTATTCTCCTGTTTCACTAGGAAGAATTAAGAAGGGCAGGACGTCGACGATTATCATCACTCCTCTCTGCCACAGCCGCGGACTTGGTTACGATAGTTTCACCCTCTGGTTAAAGGAGAAACCATAACACTTGACGTGGTGTGAGTTCTTAGCATGACAGCAGCGGTTAGAGCTAACTCTCGAACACCTTAAACATCTTCCTTTTTATATTCAGCCGTTATCAAGAAGTCAATTCGAGCTACAGGATTTGACGATTGTACTCCTCTCGACCTTAGAGGAGGTAGGGTGTGTACCCCTAGTAACTTTCCGAACGATATTCGTTTCTGTGGGATTCGAGAGAACCTTCTCCGTCATCCGTCTTTTTATCATCTTTCACTGCGGAGGGTAATTCTCTGCTTACCAGAGGGATTTAGATCAGTGATTGCAAGCTATTCGGGACTTTTTAAATTCTTCGATGGATAGTCCATTCCAGCGGTTTTGCTGTATCAGGTTCCTTTTATTCTATTCTCTTAACAGTTCCCTACTCGACCTCGGGTCTCTAATTTGGTGGTCCGAGGAACCTCAGCGTCCTAGCTTCCCTCCCTCCTTCACCCACGTCTCTGGTTCTGTGCTGGATAGATCCATAAAACGATTCTTCCCTGTTTGTATATGTCGGGAAAACGCTGAATTTATTTGCTGTCCTCTTTATCAACGAGACACTTAGGTTGGAATTATAGAGATATTAATCTTTTCTTTGCTGTTGAACGAAAATCAAGACAATTTTCCGGTCTGTTAAAAGATTTTTACGTCTCTTTCAGTCAATTTATCGTTGGCGCGAAACTGTGGCGCTGACGCGGTCAAACCCTTCACCCATAACGCCAGACCCCCACCTCCTTTTTTTTCCTTGCCTTCTCTCATAACACTGTCAATTATGCAAGGTATATCCTTGAATCTTTCGCAGTACCGGGATACAACGAGATGGATAGTGGTAAAGATACTGCGGACCCGAGACAAAGCAATGGCGCTAGCCAGGTCTTATCCCTACTAACCCGGGTAGTGACCGTGTCCGAATGTTGAGGGAATAGAGCGCTGTGTCGGGGACATGTTTTTTAAGGGAATTCGCCGTGGAAAGTGTATGTTTATCAAATAGTGGTGTGACACGTTTCTGCTATGAAGGAAGGAACTTTTCTCTTTGTTCCTAGTCATGGCTGCGGCGGTCATCTTGATTATCTAAAACTGTATGGTGTTGTCCCTCCCCAGTACAAATCGGGTGACTGGCTCGTATAGCTAAGTAGGCAAATATTATCATTCTTTTGAAAGTAAATCATAAAAAATTATCACTAATTTTATATTTACAATAAAGAATTATATATTTGCCTACAATCCCTCCCTCCGTCCCCCGTTCATCACTACTTACAAAGTTTACGGTGGTATGAGACAAGAGGAAGTTTGTTGGGAATGTTTTGGCTGAGTGCCCTCATCATGAAGAGGGCGCCCTTCTCAACAGGGGAGGGGAAGATAGGGAGACAATTAGAGCAAAAGTTTTCGGGGTTAAAGTATCGGTTGGTTGGGCGATTCGAGGACGAATAGCAAAGAGGCAAAATATATAATTCTTTATTGTTTAAATAATAAAATTAGTGATAATTTTTATGATATCCCTTATCTAAGATTGTTTGATTGAGAGATGTACACAGGAGAAAAAGAATAGTTTAACTAAGAAAAACATTTCTCAAGAAATATTCGTTTCGTTTTCATGACGTCACGCCATTGGTACATTTTTCCCTAGGGAAAAACTGGACTATACGTTTTCCGACCCCCCCGCACCCTCATCTCACGAGTTGCACAACGCAACGCAAGCGGTGCTACTCTGCTGCTTTTACCTGAATTTCCACTGCATGCCACGGGAAACTTTCGGCGAGCTGCACTGACCAGTGCGCTTACATAACAGACGATCGATTAGGCAAGATTATTGGATCCAGAAGAAAGGATAAGCATAGACTATATAATTTTGTTCATTAAAAAAATTAAAAGGAATGGTGATTATAGTGGAAGGGATATAAAACAAATATACAATGACTCATTCTCAGAACAGGTTAAAACTATTCGCACTCAGGAACATCACATAGTACTATTCTCGTCTCGGGCCGCATGGCCTCGAGAGAATAGTACTATGTGATGTTCCTTCGATGCGAATAGTTTTAACCAGATCCTCGATTGTCATTGTATATTTGTATACTATATCTTCCCACAACATGATCAAGCTCAAATGTGTATGTTTGTCATTATATTGCGATTATCAAAATTCATTCCTATTTTTCGAACCTCGAAAAATATACCACACGGTGCGAACCGTTGACCGTTAGCGCAGAGAATAACGCACGCTGATGCGCCGTGTGTATATTGCTGTGTGTGGTCCATGCTGCACGCGCTGTAATATCAACGATGTTGATGGAGAGCTGGTTTAGATTGGTAGTCGGATTTTTGTTCATATTACTGATCTAGGCAACCTATGACAGTAAGATTGAATAGACAGTATAGGTAGATCATATTCTAAAGTTATGCCAAGTTGCATTAGTTTTCGCAATTTTCGAAAAAGGATGACACTACCTTTAAACAATAGCAACTTGAAAGGTTTGCTCTTCGAATGCGTATGACCCCCCCCCAAAAAAAAAGAAAGAAAAAAAGAAGAAAAGTGTTAGGGCTGAACATTTTGTGTAGTCCCATACAGAAATTTTTGTTTGCAGTGCATGTGACTTGTTTTCTTATCGTTTTGGTTGAATAATGATGACAAAACAAGTCACAACATAAATACCTTTCCTAATCACTTTGAGACAGTTTCTTCAGTAATTCAATCTCATGAACACAAATTAAAGGTAATTTTCCTTTCTAACTCTAATTATTATTGCAAAGTGATAGATACAAGTTTTAAATTGTTAAAACACGTTCATGTTCTATGCTGACAATAAATATACAAGTAGAGTACAGCATGCCAGTTGAACAAACATTCCCAAATTTTGTTGCAAGCATACTCAATTTATTAACCAAATGATACTCATGTTTGTGAAGTAAACATATCACAGATGTACCAATTATGCTCTAATTGTATCTTGTTTAAATTATGCAGCTTATTGCAATGCTATCCCATATTATTTATCCTCACTCGCCACCTAAAATGCAAAGAAATGCGACACTGAACACAATTAAGTTTTCAAACGTGTTTAAATGTGCTCTCGCAGTGGAAGGTTCCGGTGCAAGTGAAAAAAAACACAGATGTTTGTTTTTGAGAGTGGGGAATTTAAAGATGATGGACGTATGATCAGCTTTAAATTTTCGACAGTAAACAGTGTGCCACTGATCGCGTTTGTGTTCTTTGTTTTGTAATTGCGTTTTGTATCATGATTCATGTTTGCGTTTAAATTTGAAAGTGAACATTGAACACACCCTTAATTTCTTATCCAAAATGAATTATGCAAGCACCCATAACACAATCAGTACTGAAATACAAAGATCAATTTATTCTTTGACAGTCTCCTTCAATATCTGGCCATAAGTTTCTAAATTCTCAGGTGTCAATTTTAACAATTTGTATGATTTACATCAAAATATTTCTATATACTTGAATAAAATATCAATTTGTGGGTATTAATTTCAAAGCTTATTATTTCTTTCACCAATATAAGTGATAAGTATATTAATACAAATTTCAAACCTCATTAATTTTGTTAGTAATATTAGTGAAGAAACAGTGATTTTGCCTGGTTGATTTATCTGCAAAGCAAGCTTCTGTTTATTAGCTGTAAAAGTCGTTGAAGAATTAATTACACTCAATATACCGGTAGTTTGTATTGTTTATATCTTGTGATTTTAGTGTGCTGGTACTACTATAGTCTGTCAGCCCTATGTATTTGAGACAATGTTTATCTCTTTTTCTCTGTCCTTCAATTTTTCCTGCCAATGTAATCATATTTTCCATGCAAACACTGAAACTATTATTTCCTTGTGATGTTTACATGGTTATTTGAATACAAATATAAATTGAAAAGTTGTACATTAAGTTTTACAGTGTTATCTTTTCAAAATGTTGTCACAGAGTTGGAATGCCAATGCCAAAATATATTTGCATACTAATGACACCTTATTTCAGAATACTTAAAAAAAAAAAAAAAAATAAAAAATAAAAAGTTTGACTTTATTCTGACAATTATCTTTGGTTACTATTTGAAGTTTAAAGTGAAGGAATAAAAAACCATGATTATCAATAAGCTATTTCTGCTTCATCATCCATAACATTTCAACTTGGTTTTCAAAATGTAGGGTTTTAACTGTTCATTCATTTTACACGGAATAAAGGCAACTAAAGCTTGTCGAACTGTCACTCATCAGAGCCAGTGCAGGAATGAACAGGAATATGAAACGAATAATCAAAGTTTACTTTATTGTTTACAAGGGTAAACAATGTGCACTGGGAAAATATTAAAGATCATAGATTGGCTTGCGTGGAAAATAGGCATTGCCAATAGTTTTACCAAAACTGTCCGACTAAAATAACACCACCGTCTTTATGATCTTTGTTAAACCTGGTGTATAGTTTTGGTAACAAAAAAGGAATCAGCACAAAACTGATCAAATGTAGTCTCATGTTGTCCACATTGCACTAAAAGATATGTTTGAGAGATCTTCTGACATTCCTTTCATGATTTCTGATGAATTTCAGTGAAAAGGTTTGAATGAGGAGTAATTTAACCGGCGTTTTAGACCTCTACTGGGAGGTTTGCACGCCGGAGGTTACGGCGTGAATTAGTGCGAATGATCTATGTGTAACACCCACACAAGAGAATCCCCATTGGTTTTCCACGTGAAAGCTAACACGAGTCGGGTCCCCGTCTTATATGTTTTTTACTTATATTATGAAATAAAGACACTAAAATGAGATTTCAAGTACGATAATTTGCTTAATTATTGTTATTGAATTCAATCTCTCAAAATTATCTAAATGTGAACCCAAATTGATTTCTTCTTTCTCCCGAAACTGTACACCAGCTTTAACCCCATTTATGTCATTACACTACACCAGGTGTGTGTTTCTACTCCAGACTCCAGTTTGCCCCATATAAAGTACTTGAGAAAATTGAAACAGGTTCACTCTCATTCTAGAAGACGCCGACAAAATTGTAGCATAACATCTCCGGAAGTAATAAGATCACGATTTCATACCTCTGCATAGTACCCATAATGCCAATGTTTCAAGTATCGAAAAACAGTGACCTAGATATTTAATCTCACCTAAGTGTATCTTTCAAGTCCTCGTGTCATGGAGGAAGGAAAATATGGCTGACGTATTTGATTGAGACAAAAGCCGATCGAGCGTAACATGAATGAGCATCTTGCGAATTTGCCGGAAGCAATCGCGAAGCCTCTGTAATGTGTCGTTGTTTTGGTAACGACACTAAGGTGAGGGTAAGAGAATGATAGCGCCCTGAAGCGTCTGTTTGATGTAAGCCGCCGATGCAAGCGAGACTCTCCCTTGGGTGATGGAAGAGGGGGGTGTTGCCTATTACATTCTTCTTCCTCCGACGAGCTCAGTTGATGAGGTGGCATAATTAAGAGTGAAGATTTAATTAATCCAGCACCCTTTATTGTTCCTTTCAGCTTTCGTTATTTGCGTTATTTCATGCCTAATCATGTTCGGGGGGCCTTTCGGAAGTTTTTCTTCGCTCCTGTGCTCTGTTTTCTTTCCATTATTGATGTAATTATGTGAGGAGATTAACCCAATGCATACAGGTCTTATTTCATGAAGATATTCTAAACGCAGCAAAATGCATTATTGCACTAGGGGTAGTAAATTACAGCAAAGCTCACTGACATGTACATTTTATAAATTTTTCTTTGATCATCCAATAAAATTTGTGTTATGGCGTTATCTCACTTGTCTTGAAAGGGATGTCAGACTAGTTTTAGACGGCTTTGAGACGGATTTGAGATGTTTGTAAGACACCTCTCTGAGACATCTGCTGAGTCTCTGCATCGTCTATTGTGTCTCAGCGATGTCTCTCACGAATCACAGGAAAATTAAAAATGTTCATATCTATGAGATTCTTCCCGTCTCGTGAGATCTGTCAGAGTCTCAGAGACATCTGCAAATTTTTGAGTTTTGGAGACGTCTCCAAGGGCTCCAAGAGGTGAGAAACCAGAGTAACGTCACTCTTAAATCATATTTGTCATATCATATCTTATGATGTCTCATGTGTATCATGTACAATGTATAAATATCAGTAGCGGACGCAGACCGGAGTCCCACAATGAACTTACCGGACCCATGCGTAAACATAATAGAGCCGCTTTTGTGCCCAGACAATTGGGCCCCCGAAATGCATTCAATTAGATTTTCTTGGATCCGTGCCTGAATATGTACTATATGTATGTATTATGTGTAAATATAACTGCCTCAATGTTGAAAGCATTAATCCATGTCCGCTACACGTAAACTCACATTCTTATGAGGACAACTCATCTCGTCTCCACTCCAGATTTAATTTGATTAAGCTGTGATGTAACCATCCTGCTATATTGCTCTTAATTCCACATGCCCCCTCGCTTGGTCCGCAGTCGCCTTGTACACCTGGGCTTATTCAATTAAACCAGGCGGTGTTGTTGTTTTATATAGGCCTATCATATGGTTATAGAGGGGGGCAATAGGGGTTGTTGCCTTGTTGGCTATGAGTTTAATAATGCATCTATTATTGTCCCTTTCCAAGAATTCTAGTGTGCAAGGATCTATCTGCATATTGGACAGAGTCCATTTTGGAGTCCTTTGACCGGGATACTTTGTTATTGGATTTAAAATTACAAAGGATTATACTTTGCCATTGTTTAGGATTGGATGTCAGATAATGTTTTGCAGGGATCTCTATTTTGGACTTAGATCATTCTGAACCCCTTCAAAGCTGGATGATATTATTGAAGCTTTAAAAGGATTCCAGCACTTTATTGTTTTGGTTTGGATATGAAGTATTTTTTCCACTATACTTGTTCATAGCAGGTAAGTCTGTAATAGTCTTATAATTAGTATATTAGTTGAAAAGCAGCTTAATGCGGCGGTCACAACTCGTCGTAGGCTCCGGGGCACGTGCCATCAACGTAGCCTGCATTGTATGTGCAATGCACGCACAGGTCCTGGGTCAACTTCTGCGATTCCTGCGTTTCTGTAGTAAGGGTATTGTAAAAACTTCCTGCACATCGTACATGCATTGCACCTGCAAGGTACCTCCGCTGCACGAATTTTCTACGAAATCCATCGTAGGGAGTTGCACGTCGAAGGTACAGCGAGTTGTGACCGCCGCATTACACTGTTAAAATATATGTTTATTTCCAAGCATCCATTTCCCACAATTAATTCATTGTTGAGTTTGACTTTATACTGCTGAAACAAATAGTTAAATTAAAGTTAAAACCTTTTGTAGGATGTTATCGATCAATGATATTATAAAGTGTGTTTCCTATTTCTAGGAATATTTTGTCTGCAAAGCTTGCAATATCCTGTCGGGGAGAAATTAATGATGAATTTGAATTATTTTCACCTTTATAAGTCTTGAAATAACTGTCGTCTGCTGAAGCAAAATCATCACTCTTTTGTTCAGAATCGCAGATGCTTAGGTGTAGGTTATCGATCAAAAATGACTCTTGAAAATTGGCGCCTTTATCAATTATCTGAACGCCTTAACTGCTTTTCTCCATCTCCGGATTCGGTATCGTTTTGTTTTGGCAAGAGCTACAGAAAATACAGGAAAAAGGAAAAACAGTGTGTAGGTTTTGTGGACAGTCTCTTTATTCTAAACCATCCCCCCCCCAAAAAAAAAAATGGTAAAACCTCTTTTGAGGAGGATTAAATCAGCAACAGTAATCGATTATTTACTTGCAATAGAAATATACATTTGCCTACCATTGCTATTCGACCTCGAATCGCCCCGAAACCGAAATTTACACCGAAATTTTTGCCCTATCATTTGCTATTTACCTCCCCCACCCCCCATTGAATAGCGCCCTCCATTGACGAGGATGCGGCCGCATGCGATCCTATACTCTTCCTCTAATCTCTTCGCTTTCCGTCGAGATAAGTCGTATATATTTTGCCTGCGCAAAAATAGCGTGTTTTTCTCTTTTGGGACTACTTTGCGGTGTTTGCGAGGTTATATTTCTCAGGATACATCATATTGAGTATTCTGAGCTCTCTTTTTGGGTCTAGTTTTTTGGTTTTGCCGAGATTTGATAGTTTTATTCTCGGTGATCGTTACTTTTCACGCTCTCTCTTCCCGTAGACTTTCGTACGTTCATTACTGCGTGTATGTAATACGTGTCCGTGGTTATCGTTTGAGTGTTGTGTGGTGTGTTGCGGCGCACAGAGTTTTTGTGCTCCGCTTCTTTGATAGACCCGCCTATTTACCCCCTTTGTGTATTAACACTTTTCTTCTCTTTTTATTTTACAGATTCGTCATGTCTAATTTTCTTCTCGCGCCTGCTTCATTTAAGAAGAAGCGGGGGAAGAAATTAGCGAGCAGGCGTGTGTTTTCTTCTGAGAAGTCCCCCTTGCACGGGGTGAGAGGCTTGTCGTTTGAAGAGGCTTTAGACGCCGTTCTTCCTCCTTCTTCACCACCTCGGACTTCGGGGTGAGTATTTTTGGGTCGAACACTGGCGGACAAACCTCGCTGCTCGGGCTTCGTCGGTCCCTCAAAGTACGGGACGTTGATAGCCTGACAGGTTTGGCACGTCCGGATCATGACGGCTACGGACCTCGCGCCGAGTACGATAATCTTTGCCCCGTTCGACTAACGGGAGATCTAAAACGGTTACTACACTCGGTTTCACTGGCTAATTCAGTTCAGGCTGAAGGTGCCGGGTTTCATTTCTCTCACGGTGCCGAATCCCATTGTGCCTCTGGCTTCGCCGTGCATAACGGATCGAGCTCGGTTTCTATATCGAGTTTGACCGGACCGGAATATGCGGCGCCGTACCCTTAACTGAGGTAAATCGCGATCCGCGAGTTCGGTTTCCGTAGCGGTTGTTGGGGGTGAGTACCGTTCAAGACGACTATAATATCTCGGATAGTAGGCCGCTTGTCGTTACTCACTAGCTCGGATGGCATGTCCAGAGCTGTCGCTCTGTTACACGTCGGCGGGTATCCGGCAGAGCGGGATGTCCCGACTATATCCGGTCGCCCACTCTTTGGTGTGCGGGGGTCCGTCTCTCTTCCGTTTTCATCTCGGAGTGTGCCCCTTCTGGTTTGGACACTACGTCCGTTGAGGCGTGAACGTGTTTTCGGATCCCGCTCCGGTTTCTGTTCGAAGCCAGGGTCCGTTACGGGCGGGCGCTTTCTTTTTTGAGCAAGCCAGGATTCCCACCTCGTCTTCCAAGTCGGTTTCTTCTCGGATCGGCACCGCATCTGGTGCGGGCGCCTTCCGTAGCGAAGCGTCGTAGACTTGCAAGTTTCGGATCCCGATCCGGTTCCCGCGCGGAACAGTGCCCCTTTACAATCGGGCGGCGCTTCGGTTTCGGAGGACTTCGTTCGTTGCCGAACCCGGATCCGGTTTTCGTTGGAACCCTGTCCCCCGAGGTTGGTCCTCCCTATCGGGTCGACATCAACTCCCGGATATCCGATCCGGGTAGTTTGAGTGTACCTTCGGAGGTTCGAGGATGGGTTGAACGTTTACGAGGCAAGCGGTACGTCCCCACTCCGCTCACCTCTTTGGGTGGTTCCCACCCTCCTTGTGAGGAACTGGATGCTTCCTCGTCAGACGAAGAATCGTTGTCGGTGTGCTGATTCTCGCGTCTCTTTGTTTGAATCTCATCCGACTCCCTTTACCGCAATTCGGATAGGGTTGACACGTCGGGATCTCCAGGTTAATGCTTCGGTGGAATATTCATCCGACGGAGAATGAACCTGAAGTCGTTGTAGAGCTTCCTTTGGCGAAGCGAGTTAGGTTTTATTTCATAAATACGTTCCAGAGGTCGAGTGACCCCTGAAACTCGGAGGGGC